>JAQMYJ010000040.1:5372435-5392784 GCA_030014305.1 Clarias laeviceps | reverse complement strand
ACACGGTTCGGAGGAAACACGGGATAGTCTTCGCCCTCCCGACTGAGTGGTAGTGGTAGCCTTAATGTGGGAGCCCCTAGTGACGGGGAGGAATTGGACACCACTAATATTGGGGAGAAACATTGGAAAAACAAAAAAAGTGACTAATGTTATAGGAATAAAGCATTTCTTTTCCTTCTGTTTCGAATGCTATTATTCCTGCTAATGTATTCTTTCTGGATTTGTTTGTCTGAGTTCTTTTTCATTCTCTGTACCTCTCCAATAGCAGGAATACTAATGTCTTTGTTGAAACAACTTTGTAAATGCAACTTTTCAACAGAAGAGAAACTTCAGGATTTTTTTTTTTGTTTGCACTAATTGCTATGCACTGAAACTTGTGGGTTCATCTCATTCTTTCATACTTTTTTTTTAAGCTCTCAGGAGTTTTTAAAATGCCTAAGGGCAGAGAAAAGAAGATTCGACATTTCAGTTTAAAAATATATGAACACAAAAGATGTTATATTCTTAAAATGTAGGCTGTGCATCGCCTGGGTGCTTAAATAGCGGCGAACTTGAACTCACTGATTTGATTGACTTCCTTCTTGGTGCACAAGTTGGTTCGGTTACTCACTGATGATCAGTCTGTCTAATATAGCGAACCCTGTTTCACATCCCTAAAACAGGGAGTTTTATTTTTATTATTATTTTGCTGTGGAAAATAAAGCCCTTCGTCATTATGGATAGAGTCATATCCTGTACATAGCTGCTTCTTCTTCTTCTTTTTCTTTCTCTCCCCCCCCCCCCCCCCCAAACATCTGGTACTCGTGCAGGCTGTAGTTTTTGTTACAACAACAAGCATTAAAGCAACAACACAACAATCGACATTTGAATTTTTTTCATTTTTATTATTAACTTTCATTTATGTAAATTATTTATGATGCTATAAAATACTAGACCCTATTTCACTTCCCTATTTTTGTTGTTGTTGTTGTTGTTTTAATGCATAGAGTAATATCCTGTGCGTAGCAATGCTTTTATTCCACTTGACCCTATTTCACTTCCTTCTGTTTTTATTTTCTTTTTCCCCCCCCAGAAATTGGTACTTGTGTGCATGGGGCTTTATTTATAGCTATAACAACAAGCATTAAAGCAACAGCCCAACATTCGATGTTTAAATTTATTTTTATTTTTATTATCCCATTTATGTCAAATTTTTTAAATGCTATAAAAAACAAATCGATACAATCGGCTCGAAAGATTTCTTGTTATTGATGTTTCGCCGGTTATTATATTATATAATAATAAGGTTATATTATATAACCTTTCATTAAATGCACGCTATGATGTTATAAAGCAAAATTAGACAAGGAAATGGCAACGAGTGTTTGTACTTTGCAGATTAAATTAGAAGTTTACTTGCACTTACAGTAGGTTGAAGTCATTGAATCTGTTTAATGTGACTATTCTACTGAGCTCTGTTTCACATCCTTGTTTTTTTTAAAAATTATTATTAATTTTTTATGTCATAACCTGTATGTAGCTTATTTTTTTTAAGAACTGATACTTTGTGCAGCACATTATGTGAAGTGATTTTAGCTACACCAAAGAGTTCAATTATTTACATCTAAATTAAATTGTTAACTAATCAGCCAGGCAACCATTATAATTAGACTTTATTATAATAACCAGTATAACGGTCTATGTGTAGATCATATACTGTAGTTGCAGTTATATCTGTATTAAAAAGATTTACCATTTACACATACACACTTTTCTTTGACATTTAATTTAAATTTCTTTGTTTAATTTCTGGAAAACTTTGAGTTCTTTTTTTTTTTTTTTGAGCAGAAATCCTTAAAAATATCCTGTTTACAAGTCATTTACAGTAGAATCACATTATTTCTATATCTCATAATAATTGCACATTAACTGCACCCCCAAACGTGATTGGCTAATGGTGCTGACATGTTTGTAGTCATTGTCTTTGTAGCCCTTTTGGATGTGTCTTTGATCTTTTAACGCTGTGATTAGGTATTAAACAAACACAGCTTGTGAGTGAGCGCAGACTCCTGGACAGATCTTCTACAACAACATTCTGGTTCGTTGACAACAGCTTTTCTGTTTTTTTTTGCTTTTACTTGCACATCATTCGGGTGTAAATGCGGAGCCGCGTGCAGAGGCCTCGATCTCCTGCGCTCGGTTTAGGGGAGGATATCAAGCGCCACTTAACTGGCAAATTACACCCTGCTAGTGCTCTCATCTCCAGCTCAAGAAATGCAGCCCCACCACTGACTCTGTGGAAAAGGTCCTGCCTCACTGCAGCCTGTCATCAAATGAGAGTAATTGGCTCAGAGGTGTGAGTGGAGACCGGTTAAATTGGAGTGCGCTCCAGCCTCATGCTGCTAGCCTTAGCATCGGCCCGGGCCGGGCAGGTCGGCGTGAAATAGGAGCCGGGATTGGCCGACAGCAGCGACTGGCTACATGTGAAGAGAGAGCCAGAGGTGTCGTATCCACACACGCTCCTGTATGAATGGGAAGGGTCAGCCTTGATCCACACACACACACACACACACTTGTGAAAGGCTGGAGAGATATAGGACCATGCCTCAGGCTTGGGACACCAGCAGACTTTGGAAGCACAATGATATTTGGGGAAAAGTTGGACAGAATGGAAATGGCAAAAATTTGTGAAAATGTGTCACCTGCTTGGATGCAAAGTGGGAAATTGGCATATTGATGAATGTTGAAGTGGGATTCATAAAGCCATCTTTTAATTAAGCATGATGACTAGGGTCTGGTCCAGCTTTTCCATGGCGATGAATATTTGGCTTGACTTCCCTAACAGGACCCGCTTTTATCCCTGAAAACAACAGTAGTCTGTGTAACAGTTTTTGGCTGGATGTTTTGTGAAATTTGTGTTTTTCAATATATCCATATCCTTCCAGTTATCATCATGCAAACCTACAGTAATTGAGAATCTTTTTTTTTTTTTTTTTTTTTTTAATGATTTTTATTTATGTATTTATTTTTTTGGATACTGGTGTAGAAAGATAAGCTCTAAATACACCGCAACCGTGACCTGGATAAATTGATTCATGCCTATCAGCAAACTACTGCCGGTCTGGAACCAATAATAGGTGTGACTTCTGTAGCATTTATCTGGGCGATGAGTAGGGGGCAGGTTAGGGGTGGTGAAATAATTTCTTGCCATGGTGATAAAAATTTTTTTTGTCAGATTTTCATGAAAATAAAATGTGGTGGTTGGTAAGTGATTTAAGTTATTCTAGGAGTTATCAGAATTTTTTATTATTATTTTTTTTTTACAATTACACAAAACTGAATGAATACAAAAAACATATATGGCGATGTGTCTCGTGTGTGTGTGTGTGTGTGTGTGTGTGTGTGAGAGAGAGTATACATACAAAGGGGACCAAAAATGTATACACACTTCAACATGAAAAATGTGTCTCTCTTTTAATGGTCATATGATACAGTATCATCAACAATGGTGTGACTTACTGACGACATCTTTAGAGGAAACATAATACTACACATTGCTGCCATAATTCAATTCGAGTTTTCAAAAAGGGCAGAGATAACTGTTGATGTTTTTTTTCTTTTCTTTTCTTTTTTTCCCAGCTCTTTATAATGCCGAATATTCTGGACATCATCATGAAATAATGCTCTTGCATCTATTTTACCCCCTTATAATGTTTGTCAGAAAAGCAGGTAGAAAAAGCTTGAAAACGGACGGGAGACCATCCTAAACACGGATGTTTCTGATCCCTTTCCTGTGACCGGCACAGAAAATGCACTTCCTTAAATGGGCAGACCGTTTAAAGTTACAGACACAGAAACGTCAGGTGTGAAAAAGGAGTGAATCGGATAGAAAATCAAGCAGCCAGAATGCACGATCTGAGTTTTGTATTTCATCTGGAAAATTAACGGACGTATCTTGCAGGGGTTTGTAAGATTTGTTTAAAAAGGAGTATAATATGTGACCTTTAAAAGATTTTCTTTTTCACTGATTAAAAACAGAGTAGAGTAAAACAGCTGTAACACCATGCTAGTGCAAAACAGGACTTGGAGATTTAGTTGTTTGTTGCTGTTTTTTTAAGGTTTGAAAAGGAGGTTGTGTTTGATCTGTATGTGTGCGTGTTAGTTGGACTGAACGTGGTAAGGACGCTGTGTGCTTCAGTGCAGTGGGTTGAAAAGCAGCTGCTAATCCTGCAGGCCAGCACCTCCCGATCATTTCAGTCTTCTATCAGCGTGCTGTTCTGCCATTGAGCAGAGCCGAGTACATCACTTAACACAGCGAGCAAGCACAATCGCACATTGTGAGCAGAGCTTTTTTTTTTTTTCCTCTTCCTCTCCAACCAATTTAAAGTGTTTTTTTTTTTTGTGATTAGCATCAGAACGGCAGGGAGAGATGTGAATCCGCTTCTGAAAAGATAAAAAAGACCTCGGGGATGGAAGACCAGTGAAACATTCTGAAGGCGGTCACATGATTTAAGGGAAAAACAATCGGCTCCTGCGAAAACTGTGCAGGTTGTATTTGAGAGTATGGAACTGCCACATGTTCTGACACACCCATGCATTCAGGTGTGCACCATAATCAATTCTTCACCGTGAGTGCGAGTGTAAGCGCGTGCGGAAGTAAAACCGGTGATACAGGCATGCATGCAGTCCCAACCGTTCATGTTACACGCAGTCACACAACAATCAATTTTCCCGTCTGTGGTTTGTGGAATCAGGCTCACGTGGATCCGACAAGCTGGGCTCGCCTGTTGCCATGGTAACGTGGCACCGGAGCGGAGCAAGGCCCTTCTACTTTTTTTTTTCTTTCCCCCCAGCGCTGATACCGTGCCAAATTTCCTCCTCTCACAAAAGCCCCATGGGAGCGCTTAAACACCGGCCTCCATCTTTATTTCCCACAATCCTTCACCCTCTAGCATCCCTCCTCCCCCAGGGCTGCAGTGACCACCTGAGAAAAGAAAAGTAGGATGTCTTTGAGTTCGGAGGAGTTGATTGATGGATGGTATTCTTGCGCAAAGCATCTTTTGAAGCATTTCCATGTGGAAGCTACAGTGCGCTTAAGGAGAACAGCGTTACGAAATCTCTTATGCAAACCTTTGGAAAAAGAAAAAAAAAAAAGAAATCTTTTTTTCCCTTCTTTCATCCTCCCCAGCATCTGTTTGTGAGGATTGTGTCTCAGATTTTGGCTCACAGTATGCATTCATTAACCAGCACATACTTTGGGACGTCAACGCTCAACCTAGATTTGGAAGTGACTCTGGAAACACAGGAGGCCACGAAACACGTTATTTTAGTTGCAGTTTGTCCTTTATTGAGGTTTCTCTAAAAGCAAATGCATAACATTATGTTAGAGCAGGAGCTGAAGATTTATTAGTTTCAACACTTTTGTATCGATTTATGCATCAGGCTAATACAATTCCTAAGAAAAAACTAAAAAAAAGTTTCTACATCTCCTTTCTACTCTCCTTTTCTAAGCTGGAAGCACACAGTTGTACGAGATCTCTTTGTATGCTGCTCCAAACCTGTATCAGTATGACAGTGCCCCTGTGCACAAAGTGAGCTCCATGAAGACATGAAGTGCCAGGATTTGATGTGGAAAAAGGCTCGGAGAGAGATCTGATCTCAACATCATTAAACACCGTTGAGATGAATCGGAGCACTGACTGCGCCCCGGGCCTTCTCACCCATTCTCACTAATGCTCTTGTGACTGAACGAGCACAAATTCCTCTAGCCACTCTCCAAAATCTAATGTAAATCCTTATCAAAAGAGTGAAGCTTACTATAAGAGGATGAAAAAAATGCATTGCGTCTGGAAAAGGGATGTTCCAGATGTTTAACAAGCACATATGGATCTGTTTGGTCTAGTGTTTGCATAAATTTTTAACATGCAGTGGAGCCACTGTGCACATCAGTATTAGTAAAGATGTGGCCTCTGTGCGCGAGCGTGATGAATGAGGCGTGGCCTCTGTGTCTGAGGGTGGTGATGAATGAGGCGAGGTCTGTGTTTAAGGGTTATGATGAAGGAGGTGTGGTCTCTGTGCATGAGGGTGGACATAAAGGAGGCGTGGCCTCTGCATAAGGATGGAGATGAAGGAGGCGTGGTCTGTGTGCATGAGGGTGGAGATGGAGGTGTGGCCTCTGTGCATGAGGGTGGCCATGAAGGAGGCATGGTGTCTGTGCCTGAGGGTGGAGATGGAGGCGTGGCCTGTGTGCATGAGGGTGGAGATGAAGGAGGCGTAATCGCTGTGCATGAGGGTGGAGATGAAGGAGGCGTGGCCTCTGTGTATGAGGGTAGAGATGAAGGCGTCATGGTCTCTGTGACAGAGTGGTGATGAAGGAGGCATGGCCTGTATGCATGAGGGTAGAGGTGCAGGAGGCGTGGCCCGTGTGCATGAGGGTAGAGATGAAAGAGGCGTGGCCTGTGTGCATGAGGGTAGAGGTAAAGGGGCGTGGCCTATGTGCAGAAGGGTAGGCATGGAGGCGTGGCCTCTGTTCAAGAGGGTGAACATGGAGGCATGGTCTTTGTGCATGAGGGTGGAGATGGAGGTGTGGCCTTTGTACCTGAGGGTAGAGATGAAGGAGGTGTGGCTTGTGTGCATGAGGGTGGCGATGAATGAGTCGTGGTCGCTGTGCATGAGGGTGGATATAAAGGAGGTGTGGCCTCTGTGCATAAGGGTGGGCATGAAGAAGACTTTCTGTCTTTGTGTCTGAAGGAGGCGTGGCCTATGCGCCTAAGAGTGGAAATGAAGGAGGCGTGGCCTATGCGCCTAAGAGTGGAAATGAAGGAGGCGTGGCCTGTGCGCCTAAGGGAAAATAGATGGAGGAGTCGTGGCCTCTGTGCCTGCACAATTTTCTTTCAGGCTTAAGATCACAACCACACACCCAATTGTACACAATTAGCCAGTCCAACGTTAGCTTCTCCTGTCTGGTATTCACGCTTTGATGCCTTTCTTCCTCTTGCCTAAAAAAAAAAAAAAGTCTAAGTGAACTGGTGTGGATTTTGTACCCTGACACAGCATCTTTCATCCAGGCCTTGCATATTCAAGCGGTCTTTACTGCACACACGGACCGCAGCGTCACCCCTTTTTTTGGCTCTTTTAAAAATGCGACTCCTGAATCCTGAGTATAATGTGACCCTCGGCGGCGCATTCATTTCGAAAAGTGAGGACAGCGCCGGCGTCCAGATACGGGCTCTGCAACATTAACCCGGCCTGTCATAATCCAGGCATTATTTCGCGCCTGAGCAGTCCTTCTGCCAGAGATATTGTGTTTGCCACCCGTCATTGTGGGTGTAGAGTAATACTCTGTAATTCTGTAAAGAGCACAAGGCAGGCTCACTCTCACTGCAACTGTCTCAAACATCTCGGCGAGCAATGGAGGCGTTTTTTTAGACCAGCAGAGTGCTATTAGGAGAGGGAGAGAGAGACAGAGCATGAGAGGGAGAGATACATTATTCTGAGCAGTGCAGCTCCGGGGTGTAATGTGCTCAGACTACTGAGAGCCTACTGAGGGAGATTTTTGAAGCACATCCCTGGAGGGAAAGATATGATTAGTGTGGGACTAAGCGTACACTCTGCGAATGAGCACCAAGTGCATGCTCCCAGTGCTTACTCCCATCCAGGTCCAAGTGCCATCTCCACGCACCCTCAGCATATGTTTTGTCCCTATATAGTCACCTATATAGTTTCCGAGTGCATTCTCTGCACTCCTGACCCTTTCCGAGTCCCTTTACAGGCCAAGCGTGTGTCTCTCGATGCATGCTCCGTATACATATTTCAAGTGCTTTGTTTTTGTACAGTCTCCGAGTGCATGCTTCCACATGCTCAAGAAAGGGTTTGTTAAAGGTTCTTGGGATAGATATGGATTTCTTGCCTTTCTAAAAGGAGTTCTTCTTGCAATCCTGTCTGGAAGTACTTTGTTTTATTTTATGGTCGTGCATAGAATCTATAAAACGTCCTCTGTATCCTTCAGTGACGAGATATTCTGGCACAAAAATGTTGTATTTCGAGCAAAAAAGATGCAATGGTCAGAGTCTGTACACCTGCGATCCAAAACTCCAGGACACCGATTGGTTCAGATTGGTTCTGTTGCTTTTGCAACAGGAACCTAAACTAGGGTACGCGGATCACGTGACGGGTCATGGGACTTGGTTTGTGTTTCTCTGTTTGCACGAGGAACTATGGAAACGGAATTTATGTTGACTTGTGGAGCAGACATGACAAAAAGCAACAGCTTGATTGCGTTTGGACAGAAGTTGTTTAAAATAGTAAGGGAGTATCCAGTTTTGTATGACCGCTCCTGTTTTTTTTTTTTTTTTTGTGTGTGTGTGTAAAATTTTGGTGTGAAAAAAAGACAGAATGATCTCGAGCACTAGGAGATCAGCTTGTTCCCCATTTGGGGTCGTGACGATGAGCTGTAGAGTAAAATAGTGCTTGATACGCTTATGCATCTTTTTTTTAAGGAATGTTTAGCCTTGGGAATCTTGAAGTGGCGGATAAGACACTCTGCTACCGATCAGAAGGTTGTCAGTTCAAATCCCAACCTACCAAGCTCCCAGAGCTGGGATTTTAAACACGACCTTTAATCCGTAAAAAAAACTACTCGGTTGTATCCTGCCTCCGGACAAATGAACAAACTTTCGCAATTCTATACAGTCTCCTAATGCCTTCTGCTTGTGCGTTAACTAGTTTACTCCTCCGTATTCAATTTACAAATGGATCTCATCACCTTTTCTCCTACATCCCGTGCCTTCACAGAGTACTTAATACCTAAACGGTTTCGAGCTTCGTTCTCCCTTTACGTATCCTCCAAGTGTTTAAGACCTTTGGAGATCCTCAAGTGCACGCTTCAAGTGTTTAGTCTCTATACGGTCTCCAAGTGCATTCTCCAGTACGCTTAGTCTTTTTACAGTCTCCAAGTACATTCTCTCCACACATTCACCGAGTGCTTAGTCTCTTTAGAGACCTCGAGGGCTTGCTCCCAGTGTTTATTTCATGTACAGAGTACAAGTGCGTTCTCCTCATACAATTGCCAAGTGTTTAGTCCCTGTTCACACTCCAAGTGTCTGCTTAAGGCTCGCATTTGCAGTACGCCAAAAATACTTTCTTTTATCTCCAAGCACATGTTCCTCCTATTTGAGAGTGCAGTGTGACCTTGAAAGCTACAGCCAGTGGGGGTTTGAAACAATTCTGGTATCCTAAACTTGTGCAGACGCCCTCCCGATTTCCTGGTTGTCCGGGAGCCAGGTGTGCCGCAAGTCACGATGCACTCAATTACATGCAAAGTCAAAATCGGGCTATTCCTGTCCTAGTTAAATAGTCAGAAGTTCAGCTTGTAACCATCAGAGGTCCAGTGACCCCGCAGGAGTAATCGTGCCTGTCAGAGTGAATCGCGGAGGCTCCTTGACATTTGCCGCGGTCAGATTTCCGAGGCGGCGTCTTTACTACGCCACTTCCTCCCAAGCTAATGTGTGACCCGGGGCACGCTCAAGATGTTAACATGCTGGTGAGCACAATGGCAACATTGAAAATCACTGAATTAGGTTCCTGTGGGAGCTTCTTTAAAAACTCGCCTGTGAGGTTTAGCCATGTTGTTCAGAGTCACTTCCTCTCGTCTCTCTCTCACACACACACTTGCAGCTTCATGGTGTTTTCTGGTCCTTAATGTGTCTCGGCTCTGATGTACAAAATCTGCCCCTTGCCTCGTCTCCTGCCTCAGTTCAGTGAACGCAAATAAAGACATCATACATGGAAGACCATCTGGAATAAAATGTTTTCCTTTGGTTAGCTCTTAATCTATTTCGTTCTCTCTTTCTCCGCAGGTGTTCATCCTGTGTAAGCAGCCCTTTCCCCTGCAACTGGTGTAAATACCGGCACATCTGCACCAACAACGTGGCCGAGTGCTCCTTCCAGGAGGGCAGAGTCAGCAGCGTCGAGGTAAGGGGGAGACCACAACCTCTCTCAGAGCCAGTCGAAAGTCATTCGCGCTGGCCACGTCGACCGCAGCGAGGCTCGACTCCGTGATTCAGCCCGGCTCGAGTGACTCACTAGCGACGTCTGTTTCAGACGGGAAACTGAGGAAAATTTTAATATGTTTTGAGTAACCTCTTGCACTACGAGAGGATTCTCGTTCCAGTAGACAAAACAAATGCAATCAGATAACAAAGCACATCGGTGAGCTTAATCTTGGGCAGAATGTCTCCTATGACTGTAGAATTTCCTTAAAAACCTTTACAATAATAAGTTTTTAAAAGCGCCACAGTGTGAACAGACTCCTGTGCCTCAAACAGAAATGTGCCTCTAGCTAATACAAAGCTTTGATTATTAAATGCATGAGTATTAAGTGCATAAATGCAATCGTATTGTGGTGTACCTACTGTAACTATAGGTGACACCAACGTATCACTATCCATCGTCTCACGGTGTCACATTTTTCCTTAATCCGCAACTACAAAAAAAAAAAATGTAGTGCATTCAGCAGGCAGGTGAAACAGCAGGTGAAACATGTCTTCTTTTTTTTTTTTTTTTTTGTCCAAAGCAACCAGCGCTGCCTTTTAAACAACCAGAATCAAGAATTCAATTCAAGTGCTTGTATTGGACTAAAGCATCATAAGATGTCAGTCCCTCCAGGATCTCAAAGCATTAATTTTTTTAATTTGTTGCTGATAGTTTAATTTTTGAGTGAAATGTAAAGTAAACAAACTTGAACTCATCTTTATCTGTACATAATTTGAAGACGTCTCTAAACAACTTCAGTTAATGGTGCGTTCAAATAGCCCACATGAAATGGATATCGAAGTGCTCCATCGTCCTACAGGAGCTTCCTGGTCTACTGGAATCGTTTTGTTGTTTTTTATTATTTATTTATATTTTAAATCACATGGTGATAATGGAATGCGGAACGGTACAGTATATGATCCGGCTCTTTGCACTGGGTTTACATGTGAAGTGGGTGTGAATGTGACGCTTCCTGTTTTTGTGCGAGACTGGAAGCGGAACAACGGCCCTGTGTCTGCGTGTCTCTGTCCACTTTGACACCCCGAAGCCTTTTAAACGTGACCTTTGAACGTAGAGCTAGTATCTCACACGCGCTCCGTCCTGCATGCCTGATTGTGGTTTAGTTCATACAATCGCTTGTTTCATTGAGAAGAGACTCGCTGTGTGTTGGACCGCAGGGTGGAACGCTCCCAGCTTGTTTTCTGATTTCAATCTCATTTCACCCGTAAATGAGTGTGACGTACTGTAAATCGCTTATTCAAGATTCAAAAGCACGGCATCATGTAAGTAAGGTTTAATAACGTTAACTACTAGTTACAAATCTTTAAGAATGCTAAAGGAAATATAAACAGCCTGGCACTTTGGAAGCAAAATACAGCGGTACCTAAGCATACAAGTTTAATCCGTTCCAGGGACGAGTTCTTAAGGTGAAACATATTTTCCCAAAGGAAATAATGTAAACGCAGATAATCCGTTCCAGCCACCCAATAATATTACAAATATTACCAATTTCCAACACTATAATAATATTTTTGCACATAAAAACAATCAAAACATTTAGAAAAGACATGTAAATGAAGTATAAATAGACTTTAAGTAAATCAATCAATAACCTTTGATTTATGATTCTACTTGCCACTGGCTGCTTTAAAAAGTGTCTCCCTTTTTTTCTTGCTGGTGTGCTGATGTGCTAACTTTCTTGGGACCCACGATGCTGTCCTCACTAAATCTTAAACACACAAAAACACAAAAAAATAAGTAAACTCGCTGCTATATACCAAAGTCTAGATACTGCACAATACTCTCACTTTAAGTTTAATTTATTAATATATGCGTCCATCTATTTCACCTTCTTCTTCTTTTGTTTGTCATTAGGCATGACCTATTTTTACAGTTTATACATTTTATATTTATTTACAGATATTTTATACAGATGTTTACTTGAAGCTGTTTCTCTGTTGTACTGTTTGACTCATCAAATGTAAAAAAATAATGATAGTAAATTCAGTTATATTAATCTTATTTTTGTATTTAATGCTGTTGGTTGTAATTTTAATCTGCATCATCTGCTGTCACATGAACTGTGCTGTCCTCCCTCACGCTACCACTTAATTACATGCTAAATTCCACTTCTTATTATTGATATATATTTACTTTTATTAGTTCATTTCTATTATTGCTGGCATAGTGGTTTAATAGAATAGTCGCCATAGTGATTAGTCGCCTTGCACCTCCAGGGTCCGGGTTCCAAAGACTGTAGTCTGAGTGTGTGTGAACTATGATGGATTGACACCCTGTCTTCTGCCCCAAATACATAGGATAAGTGGTATAGACAATGAATGAATGAATAATAATTAATATAATAATTTTTTTTTATTATTATAAATTTTTTTTGGTTGCATTATTGCCACCTAAATACACCTTTACAATCTCCAAAATGACATTTTGGATTTTTATTTATTGTTTTATGCTCAGTGGTAGGTGTTTCGCCTGTCATGCAAAAGGCCCGGGTTCGATTCCTAGCCAGTGCCCAAACCCCCCAGCCACTGGACGCAGTGCCAGTCCCAAGCCCGGATAAATGGGAGGGTTGCATCAGGGAGGGCATCCGGCGTAAAAACCTGTGCCAAGTTGTTGTGCGGGCTGGATATTCCGCTGTAGCGACCCCCTTTATGCCAATTTCTTTTCCCTAATAGCGTTTGTGCGTTGTGACGTCTCACCACAGTGCACTCTTTTTGTCCGTCACTTTTTTTTTTTTTCTCTCTCTTTGCAAGCGCGTTATTTCCTTCAGGAAATGCAAATCTAATATGATTGTTCTGTTGACAACGCGGCTCCCTGTTAGAATAAACGACCGAGCTTCCGACTGCGATAGAAATATGAGTCATAAGAAAGCGCTCCCCGGGACTATAATCACATTACAATGGCTGACCTGTTCGGTCAATAGTGTCACTGTAGCAGTCGCTGTTTAACACCAGCTTCTCTGTCTGATTCATAAATTCACACACACCAAAAAAAAAAAAAAAAAAACCTCAATAGCGCTTTCTCTCGTCAGTTCTGTCGGCGAGAAGCAGAGGCATGGCGGCGCTCGCGATTCCGAAGCTGGTTCAACGAGGGAATTATTAACTATGCGTATGCTAACGACGCGGGAGCCGCGGGAGAAACGAGGTTAATTGGATCTGTAATGCAACCGCAGAGATAATAAGGCATAATGATAGGCAGATGAGAGATGCAAAATAATCTGACACGTGATTGAGGGCCAGTGTAAGCACAGCGGCGGAGTGACACGTACAGTTAACAACACAGCGACAGTGTGTGTCTTAGCATGTGTACACACACACACACACACACACACGCACGCCGAGAAAGAGACACTGAGGAAAAGAGGAGAAAAGGATAACTGAATCTTTTTCTTTCATGGTGCGCGGGATGGAGGATGCGCTCCCCTCATCTTCTGACACATTTTAATTTTACACTTAAATGAACACCAGAGAGATTCAGCATCAGACTGCAGAGATACGCCATCTCTCTCTCCGTCTCCCCCTCTCTCTGTCACTCACTCTCTCTCTCTCTCTCTCTCTCACTTGGTCACACTCTCCTCTCTCTCTCTATCCCCACTTCTTTCTCTCTCTCTCTACTGTTTGTCCCTCTCCCTCCCTGTCCCCCCCTTTCTATCACTGTTTCTTCTGTCTCTCTCTCACTCACTCTGTCTCTCTCTCTCTCTCTCCCTCCCCACTTCTCTCTCTGTTTCCTTCTTTGTCACTCACTCTTCTTTCTCTGTCTCTGTCTCTCTCTCTCTCTCCTCTATTGATCTCCATCTTCCTATCAATGCTTCACTTTCCTCTTTCTTTCTTTCATTCTTTCTTTCTTTCGCTCCTGCTTTCTCCCCTTATGCCCTTTATCTTTCTCAATATCTCTCTCTTACATATTTTTTCTTACATTTCTATTTTCCCTCCACTTTCTCGTCTCCCTTTCTCTCTCTTTTCCCTTCGTGTTTCTCTCTTCATCTATCTATTTATAGTTCAGCTCTCTGTCATCCCTTTCTCTCCATCACTGTCTTTTTTTTCTTATCCATCTTTATTTATGTCCAATGTTTTCCTTCCACGTTTTTCGTCTGTCATCTCTTTTGATTGCTTTCATTAAGTCTCAATCTTTTATTTTTTCTTTCTTTTGCTTTCTTTCTTCATATTACTTTGATCTTTACCTTTCCACGTCTTAATTTCCTTATTTATACTCTCTCTATCTGTCTATCTTTTCCCCTGTCTGTCACTATATGTCTCAAGAGAAGATTAAGTTGTAAAAAGTGATGAGTCATCCAGTGTTGACTATCGTGTAGAAAAGGGCCAAGAACTCACTCACACACACACACACACACACACACACACACACACACACACAGTAGGCTGTAAACCTAGTTGGCAGTGAGAGAGTATAAAGGCTAGAGGAATATAAGAGGAAACATCATCTCCATGTGATAAACGAAAAGAAGCACATTTCATCTCTGCACCCAAAAGCCTCAAAACTCCACAACAAGTGATTTAGGAGTTGTGTGTCTGTGTGTGTATGTGTGCCTGTAAAAGGAAAAAAAATAAAAGACAGAGAGAAGGTCCCACAGCGAGCCTTGTCGGTGTGGAATCACTCTAAAGTCAATCCTGAATCTAGTTTTATTTTTTCTCTCTCTCGTACAGAAGCGGGCTGTTTACAAGCTCCGAATGCTTTAAGATCCTCAGGAAAATACTTTCTCTGAAATACAAACCTCCAAACTACCTTGTCTATTTTTTTAAATGCTAAATTGTCACAGGACAGCGTATGACACTCTGAGGGAAGTGCTATCCACACTCTTCTGCATACCTGACATCACAAGATCGTCCGGTGTTTGTGTTTGAACGACTGGACTTTGTTAATATGGACAAAGTGGAGTTAATATGGACACTATTCCAGAGTGATGGGTGCGTCAGGGTAAGAAGGGAAGCACACGAATGGATGCACCCATCATTGATGGCGGCCACCGTTCAAGCCTCTGGATGCAGTGTTATGATCGGTGGTTGGATCCACACAGCTTTAGTTTTGAGGGGTTCATGTTTTGTACCCGTTCACTCAGCAAAACTGCGATTCTCTACAGAGCATGTGCTCCCATCAGTACGGCCTTCTTACACTTTTCATGGCCGCTGGCAACCGCCTCATTTCCTGCCTCTCAATACACCGCTTTGGCGCTAGCACTCCTGTACCTGGTCTTTCCTGGTAGCACGAGTTAATCAATCGCGGATGGCAGATGGACAGAAGGGTGTGCAAACATACTTTTGCGGCCGTCTGCATGCTTGGGCCCTCCCAAGGTTACCCTCTGTGTGGGGAAACTCTGGGGGTTTCAGTTTTACCGAAAACAGCAAACTGAAGGAGATTGACTAGATTTGAGGCTTGCTAGCATCATTTGCGTGTTTAACAATTTAAACATTATCGCTTCATAGTTGATTAGTTGATTTTCTTTTGCTCTGAGAATAAATTATAAGTAGGGTGGAAAAAAAAAACCGTTTTAATTATGATTATTCATGACATTATAATTGTGCTGTCAGAGCCTCGCACCGTGACATCCCCAATGTCTTTTCGCTTCTTTCTCTCTCCTGTGTTTTCGTTCCCAAGTCGCACCGTTTGCTGTGAGTGTTCGCACACGTGAGCGTTGAAGCAGCTTCGGCCTGGGCCATATGTTTACTTGTTGATGGACGCTCTCGTTTGCGCTCCTCGCGGAAATTCCTCATTTCCTCACGTACATTTGTTGACCTTCACATGGCCAATTAGATGCGCCATGAATCTTTATGTTGTGCCTTTAAGCAGTGCTGAGAGCAGCTGCCAGGCCATGTTACGCTCAGCCGCTGCACTTGCCATCTATTAAAATTCACCGTTTCCATACAAGGCTGGCTAACGGGTTTTGGATTACCCATTCGTTATGCATCGCAGGGACGGACTCAAGGATTCACATGGTGTTTGGGTAAACAGATGGCTTTTGACCTTTGCCAACGGCTGATCCGTGACCCCTAATTACGAAGCGTTCCTCCTTCCTGACTTCTTGTGTTTCGGGAGGGAACGGCAGAGCCTCGAGCGGGCTGTAAAATGCCGCTCTTTTAACAGGGAAGCAATCGTGAGTCAACAGTGAATGAGAGAAGGCCTTACTGGCTGCAGGATGGGAATTTCAGGTCCTAAGATATAAAACTTTATGACGGAGTTAGTCTTGGCGGGATAAAGATGTGTGGCAGATTTAGGAGCTGGATTTATCACGCTTGATGGCTTGTGCACTGCACAGATGAGACATTATTGTCCTGTTTGGCCCCAAAGCTTGTGTCGCAGCAAAACGTGAGCTCGTTGTCTTGGAAATGCTTAATTGAACAGCATTTTATCCACGAATGTGCTTAAATCACAGTTTTCTGATGAAAATTGTTCGATTGACTAAGCTTGTGTCAAAGCTTAACCTCTGATTGGCTTCAGATTGACTTTGTGGTAATTGTGTGAAGAACAAAAATGCTCACAGCTCTCTTTAGGTCCTGCCACAGCATTTCAGTTGGGTTGAGGTCTGGACTTTCACCAGGCCATTCCAAAACCTTGATGCTTTAATTTTTCAGCCATTCTGACGTAGATTTTTTGGTTTGCTTCACATCATCGTCCTGTTGCATGACCCCAAGCTTTAGCTGTCAGACAAACGACCTCACATTTGCCTCGAGAATACTCTGGAGTTCATGTACTGTGGCTGCAAAACAAGCCCAAATCATCGTCCCTCCTTCCGTCCCGAAATGCTGTTTGGTTTTTGCCAAACCTGGTGCTGGGCATTAAAGCCAAACAACTCCACTTTTGGGTAGATTGGCAACTGTAATGAATGCTTTGCGCTTGTGAATAATCTTTCTCGCCGTAGAACTGTTTGGAAATGGTTTTTATAACCCTTTTCAGATTGAAGTGCAGCAATAATTACTTTTGGAAGACCATTGCTTTTGTCTTTCCCTCTTGGCATCGTGTTAACACACCCCTGAATGCTCCAGACCAGCAAACTGCCAAAACTTCTGCACACCTGCTGATGATCAATTAATCAAGGGCTAATGATTAGCAGCACCTGGCTATGACCTACCCTCGTACATCCTGTGGAAGCAGTAAGGGGGTACTTAGTATTTCCCATGTTTTTTGGTCAAATAAACTATGGCACGGTGAAAAAAGTTATGTTGTCTGTCTCAGGTTATATTTTCCCAATACTATAGTCATTTACAAGTATTTAATGGATGTGATCATGTTGATGTTTAAAAGATTAATGTATTTCAAACTACTCATCATGTATTTTTTTTATGTATTTATTTTTTATGGAAACTTACTGTAACAACATTCCAAGCGCAGACAAAGCTTATTACTGTTTTATTTATTGATCCAGCGCAGTTCCATTCCCCCTGAGGAGTGTGTTGGTTAACGTTAGCTTAGCGAGCGCTGTTTGACTGACAGCACAGCTAGAGTACTGTAACATCTGCCCTTTCCATAGCATTCATCATTACACACAGCTTAATTAGCTCATGTCGATGTTTAACCTTAAAGAGCAGCACTGCAGGGAGAGGATCATTGAGACTAATGGATAAGAGCACCAACATACACGTACACACACACACACACACGTTTGCACAAGCTCTCTGTCCTTTTCCCAAAGGGAGTCCTGCATATCAAATGCACCTCCTGTGTTTCTCTTCTTTCATCCCTCTTTTTCTTAACTCGCTCTCTGACTTCCATCTCACACTTATTTTCCCTTGCTCTCTCCTCCATCTCTCACGCTTTCACCACACACACACACACACACACACACACACACACACACACACACATACATGCATGCTCCTTTTCCTCTTTCGGGTCTCAGTGGGCCGACTCTTTCATTAACACCCGGTGGCCAAAGGTAATTAATTGTGGGTTGAGTGACAGCGGCGCCATTAGCTCAGCAGGAAGTGCGCCACCGGACGCCCCAAACACACAGGAAGCAACACGGCAGGTTTCTGTCAGCCGCTCGTTTGGTCTCCAGGGCCAATGGGAAAAGTCCCACAGAGCCTGCCGCTGCCCACCGACTGACGTGGAGCTGGAGCCGTTCTGCTCGCTCCCACGCTGTGCTCCAGATTTCTACTTGAACTCTCCTCTGCTTCCATGCCAGCCAGGGGCGATAAGCTATCTGCATTTTAACATTAGCGAAAGCCTTCCTGCCAGAGGGGTTCATATCGAAGTCCTCTTCTCTGATAACACAGTCAGAGAACATTTTAAGAGGCTCAGAGAATTTTTTTTTTTGTATCAAGTTGGCTTTTAGTGAGGTTTAGGATGAAAAAAGGAAAGAAACGAGCAAGAATAACAAACAAAAGAACTTCTTTTAAATAATATTTATTTCTTTTAAATAATATTTAATGTTAATTAATGTCCCTGAAATGTCCCTGAACTATTTAATGTCCCTGAAAGCAGGGACAAATGACCCATCATTTGAGCTAAACATTTGGATTTGGGGATTTGTGTAAAGCTTAAAGTTAAAGTTTATTCATATACATTAAGGTTAATTCAGAAACGCTCGATTGAAATGTTAATCACTTTGTTGGTTTGTTGTTTGTTTGTGGCTAAAATATTTAGCATAAATAATTTTTATCATGTTGCTAATTTAGCTAATATAAACATAAGGTGGAGCTAAGATGGAAATCTCTTGCTGGTAGATTATTTTGTTATACTGTATAAAATTGTGAAAAGATACACACAGGTTCTACTTTTTCTTCTTCTTCTTTAGGTTGATGTTAGCCTAAGGTGCTAACAGCACTGTGCACAATATGACACATACTGTATTAAGCTAATGTAATTTGCGATTCTTACCAAGCTAAGTTCATTTGATACCAAACTAACATGTAACTATGGTTATGAAAGGGACAAAATAAGAAGCAGTTATATGCCAAATATATATTTCTAAATGTTATTGCTTCTTAAAGTTACCAATCGTGTATAGTACGTACTTACTTCGGCAAATTACCCATAATCTTCACAAGGTGCCAGATAAATTGGGGGGTGCTAACTTAATAATTATAATAATAATAATAATAATAATAATTCTGTCATAACGCAACAAAATAGAAACGAATCATTAGTCATGTCACTAAAAAATTTTGTTCCATTGAATTTTTTATAATATATTTTTGTCTAGCCTTTATTTGCTGGGCATATATGGCAAGTGTATTTCCAAAATGAGCCACTTGTTTACTTTGTAGTGACTGCAATACTAAGACAGAATTCGACACTGTTTGCCTTCCTATTTACACAGAGCACAAAACAAATCAATGTCCTCTCCTCAATTCTGTAATAAAATACAAACCCAAGTCTAGACCTCAGTGCAGAATAATTCAGCTGGGACGTCCTGCTACTGCTGTTAAAGTTTGCCTTATGGCGGTACCTTACCCCAAAAGCTGCCACTGGTCTTTTGAGCAAGTGCGTTTTTTTTATTTTATTTATTTTTAAAGCCATCACTGGTTGCAGATTTAAAGCAGTATTTCCCACTCCCATTAGCTTGTATAGGTGAAGACTTCCTTTAACAGTCACAGTTTAAGAGCATTAGCCCAGCGACGGATGCGCGTCGTGCTTGGGTCTGTTTAGCCGTTTCTACTTTCCCCAGCTACTTTCCCCAAAGAGAGGAGTGTGAATACATCATGCAACATTTTTAATTGGAATAGTTCCCAAACGATTTGGAGCAGGATTTTTTTTTCTTTCTTTCTTTCTCCATTTCCCTACTGAGCGAAGGGAGCATATTTCACGGCTTAGCATACAGATCCTGAAAATGGGATTAGCAGGGGAGGAAGTGATGGGAAAATGAGAGAAATTGAGTGAGTGACCGAGCAATTGGTTGCTTGAGAATTTATGCAATCAACAGCTCATTTTTCTTTCCACTGGTCAGCACTGAAAGATTGCATTCTGCATTTGTTTGTGTGTCAGTGTGTATAGGTCTGTGTGTCTGTGTGTGTGCGTCCATGGCGCGGTGCAAGGCAAGACTATTATTTCTCCCCCATTCAAGCTTTTAATGTTTCAACAGACAATAATGCTTAGTCGTGTGATAACTGGCCTATGCACTGTAAGGTTAATGGAGAGACTGTCAGCAGGCAGTAAGCTAGCAGGACTTGCTTAATGGGGTGCTAATCAGTATTAGGAAAAGGGCCTGCTGGGGAACGAGGCAGCTGCTCCCAGCCTGGATATAAAGTTACACATGTCTATGTACATATTAGAAAACTAAATCTATTAAAAGGCAAATCTATTTACAAAAATGCTTGGCTAAATAAATAGTTTTTTAGCGTAGACTTAAACACTGAGACTGTGTCT
>JAQMYJ010000040.1:5358852-5372335 GCA_030014305.1 Clarias laeviceps | reverse complement strand
CGGTTCAGCGACCATAACCTGCTGTAAGCTATGTCGCCACGTCTCATTGGGATGGGACCAGAGCATATTACTTCATCGGACATCGCCTTTGCTAATTTAAACGCCTCTGTAAAGTAACTCTAACTAACCTCTGACTGACGAAGGCGTATATTGTTAGCTCCAGCATGTATATCTATCTTTGAGAACCTATGCTGTCCTAGAGCCCTAAGATTACCTGCTACAGTATGTCCGGTGCTCTGGCTCCCGGGATACACCTAACCACTGCTGCTGGCGCCCCTAAAGGTCTAGCTAATTTTAAGTGCCTCAGTATAGTCTCCTATAACCAGAGCTCTTTCAGGTTTCTCAAAGGGTGCAGCACTGAGGAGAGCAAACCTGTTGGACATGTGAAGCGCAGAGGAGGTGTGCTCCGGTGGGCTAGCCTTAACGTTAGCTGTGGCTGAACGAGTATGCCGCCGGGTCGTCACAAACTCGCCCTGCTGTGAGGGCTCTAATGCCGGAGTCTGGGGCTGGTTATCTCCGCCTGTGGCACCCAGACTTTCCGCTACGGGAATAACACTGCTCTCGCGCTCTCTATCCCTCTCTAGAGTCTGGATGCGCTCCTTTAACCCTAATATCTTCTCCGTCAGAGTGCTTACTAATACACACCTATCACAAATAAAGTTATCGCTAATGACGGAGGAAGAATGTCTAAACATCCTGCACCCTACACACTGAACAAGCTGAATGGTAGACATGATAACGCACCTCTGAGTTTTAATTGTTTGGTGATGGATTCCGCTTGTTGTTCTTAGATGAGGAGATATGCGCGTTCTCCAAAAAAAACGCAAAAGAACGGAAAAAAGGCAGTAGCATTAGAACGTATAAATATTGTTATTTAGTATAAACAGAAAAGGCAGCATAATTTAAACTCCTATACAAACAAACGAAGTACTTTCGCGGTAAGTCAGATGTAGATGAGTATGATCCATGACTAGAGTTCAGTGTAAGGTTTGCATTGTGTTAAAATCTACTAACAGGGTTCACCAAAAGGGATCACCATACAGTTGTAACATCAGTGTCAACTGTAGGTGTTCACCATCTGCTTCACCATAAGGTTTCAGGGTTTCTTGTAAAGGTTCATTATCAAGGATTACTGTACAGATCCCTAATAGATCATAGTGATGGGTTGCCCTTATGATTCATTATACAGTCTTCCCCCCCATCTTTAATGAAATGTCAAGTGTTTTTGGTATAGTAAGGAATACATCGTTTTCTAAAAGTGTTGTAGAAAGCCAGATAGGAGACTGTACAGTAAGTGTATAAAGGTTGTCCCCCTTACAGTTAAACCAATAAGGTTAGCTGTAAGGATTTCCTATTGGGGTTTACCCTAACTGTTGTTTATAATGGTTCCCCATTAGGGTTATCTGTGAGCTTTCACCATTATGGTTAATCTGTAAGGGCTCATCTGTAAGTTCACTGTTAGAGTGTTTACTATTATAATTAACTTTAAGTGTTTGCTGTAAAGATTCACCTTTAAGGTTTACCATTAGAGTTATTTTTTGTGTGTTTGCACCAAGGAGTAGTATCAACTTAAATTTTTGTTGTTTTCATATACAGTGGTGATAAACACAATCAATCTATCTATCTAATTATAAGGGTTCACCATTGGGGTTCTCCATAAGTGTTTACTTTTAGGGTTCACCATTAGGGTTCACTATTGGAGTTTCCCATTAGGATTAACTTTGATTAGGGTTCACTATTTGGGCTTACCATTACGATTTCCTGTTTGGGTTCACAATATGGTTAACTGGAGTGATTTAAAATTAGGGTGATATAATGAGGTATACCATTAGAGTTGACTTTAAAGTCATATACATTACATTATATACAATTTTATGTTTTTGCATATCTCAGCTTCTTAGCATGTTGAGGTCAGAACATAACCATCATTTGCTGGCTTTGGAGCAGATGGGATTAATGACCTGGTCGAGAACTAACAGCGTCACCGTGATTGGATTGGGGTAGCTAAGGGTTTAGCGTTAGAGTTAAAATCTAACGGTTTACACTTCAGCCTTTCTGATGTTAAAAGGTTAAAAGGTTCTACAGATTTAATCTCCTTTCTTTAATATGTAATGGTTTCTATAAATGAATAATTGATGAATTCTTAAGGATGGACTTTGTTTTATTTATTTGTTCTTTTTAAAATTCAGTGCTAGGGTTTAATGTGAACATCCCATCAGGATTCAATATAAGGATGCATAATTATAACGGTATTAAATGGTTTAAATATCAAGATTAATTCTATAGGGTTGTGCTTGTAAGAGAAGCCAGCAGTGTTTCTCTATCAGAAACGGTTTCGAGTCCTTCTTTAGAAAGCTGAGAACTCTTAATTACCCAATGAAACCCTTGGTCACTGGTTCAGTGTTTCTACCATTAGTGCTAATCACCAGAGCTCACTATTGGGGTTCTTCGTAAGAGTTCCCTATTAGGATTAACCATTAAGGACTGACACAAGGATTCATCATTAGGGTTCACTATAAGAGTTTCCCATTAGGATTAAGCCAAAAGGGTTTACCACTAGGATTCACCATTAAGAATATGAATGTAACTGTTCGCCATTAGGGAGAGCTCCTCATATACGTACTGTAACTGTAATGTTTCACAGTTAGAGTTCACCATTAGGGGGTTCATCATAATTAATTTATGATTAAGGTTCACAGCATGGGTCGCCAGTACAGTTCATCATAAGCATTTGTCATTTAGATTAGGGCTCGAGTAGTTATTATGGTTTACTCTACGGCATTTCAGAAAAGAAGGGCACAAAACCTAAGAGAAAATTAACCTCAACAAGTCCAACAGTAAGTAATGAGTATTGGGCATGATACGCCTCTTAATTCCTTCTTAACAAGCCCTTCACTATATCTGTACCCTTTAAACCACATTCAGCAAACACTTCATCTCCGAGTTGTTAAATTCGTAATTAACTGACGATTGGATCTCATTAATGAAAACGAGGCAGCTGACATTAAGGGAGTCGGCCTTAAAAATTTTCCTGATGGTGCCTTTGTGCCGAGAACACAGACGGAGCCGAGAGAAGGGACTCGCACTCAGCCTGGAGATTACAGCGTATAGTCACTGCTTGATATGACATCTAATCTGAACGTAATGCGTGTATCAGAATGAAAATGGGTCTAGCGGTTGAAGTGGCGCTTCCAGTCGGATTAACGATAACCCCAGCTGATTTCGGTCCCGTTAATATTCCAAGACAAGCAGAAAGGTTTGTGCGAAGGGACGTTGGCGGATTAATTATTGATAATGAATAGCAACAGGGGCTGAAAGGTCCGCCGTACACACTGGATATTTCATACCGCGAGTATTGATCATTAGTTGTCTACCTATGAACTCCTGTTTGTTTCAGGAGGGATTCTTTTCCCCATCTTTGTCTCTCAAATATTGTATTAGATATGGAAAGAATTTTCAGAAGGGATTAAAAAAAAAAAAGATTTATTTAGCAAATTACAAAGCAGGATGGAACTAATGATCCAATCTGGCTTTTTTGGGGAGAAAAAAATGGGATGTAGCAGCTGAGTCCTGTTTTTAAAAAAAAAAAAAAAAAGTGGAAACTTGATGAAAAGTCCATTATAATCCATTAGTGGACTCACCTGCACTAAATATCTATAACTCTGTTTTCATGTCACTGTGCTTTTTAATTTTTTTCCCCCCTCTTCCCTGTTCCTGCTCTTTGAATCATCTTTTTGTAAAAGCACTCTGAAATGGATTGGATTGGGCTGAAAAACCCTCATGTAACCCACTCGAGTGCGCACTACCATGGGTAACCATGTAGCCAAATGGCTCGAACAAATCCACTCGCTCTTTCACTCATCATTCTCCATTTTAGTCTTTTCCTCCCTCCTTTATTATCTCAGTCCGTCTGTTTGTCTCTGTGTTGCGCTCTCTCTCTCTCTCTCTCTCTCTTTTTGTCGTGCTCTCTGTATGCAAGTTTCCCCTCCAACACTGTTCCTAGCGCTAGCCTTCCTCCGCGCTGTCACTTAGTCACTAACTTCAGCTTCGTTCTGCAGTAGCACTGCGCACAGCCAGACAAGTCACATGCTCCATCGTGGAAAATGAAGTGCATTAGTGGCTGAAAAGGAATCCCGGTAGCCGAACAGCGTCAGTCAGCCAGGCGTGATGTTTCTCTGCGACGTTAGATGCTTCGTCGTTCGCTCGTTAATTAAAGCCTGCTGTTTTTGGTCGAATGAGTAAAGCGCTCGCTCTGCTGCCCGATTCTCTTTAGGAAGGTTCTCCTCGGTTGTTTGGATGACGTGCGATCGTTCATCATTTCCAGGGTTAACTCCAGCCTCGTTTTTTTTTTTCTTTTTTCTTTCTCCATTCCCATCCTCCGCGCAGAACTAAAGCCGATTCATTTACCCTGATAAATTGGATTCATATCGTGCTCTGATCGTGCACTTCCCCTCCTCCCCTGCTACCTTCACTTCACCACCTGTGCCTCCCCTGTGCCTCAGCAGGGAGTAAATCTTGCCTTTCATAACTCCCCGATATGAAAATGAGATTTATCGGCGTGCCGATGCGCCGAGCAAGCCGAATCAGCTGGCCGGGTGGAGATGGATGGTGGCACCGCTCGGAGAGTTGCATCATTGTTAAACTCTCAGCAGCGTGGCTCGTCGTGGAGCCGGGCGGCCTCGGCTCTGATTTATGACTCCTGCGCCGGCAAATTACTTTTACAGCCTCCTTGATTATTGTTCAGTGTTAAACAGATAACAGATCGCACTAAATGCGTTCTAACACACAGCTGCGGCAGAGGACGAAGCGGACACAGACACAGCAGTATGGCGTCTCCAAAAGGGGTCTTCTTCTTCTTCTTCTTCGTTTCTGTGTGAAGGTTATAAGGTGCTGTGGGACTGGGTAAAGATGCCCAAAGGAGCATTTGCTCAGCAGGTGGTGCCAAAAATCTGGAATCTTTCAGCGAGGAGCACTTTTTTTGGCGGCCCCTGTGGAATGTATGCTTATTTACAGTACTGTGTAAAAGTCTCATTTCTTTATATTTACCTTCCAAAAACCTGAGATCTTCTTGTATTTTTACGGTAGTCTTGAGGAAGTTCTCCAGACATTTCTGGCAAATTTTCTTCCTTCTCGTTCTCAGTCTACTCCCTATAAAACATCTAACTTAAGACATGAACCAGTGAGAAAGAGGTGAAGATGATAATGATGACAGATGATCAGGCTGGTAATTAGTAAACTGCTGATGCTGATTGTTTGGAACAGACGAGAGGGGAAATGAGGTCGCTGCTGAGGTTCTTACATAAACAACTAGTTTTTAAACATTTCTCATTTCATTAATTTATTTAATTAAATTTAATACGAAGAAATGAGGGGGGCTCACGACTTAGGCTCAGTACTGTATGTAAATAGAATAGAGTTTAAAAGCTGGAAAGCCAGACAAGATAAGTTCTGGTGATCTCTGTCTACGTGTAAAATGATTTTGTAGGCATTTGCATTGGAAAGCCAGAGAGCTACAGGTTTTTCTTAGAAACATAAAAAAAAAAATTGGAAGGTTTCATTGAAATTATGATATTTATTGATTAACGCTAGTTGAAACTATTTCTCATCAGTATAGTGGGTTAGTATGGTGGCGTTATTAGCGAAGGTGTCGATATCAGTGGCTTTGATGAATGCTTCGATCGGTTCCAGACAGACAGGCCTGTAATGATACTGAAGCCCATATTCATTTACTGTGTGGTGCGACGAGGAAACCCGCAACTCGTAAAAAAAGAAACAAAAAAAAGCCGTAGAGGGACGAGGCAGCTTTGTAATGGGCTTTTTAACCTCTTGTTTTGTTCTGCTTTTTTCCCCTAACAGCCTCCTTCTTTCTTGTAGCACATCTGGCTCCGTGTGTGTGTGTGTGTGTGTGTGTGTGTGTGTGTGTGTGTGTGCTAGTTCCTTTTGAATGAGCCACACTCATTGTTCTCAGTCCAGTAGAGTGGAAGTAATGGTTCCTTTTAAGAAAACACGCCTAATGAATGCAAATGAGTCCGAATTCAGTGCCCCTCAGTGTAAGATTACATCAGGTGTGTTAATGATTAAATGGCTTCATTTCAGCTTTTCTGTCGTCTTCAGGGTTGCCCCCAGATCCTGCACAGCAGTGATATCCTGGTTCCAGCAGGTGTCGTTCGACCAATCACGCTACGAGCACGAAACCTTCCTCAGCCCCAGTCAGGCCAAAAGAACTACGAATGCGTGTTCAGCATCCAGGGCAAAATCCAGCGCGTCCCAGCCGTGCGATTCAACAGCTCCTGTATACAGTGCCAGAACACTTCGGTAAGAACCCGCTTCGCTTTCCTTTCGGTTTCATGTACGCAAGTTCTTTTTTTAGTAATTATTCCCAAAAAGGGCTCGCGGTGCCAACACTTTATGCAGATTTTATGTAAATTCAACACTCTTCTACTTAAACAAGCAGCATGTTTTTCACGGTCTGAATTTGCATGTCGGAACCTGATTGGTTGTTTTATTTTATGATGCAATTAGATGTTCTTGTGCCTCCTGTGTTACATAAAAAAAAAAATCAACACAAATGATTTATTTCAAAAGGATTTCGTCATAAAAATTAAAACTTTAAACATTTTACTTTGTGAAAGAATGATAAAGAATTTAAAGATTTTTAGTTAGACTAGTTACTGTAAATCTCAGACATTCTGCCTTTTATCCAAACAGGTTTCAGTGGGTCACATTTTAACTGAACAGTTTTCAAGTTGCATTAGGTGAGATTTGTAGGGGTTAAAGTGTCTCCAACAAGTAAATGCCTGGAGTTAAGTAACAATTTAGTCCCTTTTCCCTTTTTTTTTCTTTTTAACTCAACTAGAGTTACCGTTAGCAAGGACTCTCATGACATCACTTTCAATCGCACTGAAGGCCAAGTTACAATTCTAGAAATATGCAAAATGATGTTAGGGGGCATTTGGGTGTGGCTATAAAATGATTGACAAAAGGCTGATTCAGCTCCAAACATTTCAGATTGAAAGGGAGGTATATAGTTTATTAAAAAATATATATGAATGTACAGTATATATGTACTGTATGTATGTAAAACAGTGTCTCCTGAAACAATGGTTCAAACTATAACTGTTTTATACTGTAAGTTCTAAATGATTTTCCTCTTGAAAAATATTGACTAAAATATTAAAATGAAAAACATTAACTATCACACCACTTAATGTTAAATCATATGTGAAGATTTATTATTATTATTATTATAATTATTATTATTTATTTATTTATTTATTTATTTATTTATTTTAGACGGTTACCAGTTAAAGGTCTAATAATTTACAACTTCTTAAACAAGTTATCACAGTTCTTAGAGGTCTTCCAAATACTCCAAATATTCCACAGTCTCTCCGTTTCACACCTCCTTCAATTATGCCAGTCTACTCCCGATGTCCCGCCCCACTAGAGAGGATCTTCTTATACAGTATGAGGTCACACTAGAGGGCAAATCTAATTGGCTTGATGAAACCCTGGCCAATACAAAAATAAAAAGAACAAAAAGAGGGATTTTTTTTTCTTTTTTTGTTTGAACATGCTCACAAGATGTCTAAATATGGCAATAAATAATAATAATTTTGCATAATAGCCCCCCTCCGCTTTAATGTAACTTGGGGTTTAGCCATCGATATTGTAACCTAAATGGAAAATGTACAAATTTACTGATAAACAAAGTGGCTATTATAATAAAGTTTACTCTTAATGATGCATCAGGCGCTGGAAATATTGATCACTGTTATAAAGGAAAGATGCCTCATTCCTGTTTCCACATTGGCCTATTCATAACAACAGAGGATTTATATCAAAACACGAAATTGTATTTGTGCTTTTTGTGAAAAGAAATTACCATAGTTTGCCGCTCTGATACCCTGATCTCTGTGCTATTGAAATAGGAAAATGTTTCGCCATGTCTCTCCATCTGGTAAAGAAACCGTTTCTTGCACATGCAAGGTTTCGGAAGCTCGCTTTTAGATATCGACTGAATTCTGAGCCGGAGATTGTGGTTTCCAGCTTGAATAGCCCGTGTTTTGTAAACAGCATCGAAGGCATCAATACTGCCCGCTTTCAGCATCCTCATTTTTCATCGGCATAGCCTTTCGAGTATATACTAACCCAGATGGTGTTTGAACAAGTGTTGAAGGCAGACATGTATTATACTGGCACGTTAAGTAGAGTTCACTCGGTAGCTGGCTGTCTATACAGGAGGCCTCTTCAGCGAGCACTAGATCACTGTTAGTCAGGAGAGACGCACAGCAAGGTTTTTTCTTTTTCTTCTTTTACTGAAAATGCTGTAAAGGTGCCAAGGTGACTTTCCAATAAGCAGCTTGAAGACCAGGGGAAAAAAAAAACAAAGAGGAAAGGGGGAGGAAAAAAAGTACAACCTCAACTCCTAACAATCTTTTCATGATCCAAGTGAAAAATGGGGTGCGTTAGGGGTCGACACTTGCAGTCTTTTTTTGTTTTCTTCAACTCTCTCTTGCTCTCAATGTCATAATTCTCATCTTTCCTGTCACCTTTTATTCTCCTTTTCAGTTTCTGTTCTGACATTGGTTTCTTCCTTTCTAACTTCTTTGCTCTTTAATCCCATGCTCTCACTCCGTCACCATCTTTGTCTCCATATTTCTTTCCTTCACCCCCCCCCCCACCCCACCCCCCCGTATGGTTTCTATATCGACTGCCACACTCACCCCGGGGAATCTTGTAAAATAATTAGTCGGGAACTGAATGTAGCGCGTAATGCAGCCTGACAGCAAGTCGAGCGCTGATGTGGAGGTGGAGCGTGTGCCTTGTGCCCTTTTGACCTTTAGAAGTCAAGGGTCACTGTCCTTAGACAGGCACTATTGACGTCCCATAGCCATTTAATGATGAGCATCACGTCCGTGGGCCGCAGGGTACCGGGATCGATCATTGTCCTCTTGTGGGATGACATGGCGGCAAGATTTCAGAGCAGGACATCGACTGATCTTTCCCACATCTGTTTCCTTTCAGGCTCAGTACCTCCCCCATGGCTTGTGTGCATGCACCCATGACCTCTGACCCCATCCCTGTCTCGAATGCCTCTCAATCTCTATTAAGGTCTATAGTTTTCAGTCATTGAGGTCATTTTGAAAATGGCTTGTGAAATTGCCTTGGATACTTCAAGCTCTTCCTAGCTCAGGTATTGACAATATCAACTGCCTTAGAAAATAAGTATTAACAAATTATATAAAAATGTAAACATTTTTAATTTATCCCTTTTATAACAACAGAGAAGTATCCGTAATCCTTAAATTATAAATCAGTTAAACCCCCCCTACATGAGCCTGTTACAGGCTACAGATCTGTATCTTCCCTCTTGGGGAAGAATTCAGATCTGTAAGAGGAAACCCCCACCCCCCACATCTCATTTCGCTTCTTCCATTCTTCTCGTCTCCCCTCATCTCATCTCATCTCATCCACCCTTCCCCCTGTTCCCTTGATCTCTTTGTTTCTTAGCTCTCTCTTTGTGTACGGATGGTCAGATTAATCGATACTCTGATTACCAATGACACAGCAAACATGGATCACACAGTTTCGTCCTCGTGCCCTCCCTTTCCTTTCTTCATTCCTTCCTTCCTTCCTTTTTCCCCCACCTTGACCTCTGCCTCTCATACTCGTCATTCATCTTCGAAACCGAATAGCAATCCAACACCGTTATAGACATGCTACAGATTACTCCTGTTCCCAAAGGGGGTGTATGTCATCATTGTGTCTTCCTTCCCCCCCTCATATCCACAGGCTAGCACACGCTCGTACTCACTCGTACACGCGAGGCACAACGATCAATCACTGTGTCCGTCAAGGCAAATGGCCCCGCTTCTCCTCCTCAGCCGGCAAGCCAGGTGACTCCGAGGCCACGGCGCCCATGCTAATGAAATTGTGAGCATCTTTAGATGGGTGACAGAGAATCAATCAGCCTTATCTTTCCACACTCAAGGTCCTGGCACCTGGCATAGCTTCATTATATGCAATGTACCTTTTTTTTCCCCCGCCAAGTCTGAACTTTTCCACTAGAGCATCAGTCTGACTGGGGTAACATCATGATTTTAAAATGATGTCATCTTAGAAAACTGGAGAGTTCTCTTTCTTCAGTAAAAAAGAAGTTTTGGTAGATTTTAATCTAATTGGGTTGCAAACTCAGCAAAGTACAAGGGGTGTTTAAGTCAAACCAGGACTTGTGATTGTGCAGAATAAAAGAACACAGTTCTGAGAATAAAAACTCCCTTTATTTCTCTATATAATCCCCTGCTACACTAATGCATTTATCCTAGAGTTTCACTAGTGCTTGGATACCATCAAGGTAGAACTCCCTGCATCATGTCTGAAACCCTGACCTCCCAGGAACTCCTTTAATGGCCCAAACATTTGTATGAGGAAATGCGGCAAAAACTCCCTGCCGAGTTCATGTAATATGGAAGTGGTGGTTGTGAATGAATGTGTGTACAGTTCCCACAAACAGATGCGTCTCTTATCCAAGGATTTGCAAGGAACATGTGTCCCACTTGCTGAATGTTCACGGGAACGACTCCATTGGGCTCGGAGTCACCTCGTCCAGGATCTTCATTCACGCACATACAGCCTTCTTTAAAACATTTGCACAATTCAAATGTTTTACTGTGGCTATAAGTCTCATCACCCTACAGTGCATGAAGCCTTCTGTCGTTCGGCATAGATTTTATTACAAGTCTCGGGTTGACATGAACACCCCGTCGTGAATCAGCAGATTAAACCCACAGAAGTACATGGAAAATATATATTTATCATAACTGATAAATGTATGACCCATAGTTCAGTCGGCCTATGATTAAACTCCCACAACTTACATAATTTCTTAGACAAAACTGATGTCTCATTAGTGAGATGTTCAAATATGGAGTGGCAATACGTAACAACACACTCACTTTGCATTAACCTCTATTACGAAATTAATTTCTGAGGACAAATAAAACCCATTCAAACTTCACTATTAAAATCAAAGAGCTCTTCCGGCATGGAGTGTGAAAATGAATGCTCACTGAGGATAACTGGGGTTTTAGCAAACCATAAGACGCTATTCACTTATTCAGAGATGTGATAATTTGCTGATCCGTTGCAGGAATTTAATGCAGCTGAATATTTGAAAAATTGATTAAGCTTTATGCACCACCAACCCGTCGCTAAACGACCGCCATATAAAACGTGACCGTTAAAACTTTGGTCAATTTTTAAATACCCAAAGTTATTTCCAGAGGAACATTACACACCATATTAGTCACAAATGATTTCATTAACTGACAGTACCAGCTACTTGGCACACCTGTTTGAACTCGTATGCTTCAGTAGCTCCCAGTTATTTTCAAAGACTGTCTTTATATAAAAAAAAAAAAAAAAAAGGCTGAACCCCCCGAACCTCCTGCAGGCGCTGGTGTTGCGTTGCCAGTACCGTTGCTCATATCCTGATGCAAATGTGCTCCCTCAGGCCATGTCTCACACTGGAGCAACAACCCATTATTTTTGACAAAAAAATAAAAAAATCTAGTTAACTTGTCCTGTGTTCTCCCTAATTTTTCCGCTGCTTCCCGCCCCCTGCTTGGTCGCAGCCCTTAGACAGCTGCCTTTTCAGCTTGTCACAATACCGCTATTGTGTGACTTCAGAATCCTTTAGGCAAGAAAGGGCCATGCTGTACTCTCTCGATGTGGTATTCAGAGGTACAATTTAGATTCTGATTTCATTTAGAGCGGAGAATTCGGAGATTGAGAGACATGTAATTATGAGACGCAGCGGAAGTCACTGAAGGGAAACTAGCGTATTAATAATTATTGTGGTGATGTTGACAGATTTCATTTATTACACGTTCGGAAATAACAGGCACGGACATAATTAGACTTCAGATCACTCAAAATCTACAAGGGTGTACCTCAGGGGTGTGTTTTAAGCCTGTTCTGGATTTTAAAGAAAGTTCGTGAATGGATATTTGTAGATTTCCCCCAGAGCTACAGTTTTTTAGTAGATTTAATAGTTTTGTTACATACAGACATGTTGCACTTGTTTCGAAGATATGAGATTTCATCATAAAGAGAAAACTACAAGTAAGGTGTCGTGTATTAAGCCTATTTTAGTTTATGAATGAAGTGCTCGAATGGACGTTTATAGATTTTTCCTAGCATGTTACAGGTTTTAAAGGCAGAGCTTAAATGGAAAAAAATAAGGCAGAGCTTAATATTCTTTATTAAACTGCCTACTTGTTTACCCATCATCTGAACCTATTTGTTTATAATAGTTTTCTTATGTACTTTTTTTATATGTACGTGTTTCAGAGACATAATTAGACTTCCAATCACTCAAAGTGTACAAGTGAAGTGTCACTCGGGTGTGTTAAGTCTATTCAAAGTTTTAAAGGGAACCTATTATACAAAATTCACTTTTTAATAATTTATGTTTTAACATTTACATAGACGCTGAAATGCTACATTAGAAGCAGAATTGAAATAAAGGGAGTTTGAGGTATACAAATGTACATGAGGGCTATTTCAGCTGGTGTATTAACAGATGCATTTTAGGGGAGCTTTGAGATCTGTGTTCATTTTTTGTAGTATTTAAATATGGGACCTTTTAAAGGAAGTTGTTAAATGGATATTTGTAGATTTCTACCAGCTCTACCTTATATATATTTTTTTATTCTCAGACAGGTTGCTTGCTCATTGATTACGTGAACCCATTTATTCATAATAGTTTTCTTATATACAGTGATTGCACTTGTTTCAAAGATATAATTAGATTATAGTTGCTCAAAATCTAAGTTAGATGTACCTCAGGGGTGTGTTTTAAGCATACTCCAGATTTTAAATGAAGTACTTGAAGGGATATTTGTAGATTTCTCCCAACTCTCCAATTAAGGTATACATCAGGGTCATGTTTGAATCTTGTTTTTACAGATCAGATCTATTTAGATCTAAATGCATACATGTTTGTTTTTTCCAACTCCAACATTGCCTTATTTTTACCTTAATTTACAAAATAAAAATTTCCCTATCATCTGAAAATGGTCATAAGCACTTTTGTTTGTAATAGTTTTCTCACATACACACATATTACACATATGATCTGAAATAACAGTTAGAGGTATAATTTGATTTTAGATCATAAAAATTCCATAAGGGTATACCTCAGGGGTGTATTCTAAACCCATTATGTTTTCCTCATTCATATATTATGGAAGGTTTTATTTGGATATGATTATGCTTCCCTTAACCTTACGTTATTTGCCGTGTTGGGTGTAACGCGTTACAAAGTAACATGTTAGAGTACTTGGATTACTTTTTTGATGTCATGAATAATCTAACGCGTTAGGTCCCCCATGTAAGTACTCAGTTACTTTTTCAAAAATGTAATCCGTTATTCAGACAATTTATGTAATCTGTGAGCCAGACAGCAGTCATTCCCAAT
>JAQMYJ010000040.1:5342647-5358668 GCA_030014305.1 Clarias laeviceps | reverse complement strand
TTCTGCAATGGAAAAGTACTCGAACTAGTTACTTTTATCAGAAAGTAACGCAGTAATGTAACTGATTACTTTTTGAATACAGTAATTTAAATGTAATTAGTTACTTTAAAAAGTAACGTCCCCCAACACTGGTTATTTGTTCATCATCTATCCTCAACAGCGTCCTAAGTTTTCCTACATTTATGGACTATGCATACTTTTGCAACATAAATAAGTGAAAGTTTTTTTTTTTTTTTTTCTTATTGGAACGGCATTTCCACACCATCAGACGCAAACCTACACAGAGCCCTTTCTTTTGGATTTATCTCAACACATGATGTGTACTGCTGACTTCAGCAAAACACAGGCGCACAACCCTGCATATATTAGCCTGATCAATCTCTTTCCTATGCACTCGACTCTTTCAGATGCATGATAAATACATAAGCTGAAAGATTATAAATGATTAGGTTTGCTTTCATCGCAAGATGAGTCATTACAGCTCTGGCGTGCTTCTGCAAGCCAAGAAAGGATTCAGCTTTTTGTGGGGATTTTTTTTCTTCTTCTGGCCATACCTTTTTTTTTCATGAACAAAACATCCGAAATGTTGCAAGTGCTGGTGTTGCTAAGCGCCGGTGACCCCTTAGCGACAAGCACCCGCCGTGTTACCGGGGAAATAATTAGCACAGAGGCCTTTTTCACCTCAATGCCTAAGTTATGAAGTAGCCTCTCGAGAGAGCGCCTTACAAAGAAGGCCATTACCCTCTGCACAGGGTAGTGCAGGCTTTTTGAATAAAAACACTTAAATGTTATTTTTGTCAGGCTTTTTGAACCAGCTCTCCCTCATTATTCTATTATTCTCATCAAGTGCTCAATCAGGCATTAGCTTTTTTTCCCCCGTGCTGCACCATGGAGAGGAACATGCAAAGAAAGAAAGAAAAAAGGAAGTTTTAACGTGCATGACGGTAGCATGTGAATGGAGCACGTTTCCAGTGAAACTGCGAGTTTCTTACAGCGATCTCTTCTCTGTAAACTCGTGCGGCAAAAAAAATAAAATTATGCGAGGAAAGTTTTCTTTTCTTACTTTTTGAGTCATTTTATCACATGATAATACGCAGTATTAAATGAGTATTGTAGCAGGTGGGCTTTATAGAAATAAATTGATCGGTTAATGTAATGTTCAGTCTGCGGGTAGCGACCTCAAGCCTCGAGCGATTTCTCTGTATTAAGAGGCTCAGCTGTTCTGGAAAAATCTAAATGAAGAAATTGCCCTGTAAGTGATATTCCAGAAAGTTCTGTTTGAGCTCACGGTAGTCCTCATGAGGAAAGAATGCTTCGGTTTCCCTTGGATCAGTGCACCAAGCTCATTTGCAATGACACAAGTTCAACCTTCTCTTTCTGTCACTAGTGCCGTGATATCATTCCTTCTTATTTCTTCTTTTTAAGGGGAGCTTATGCTGAAAAACAAATAATAGTAGGTTTGGCATGGAGAGCCATCGTTTCTGCGTCCGCTTTCCTCGACACAGTAATTAAAGGCATGACGCAACACGTGGGCCTTCAAATTATATTCTATTATTGCTGGGAGAAGCCCAGTAACAAGATCGCTACGACTCAGAAATTAGGTTAGTGTTAAATAACGCGCACACTGGACCTATTCCCATGCGTCATCTGGGCTTACTGCTGAGTCTGGCCTCGGTTGATAACTTCAATTAAACGTACAGGAAAACCTCCATCATCAAGCCGGATTGATTTTCATTCCGTCACAGGATCCAGCCGGCATTGACGGGCCTACGGGCTACATGCAAAGCGCTCTTTGCTCTTAAGTAAACATCTTTGTAAGAGTAAAATCCTAGTTAATGCTTAAAGGTCTCGTTCCATTATTGGAATTAATTGCGATCGCTTTATTTCGAAAAGAAGATTGGGGTGATTTTTTTTTTTTTTTGTGTGTGCGTTCACTTCGTGAGTCAATATCTTTGCACAGTTCATCATTCACGATGCCATAAACAGCAGCGCTGTATTAACTTCAGTGCACTAAGTAGATTGTTGAGCACATCATTTATTAAGAGACCGCTTAAGAAAAAAAAAAGATAGAAAGAAAGAAGAAGAAAAAAAAAAAAACAGCCATCTTCCCACGCTCCGTGCACGCCAAGCTCCGGCATACAAACAGGATTGTAATAAACCCACCATGATGTCGGAAAAGTAATCAAAATGGCAGAGACGCTCCTCTGTATTCTTGCTGATGGTTTCCAGTGCTGATGGTGTATTTGTTGTAGTGTGTCTAAGTGCTCGTCTGGGTTCATGAGGTGACATGGAAAAAAAAAAAGAGCGGGGGGTGGGTTGTTTTGAAGGTAAGAATATCGTATTTTTTTTTTTTTTTTTTTTTTTTTGTCGTTTTCTGGTTGTTCCCAATGAGACTCCTGACAGATTTAGGCCAGGCTGTCTCATCACGCAGCTCTGTGATACTGTGGGAAGACAAGCCTGAGGAAAATCAATTCACTCCTGGCACAGATAAGCTGTATTGTACAGACCAACACAAAGGCCCGAGCACATTTACACTCTGCGGCTAATCTCCTCCAAGCTGCGGTGCCTTCGACAGGAGAAGAGGGTATATGCAAGAAAATACATCGTATTACTACCCATAATGCATTGTGTACGACTTTCGCCGCTGGAGCTTTCATCATCGTCGCTTATGCATAACAACAACCTCTTATATCTTTATATATTTATTTATTTGGGATTTGTGCATCGCTATCATTGCTTTTTTTTTCTTTTCCCCATTCTCCAAAAGTCCCATTGTTGGATTTAAACCCAAATTGCAAATACAGTCAGTACAAAAGACAGCACTTTTCTTTTCTACACTACAGGTATATTTCCTGAAGCCCACAATCCTCCTTAATCCTCCATTCTCAGAATCTCCAATTATTAACCCGAACTCTTATACTTAGTAATTTTCATAAGCTTCCACGATAACAAAATTTCTGAGATAAGCTAATGCTGTTCAGATGTGACCCCTGTGACCTTTGGTGCTACCAGTGTCATCCATAATTGACCCCAATTATGCTGTACGAGGCAGCACAGCTGGGATCCGATGAAGACGTGGAGTCGCTTGGGATGCTGGTGTCAACAGGTTGAGGGAGCCTCGTTTCGGCTTTTCGTCACTCTCGGCACGATCTTGGGTGCACCACTTCCTCACAGATATTTCCCTCAGAGCAGCTGGGGAAAGACTTTAGACCGACACATATTAAGGAGATTTTTTTTTTCCTTCACCCCCTTTTTTTCCGGCCTCTCTGGCCACTAGAGAATGTTCATGATATAGTGTTTGCCCTGTAGTGATTGATTTGGCCCGCACGGCTGAACGCGACTCAGTGTAGCAGCTGACGTTTCACTCGGCCCTAATGACCGGCTGAAGGGATGGGTCGCTTCACTCGTCGCTTCGGCACACTCTTTGGTTTTGCCCTAAATGGAAATTAAAGTGGTGCAGCTTCTCCTCTGGAACGCTCTAGTCCACTGATCCACTGCCTTATGAACCCAGCATTTACCCATTCAGAGAAAGACTGGAAGGCAGAGTCGGGTTTATTTAATACTCAATCCAGGCGCTCATTCTGGTTCACCCGCACACATTTTTTTTTTTTTAACCCCCTCCCCCCCCTTCTCTTTATATGCTCATGATGGCACAGATCGATGGTGCTGCTCAGCGATATTCTCGCCGAAGTGCTTGGTTCGCCTAGCACTCTCGCCGCTTTCGCTAATTAAAAAGCGAACGGTAAAACCTCCACCTCCTCCTTCTCTGCCGTGTATAAGATGATGGAAAAAAAAAAAAGAAAGGTTCTGTTTACTCCACTGCAGTTCTCAATCACACAACTTGCAACTTTGCAAAGTAATAATCCCAGACTCGAGTCGATTTCTGCTTTTTTTTTTTTTTATATCAAGAAAAACTATTATATGATGAAGGAATTATATGTTTGGTGACCTCAAGACCCAGACTATGAGAGGTTTGATAGGGGTGCGCTTTGGGGTTTAAGGCCAAGCTTTAATGCATTTTTCTCGGATTATGCTTCGTGCTTTGTGTTTTGGGTCAGATCCCCGGGTCCTTTATTGATTCTTCTTTTTATTGTACTCTATCAGCTAAGACACCTTTAGTTTTGCACTTTTTTCCTCAATTAAAAAATTGGAAGTCCATCAGAACCCTGTTTTTTTTTTTTTTTCCTGATTTCAAACATCATCCAGTTCTTCAGTGACATCAGAAGGACTTGGTGTGGTTTAGTATGCAGTGTGATGTTAATTTATGCGAATGTACTCTACTAAGTTGCGGCACAGAGATGTAGTGGTTAGCATGGTCGTCCCCGGGTACTCCGGTTTCCTCCCACAGTCTAACGACATGCAGGTTAAGCTAACTGCCATTCCCAAATTGTCTTTACTGTGTAAATGTGTGTGAATGTTGACCGGAGGTTCTACCGCAGTTGTAAAAATGGGAATAAATACAATGTTTACCGAGGTCCCTAGTTGGATGGATCTAACAAGAACCTGAAGCTTGTGGCCAGAAAAGTGTATAAAAGATATTAGATGCTCTAAATCCTATGTAGTGCTGAGACTACAGCTCTGGGCAGCCATCTTGGACATTAGTGTATGTTATTATTTCCCTCCTTAAGCCCTGCCTTGCTTTTCTATAGCTAAGATTAAGTAGATTAAGCTTGCATAGGTCAGTAATGGCATTTTTAAATAAAAAAAGAAAATTTAAGGTAAAACTAAGACATAAATGTGAACCAGACTCTTTATACTGAAGCACATGGTTTCTTTTACCTCAGGGTGTTTTTAACCTCATGCTATGTGACTAGCTGTCCTCAGTCAGCGTGTAAGTGTATATAATAAAGCCTTGGAGGAAATCATTCCGCTCATGTAGCGTCTATATTATGTCTGTTTATCTTCTGCAGTACTGGTATGAAGGTAACGAGATGGGGGACCTGCCTGTGGATTTCTCAATTGTCTGGGACGGAGATTTTCCCATCGACAAGCCGTCTGCTCTGAAAGGTACGTACCTTCTGCTCTTGCATAAACCGTACATGAGAAATCAGAGCCTTACTTGAGAAATTTCTACTCAGATTGTTTGTGTATGAGTGGACCCAATTGTTCCTACACCATGACTTTTTTTTTTTTTATTAGCATTAAAAAACTTTTGCTTTGTATGGTTTGCTTGCTCATAACTGAATGCTGTGTAAATACATTAGCAAACCCTGTTGTATTACACACTGCTCAGGCCAAAAAGAAATAACACAAGCCACCATTACAGAATTGTCAAATTATTGCCTGACATCAGGCAAAGACAACAACTAAACAAATGAAAACTTAGACATTGGGTCAAGAACCAGGTTAAGAAGGATAGTAGCTTATAGGAGAAATGTGGATGGAAGAATTCTGAGTGGGGATGACTTAAACGCTTGGTGAAGATGCATCGTACATAAAAAATTTAGTCCTTTGTTTAATAATGAAAGTAAGAGAATTTCCAACTCACAGGATTGGGACTGAACAGCTGAGAGTCCATAAGAAAACTATTTGTTAGTGAGATTTATCAGAAAAAACGGGCATTAGTTTGCTAAGGAGCATAAATATTTGATTTGGGTCATATGCCTTGATTAGACTCTATTTTGTAAAAGAAGGGAAGAGCATGAAGTTATACATCCACCATGCATAGTGTCCACTGTATAAGCCTCTGAGGTTGCTTCAGTCAGTCAGGTCTAGACTCAGCAACGTTGTGAGGCAATAAAATGAAGTCGACCTTCATGTGCTGAATGACCAGGTTATCACATCTATGCGTTTTGTCCAACTCAAATTGTGAACAAATGCTTCTAAGAGCAGGAGGATTCATTTTCATACGTGAACTCAGCAACACATTGTGCACCATAGGGGGTTGAGTGGAATCTGTGTGTGAATTAAAAAAAAAAAAAAAATTTTTTTGGCCAGGTAGTGTTTTCTTTTTTTTGCTGTTTTTTTTTTTTTTTTGCTGTGCCGCTGGCTGACGTTATATGATTGTTGTCATTTTCTTCTGTAGCCTCTTCATAATTGCCTTATTTTCCATGTATAAAAAAGATTATCAAACGCTAAAATGAGGAGTTACAACAATAAAACTGAACAAGCTCAGGCTTCGCAGATTGCTAATAAAATCTAATATTGTAATAAAACACTGGATTTTGATAGTGAAATAATCAAAGCATCTCTGTCAGCGTGAGGAACGGACGGAGGAGATTTCTTTGCTGCCAGTCGAGGCAGTGATGTGGTGTGTGGAAGGAACATGATTGTAGCAATTTTCGATTTGAAGACTGATTTCGTGAATTATATTGACATTATTATTCCGAAACACTCCGGGAGGAAGTGGGGACCAGGCAGCTCTTCCTGTTTCTGAGTACGCACCTCATCCAAAAAAATAAATGAAAAAATAAAAAGTGTTCACATGAAGTTTGGAAGGATAAACAATGTACAGGTCATGGCTCTTTTTTGAAGTCAAGCTTGCATTGAAGGAGCCCCCTAGTGGTGGAATGTGAAAAATAAATATGTAAATAAATAAGCAGATATTTAAAAAAAAAAAAAGTAATAATAATAATAATAACGAGCACTCTGTGTATTTTTCTTTCTTCGTGTTCATAATTAATTCAGTGCTCCAGAGGACAGAAGTGACTCTTCTCATCTCTTCCGCTCTCATACCGATGCGCTCATCTAGACTAGCATATTTTATTAATACGCGACTTCAGTGTCTATTTTTGTTTCATGGCTGCGTACGGAAAGTGTCTTTTTGTCGTGTACAAATCGTATTTCGGGGCGAAATGGAAAATTAGGACAGACTGATTTATTAGAGCTTTTGATCTTTTGTGTGCGGAGGATGCTGAAAGAGAGAGTAGAAATTCAAATATCCCAGATTTGACTATGCTATGAAAAAAAAAAAAAACACCCAGAGGGTTTAACGTTTGTGCCATCGGCTTCCAGCAGAGATGTCTATAGCGCTATAAATAGCAAGTAGATCAAATACACGACTTAATGCGAAACAAATTCCGTAATCAGGGCGGACAAATCATTAAAAAAAAAAACTTCTCATGTAAAAGCAAATATCTAATAATGTATAATGAGCTAGATATCCATCTGTCCATCGGCCCATGCGTTGTTTAAACCGCTTATCCTTTGTCGAGCCTGGGAACTTGGAGAACAAATTCGGGGGTCACCCTCGACATCGCAGAACCCATCGCATGGCAGAAGCACACACACTCACACACACGCACACACATTGTCATAAACAACAATCTGACTGCAATACATGTCTTTAGGCTAGAAACACACCAGACACAGGGAGAGACACAAACTTCACACACACACAAACCGCAGGCGAGATTCGAACCCCCAACTTGTGAGGTGCTAGGCGACAATTCTAACCTCCTTGTTACATTACATTCGATTTTGTTTAATGCTTAACTGCAATGCTATGCTAAATTATGTATCAAAATCTAAATTTCTCCTCTGGTTGATCGTGTGTGTGTGTGTGTGTGTGTGTGTGTGTGTGGAAGCTCCTGGTGTGTCCAGCATCCTCTTGCTCTCTGGCCTCATCCAATCAATACACACCTCCTGCACTTACCCCGGCATGGCTGCTTATTGCAGCTACCCAGAGACCAAAGGCCTACGTTTGTGTGTGTGTGTGTGTGTGTGTGTGTGTAAGGCAGAGCAGCGAGCTGAGTACAGTAAAAGCAGGCGTGGGCTTTGCCTTGGCTGCTTTCACCCTTACAGTTCAATTATCGACTCAGTGCGAGCTGCTGGCTCTACTCCCACTGCTGACCTGCCTTCATCCAGCCAGAAGAGTGCAACACTTTATCCCTCCCTCCCTCCTCTCTCACTTTCTTGGTGTGTGTGTGTTTGTGTGTGTGATGGTGTTGCTGGATGTGCTCTCCACACAGCTCTCCTGTATAAGTGTGAGGCTCAGAGGGACAGCTGTGGTCTGTGTCTGAAGGCGAACAGCATGTTCGAGTGCGGCTGGTGTTTGGCAGATAAGCGCTGTCTCCTGAAGCAGCACTGCCCTTCGGCCGAACAGAACTGGATGCACCAGGGCCGGCGCAACGTGCGCTGCAGCCATCCCCATATCGCCAAGGTAACACACATGCATTTACATGTGCATTAATCCACTGGACTGTAATCGTAGTAAAAAAAATAAAAAATCACACCTGAAAGAGATATGTATCAAATAATAGCTGGAAACCAAAGCAAATATTGATCGCAACAAGGAACCAAATAAGCGCCGTTTACCTTTATGCAAAAGTAATAATTATAATAATAATAATAATATTTAAACTGCATTTCAGGTTATATTTTCTATGCTAGCTAGAGTTGATGCGTGATCCATATACAAATCCTGTACTTGAGTAAAAGTAAAGATTCCCTACGGCATATACTGTAGTACTCAAGTAGAAGTAGAAAGTCCTCCATTCACGTGTGTACTTGAGTAAAAGTACAGAAGCACTCACCTTCAAGTATCAAATGTTACACGGCTTGTATTAGCTTATATTACAGTATAAGCCTTTTCATAGACAAAAATCTCCCATCTCTCCGCTTCCTGTTTTTTCAATCCTGCCTGCAGCCCGTTCCGCTTGTGATTTTAAACACCTGTTACATTATTAGGCGCGTCTCAAAGGAAAGGCAAGTCACACAATAATGCATAATAGTCAGCAGGTGGTACATTAGTTAACATTCCCACTTCAAATGCTACACACCCCTGTGGTTAGGTAACGCGACGCCATGCAGAAATGCAGTTAAGTAAAAGTACAGATATTTGCTGTACTTTACAGTCGAGTTGAAGTGAAAAGTATCCTGTAATAAAAGTACTCCAGGAAAGTGTAGAAACGTGAAATGTGTACTTAGGTAGAGTAAGAAGGTACATGTACTCAGTTATGTCGGTCCAGCACGCATTTGAACTGGAATAATTAAAGTATATCTATCATAGTGCAAAATAACTACAGTTCTACTCCTAGTCTGTGGTGTTAGATTTAAAAAAAAAAAATTTTTTTATTCATTCATGCTCAATAAATCTCTCATATACATACAATCTTTTATTGCTCTCTGTCACTCCTTGGGTTGCCAGATCACACTGTCAAAATGACCCCTAGGCAGTGATCAAAACCTGCCTACTCCAATTAAATAAATAAAAAAATAATTAAAAAGCAAGGTCTGATTCGTGACTCAAAAAACATAAACTGCGAGTTGTATGATACATTGCACTTCTACTAGCTAGTTTTTGTTGATTTGTGATATATTCCTGAAAAGTTTTGTTTGACGTCACTAGCACTGAAGCAACCGTTTAGGGAGCTCCAAACTCCGAACTAGGGAGTGAGATTTTACTCGTGATTAAGTTATTATTGTTGCAATACTGCTGACCAATCGTCACATGGCAGTATTCCTACCTCCGTCCAGATGTTTTCCACCGGCGCTCTCGGTCCATCCGAGGTTCTTAAAATCTGGAACAAAAAGTCTGATTGTGGATTTCTTGCTGTAAACTGTGTCTGGTGGAGAAATGCTCAGATAAATCTGTGTGCGACGCGCATGTGCAGATCCAGCCCTTGACTGGTCCTAAAGAGGGGGGCACGCGGGTGACGATCGAGGGCGAGAACCTGGGGCTGCAGGTGAGAGAGATCACACATGTGCGTGTGGCCAGCGTGCGCTGCAACCCTGTGGCGCAGGAATACATCAGCGCTGAGAGGTGACTAACACACACACACACACACACACACACACACACACACACACACACACACACACACACAGAGAGTGATGTCTAACACCAGAACATCACAAGTTTATAACAGCCACCACTGTGCTGTCATATGGGATGAAGTGTGTGTGTGTAATAAGATGCTCAGAGTTCAGTTTAAAATCTAAGAAAAAATAACACGCTCTAGATCAGAAATGCAACTTGTTCTCTAGTTATAAAGTGTGTTCTTGTGTCTGTCAGGATCGTGTGTGACATGGAGGAGTCTCTCTTGGCGAGTCCCCCGGGCGGTCCAGTGGAGCTGTGTATCGGAGACTGCAGCACTGATTATCGCACTCAGTCGTCTCAGTCGTATGCGTTCGTGGTACGTAGGACTTCAGTCATCTCGTCTCACATTGGTCAAAGTGTACATCGTTTGAAGTGTTTTATTTTACAGCAGTACTTCGGCATACGAATATAATCCGTTCCAGTGGCAAGTCGTTAAGGTGAAATTTCGTATTGCAAAACGCACTTTCTCATAGGAATTAATGTAAATACAGGTAATCCGTTCCAGCCACCCAAAAATATTACCAATTTTTAACACTACAATCATAATTTTTGCATATAAAAACAATCAAAACATTTCGAGAAAAACATGTAAATTAAGTAAAATATGAAATAAACGGACAGTAAACCTCATTTAACCTTAATTTAGGAATCGGACCCATGGTGCTATGTCTTCATTAAAACTTGCACAAAATGCAAAAAAAAAAAAATCACATAGAAATATGTAAACTCACTTTTCCTTTGGCTTTCCATAAGTTTTGAACGGCTCTCGGACGTACTGTACGCGCAACTTAGCCGGCGTTTGATTCGCCTCGGTTCATTCACTCAGATGTCGATGACTTTGTATGCCAAGGCAAATTCCTTGAGAAATTCCATATCTTAAGGCAAAATTGTTTTTAAGCGAGTTACCACTTTCTGTATTTAGTTACATGTGTTAGGGCTGTTGAAACAAACTTCAGTGTTTGAATGCTTTTTGGTTTTACATAACCAGAGACATCATTTTCTGCATATTTTATTCCACCTTTAGGTCTGAGTTTTTGCTTTTTATATTAAAACACAAGAAGTTTCAAGCACATGATGAGGCTAATAACAACCATAATAATAATAAAAATATAGTTGCAAGCAACGATGACGGGCCAAAGCACCCTGTGCCATCGCCACCCTGGGTCCACCACATTTCAGACACTATACAGGGCTGATGTCAGTTTAGGCCCTAAATATTTGTTGAGTGCGTTAAGTGTGTGTGTTAAGTGTGAGAGTGTTAACATTTGTAATGTGTGTGTATGAATTTGTGTGCATGCGTGTGTGTGTTGTATATGCGTGCTCGTGTGTATAAGTGTGTATGTGCATGCATGTGTATGTGTGTGTCTGTGAGAGTGTTAACATTTGTAATGTGTGTGTATGTGTGCATGTGTGTGATGTATGAGTGTCTGTGTGTGATATGTGCTTGTGTGTGTGAGTGTTAACAATTGTGATATGTACGTGTGTAGAATAGGCCGCAGATGCTGGAAAAAAAGCATCACACTGTGATGTTACTTAATGTGATGTCACTGAATATAATGTCACTCAATATAATGTCACACAGAAAGTTATTAATCATTTTTCAGTGTAAGTTTAAGACATTATCACAGCTGACCCGTTTGAGATATAAAAAATCCCTCCGCAATTTTGTGTCCTCAATGTCTTTAGATCACATCGGCCCGGTTTGGTGACAATCGTATAAATTCCCTAGGAGGAGTATATCAAAATCAATCGGGTGCGTTTTTGAGAACGACCCAAAATAACCGGCCTCCTGTTGAGTTGAGCCCAGGACATGCAGTGCGAATGTTGTTCGGCTCAATGAGCTCTAAATGTGTACCGGGTTTCGTGTGCCTACATGAAAGTGTGTATGAGCTATCCAGCAAAATCTCATGTGGAGGCCCCTGGGGGCCCGGGCCACGCGACTCTCAGGCATCCTAATGGCAGCAGATTCCAACCTGTCTGCCAATTTTCATGAGTTTTTGACCATGTTAAGACCCCAAAAAGTCCAAAAGGATGGGAAAAAAAATTCTTAGGAAAACAAGAGGGTCCTGCGCACCCTATAGTGCTTGGGCCCTAAATAATAATAAGGAAAGATTACACAGCCATGTTGTTATACTTTCAGCCAAAAATAAACCTTTGCATTGACGTTCGCATTGAATTAAAGTTGTGTCCGGACGACCCTGATGTATGAAATTAGTTCTGAATAAATCCAATATCCTTTATGGCCTTGTTTATTTTTATGGCCTACTATTCAGTTTTAAATCTGCATCTTGTCTCATTACTGTCTTAACAGATAGTGCTTCTCAACATTATTGCTTTTTCTAATTGGGGTTTTATAGGTCATTTAGAGCGCTGCGTTACTGTACTGTACGTTACACCCTATGGTGGTGAGTTAGAGGCTAATAAAGGAGATTTTGACTTAGGAAACTGTATCATTTAAGAGTGCAAAATATATTTAATAAATATTAGTTAAGGTAAGAATTTCAAGTCATTCAGGGTCAGAAAAAGGGCACGTTGTATGATCTCACCTCCAGTTCTGGTTCGTTTATGTGAGTCAGAGAGGAATGCCCCAATCAGCCAATAAGGAGCCCCTCCCTGGGGCTGTGGGCCAATCAGATCGCTCGCTCAGGGTCGGAGAATCGATAGCATCCCTGGTTCTTATTCCGTCAGCCAATCGGGTCTCCTGTAGAGCTCCTGTGACGGAGCAGCTGAGTGGGAAGGAAAGTAATATAGAGAGAGGGGTGATAAACAAAACACACACACACACACACACACCCTGCTGAGGTTTAAGTGCCGCCTTGCATGATTGGGCCATTTAATCTATTAGTCCAAGCCTGGAAGCTGGAAGCAGCACAGAAACAAACACACACATATACAAATACGCACACACACACACACACACACACACACACTTCGAAGGAAACGAGATAAAATCTAAAAATATTTTTCTTGATATTAAAATGGAAACTAGATCTAAAACAAGGATAAGAGACCAGCTGATATTTCTCAATGGGTTTTGGTTTAATGTTCTATTTTTCTTTTCTATTATCTCTAAAACATTTTGAGAGGCGCCGTTATAGGAAAACCATCAACATCGGAGTCTTGTGCCGATCCCAGCCGCAACATTTTTCTGCATTTTATTTCTCAGCTGAAAGTTTCACATTTTTTGATTATTCATGAGTGAAACAGAGAGTTAATTACCTGTTCACGGTTAATGTTGTGGAACATCTGTACTTTTCATTATAGATGTACTCAAAACTCGTACAGTAATCACACACACACTCACACACGGACACCCAGTTGGCTGACTCTTAAAGCTTATAATGAAGAGCAGAGACTCATTCAGGAGGCTGTACTGAGGGCAGAACTACAGCCAGGCAAATAATTAGGGACAAATGTACAGGCCTGTGGGCGAACACACACACACACACTCGAACATACACACACGTGCTCTGCAATTGCATAACAGATGATCTAAACACAACGCGGGAGCAGTCAGAATGTTTTCATTACAGAAATTAGCAGCGCTGGTGTTACAGATATATGAACCATGTGTGCGCTGTATGTTTGCTTGTGCACTCGGGTTTATAATCAGCATATTATTAGCAGAATATTAGCTTTATTAGCTTCTGTATTATTATAACAGAATATTAGCATATTTTATAGCGAACAAAAATTATATGTGTTTGGTTGTTTCAGATTTCATGTTATTGTTGTAGTTTGCAGAACAGAAGATTATTATAAAAAAAAGTTTAGTTATTGTTTGTAAGTTTTTTTTTTAATTCCATATGGTTTGAGTGGTTATGCACGGTGGTATCTGCTGTACATCGGTATCAGCTGATATTCAGCTTTTTGTCTGCCATAAGATGACGTTCACCGATGCCGGTGGTCAGTACTGTGTCGGGTAATTTCGGTCGGAGTTGTGCACCCAGCTGCAGATTCGGAACCATTCAATAGGTGGTGCTATAATGCATTTACATTAAGATTTAGGCAGCTGGCAGACAGATCCAGTCTTCTTATCCAGAGCGACTTACAAAAAGTTCTACATCCCATAACAGCGCATGTGTCTGAGAATTCTGGAGTATTTCACTGTCTTTGAGAAAGATCAGCGATATACATCGATATATTGTTTGTTACACGTTCCAGCGACATTCAGGAATAGATACTGTAAGCAAGAATATGATATTTTGTTATTCTTATCGCTTTTATATTTACATTTAATAACATTTAACTTATCTTTTGCAATAAAAACACGTAGGTACTGAAAATACTTCTCACTGAGTAGGTAGCTATGGGCTAAAAACGCAAAACAAATACGGTTTTATAAGGGATTAAAGAAATTTATAACAGCTCATGGTTTCTACAAAGAAGATTTTCTTGCACAAAAGGACAAATAAAGAGCACCAAGAACAAAAAATAAAACATCAGCTTTGAGAAAAGTATTATTTTAAACATCAGTATTGGGGGAGAATTTCACAGTCTATGTATTTATTAGTCATAAATATGTTTTAAAAGGGATAACATCTAAGTAGTATTTTTAATGTCCTTGAGATATTCTTGCATATTATTGCAAAATCTGAAATGGAATTGTATTGAACACAAAGTGCACTATATGGAGGGTACAGCTTTTTTACTTGATTGATATATTAGTCTTGATTGTTGATATATAACTGAAATATTAGTTGATGAACAAAAATGGCATAAACTAGAACTTAATGTCATCAGCATAAAAATTTGTTAAAACTATTAATGACTTCCATCAAAGAGAGGCAGTTTTTCCTCTTCTTCTTTCACTTTTCTTGGTTTATGCACTCAGTCTATCTCAACTTTGAAAGTTCGCTCGATCTGACTTAATGAATTTATTTGCCAAATCAGGAACTTGCGTATATGTGTTGATGTAAGTGTGTGTGTGTGTGATGATAGACGCCCAGTATCAGTCGTGTACAGCCGGATAAAGGGCCCGTGTCAGGAGGGACCAGGCTGACCGTCTCCGGCCGCCATCTGGACGCAGGGAGCGCCGTGACGGTGTTCCTGGCTCAGGAGACGTGCACGTTTGTCAGGTGAGGACTTCATCCAGACAGATCGGTTGCACTTCTCGTACCGTGGTCTGTTTTCAGTCATAACACAGTCCCCGAGCTCACACTCATCGAGCTCACTGCTGCATGTCATGAAGAGACAAATATACGGTACGAGACAGAACAGCAAAATGAAATCCACACCGATACTGTTGTACGCCAGTCAGAGTAAATGCCATAGCAGGACTAAACGCGGGGGCACTGCTGCGTGGCTGGATGTAATCACACACTGCCCTGCATGAGTGGACTCGTCCCGCTGCGGTTCAGGACATCGGTCAGGGCCAAAAAAAAAAAAAAACATGTTCAAATGCTAAGCACTGAACAGAAAATCATAGCATATAATATCAGACAATTAAATGACTACATTGGCTAAAGATGCACTGGAGCTAAAGAGGTAATTTTGCTAACAAGTATAACAATCCTAACAGACCTGAGTTCAGCATTAACATCACACACACTTACTTTAAATCCTGTTGAATTATGCAGTATGTCAGATCTCGGCCTGGTGTCACAGAGCAGGGAGATGTGGCACGCAGGTGCAAATGTATGCTAGAAGCACTTCAGATTGTAAGAGGTCACATTCGTTGTATAGCACTAAGTTCCTGTAAACAATGTTTTAAGGCAAGTATAGCTTTTCCCATGTTACTGTAGCTAAGGTTTGCCTTGTAGCTCCAGTACAAAACTAAAAACTGACAACAAACTCATGTTAAATGAAGAATTTGTACATTTCCGTTTAGAATGCTGCATTTTTATAATGTGTGTACTTAAAGCAAGTTCTGCAAAGGTCTTGATCTCCCTTGGGATATGCGCTAAACTGGACACTTGAAGCATGACTCGGTATAACATAGTTTACCATGCAGCATCAATAAGATACAATGAAATGAAATATGATGCAATACAGTGCAAGTCAGTGTGGTGTTTAGAAAGAAGTCGAATCCTGAAAGAAAGGTTTAAAGAGTCGTTTCTCTGAAAGACTACAAGGAAGAGAGTCCATGCCTGCTTCCTTCACTGATACTGACAGGCACAAAGGCCACACCTCCTTCACTGATACTGACAGGCACAAAGGCCACACCTCCTTCACTGATACTGACAGGCACAAAGGCCACACCTCCTTCACTGATACTGACAGGCACAAAGGCCACACCTCCTTCACTGATACTGACAGGCA
>JAQMYJ010000040.1:5281235-5342547 GCA_030014305.1 Clarias laeviceps | reverse complement strand
ACTGACAGGCACAAAGGCCACACCTCCTTCACTGATACTGACAGGCACAAAGGCCACACCTCCTTCACTGATACTGATAGGCACAAAGGCCACACCTCCTTCACTGATACTGACAGACACAAAGGCCACACCTCCTTCACTGATACTGACAGGCACAAAGGCCACACCTCCTTTATTGGCACTGACAAGCACAAAGGCCACAACTTCTTCACTGATACTGACAGAGACAAAGGCCACACCTCCTTCACTGATACTGACAGGCATAAAGCCCCCACCTTCTTTTATTTTACTAAGCCTGAGTAAAACATATAAATATTGAGAACAATGCATTTTTTTTTATTAAATAAGATAAATCCAACAACCTTTGTTGTTCTGTTTTGTTTTCTTATGAAATCTCTGTTTTTCCTCCAATAGGAGAACGATGCACGAGATTGTGTGCGTGACGCCGTCCTCTGCGGTGGGCGCGGGAGCTTCATCCATAAAGCTGTTCATAGATAAAGCTGAAATCAACAGTGACCTGCGTTACATCTACACCGAAGATCCCAGCATCCTCAGCATCGAACCCAACTGGAGCATCATCAAGTGAGAACTCAAAGCACACCCACTTAAACATTTACCACATCCTGTACATACGTACATGCATGCATGTGTAAAGAATGTGAAATCTGAAGAGCAGATAAGCAACGTCTTCCATCTCGTCCCTGCAGCGGCAGCACTTCTCTGACCGTGACGGGAACACACCTGCTCACCATCCAGGAGCCCAAAGTCAGGGCCAGATACGGCGGAGTGGAGACCACGAATGTAAGCACACACCCTCCAGCTATTTCTGCAGCAGGAAAAAACACAGAAACGACCTTCTGGGTTTTGGAGGCTAATTATCACTAACCTTCCATATGTTTTACATTTATTAAAGACCTGGAGGGCATATAAAGCAGCAGAGAGTAGCTTTTCATTTCATGTAAGAAAATGAGTACGGTTAAAAATAGAGGCAGGAGAGAGGTTCTCACTGTTCCAGATGTGTTGGAGGAAATCATGCGACGCTACTGTATGAACCGTGATTGAGCATGTCTTGTAGCTGTCAATCAAAACGACTGATATAAATATTAAATATGTAGTATTAAAGAGAAGGCAAAATGGATTTTAGTTTTATGTAGTGAAGTGGTCAGTGACTTCCGGTTTTATTAACAAAATACAACAGCCTTCCTTACTATCTCGCTATTATTGATATTAGCCCATGCGCTTCTCCTTCAGGTGTGCACTGTTGTAAACGACTCCACCATGACCTGCCTCGCTCCTCCCATCGTCTACACGAAGCGCCAGGCGCCTGAGACAGGCCTTCATCCGGATGAGTTCGGGTTCATCCTGGACCACGTGTCCTCCGTCCTCGTCCTCAACGGAACTCCTTTTACATACTATCCCAACCCGACCTTCGACCCACTCGGGAACGCTGGAATACTCGAGGTCAAGCCTGGATCTCCAATAATCCTCAAGGTTAGCCTCAAGATATCTAGTTTCCCATCCTCACAACTAAGTGTAATAGTCTTCAATGATGATAATAATGACAAACGCCATTTTCTTCACACTAGGGTAAAAACCTGATTCCTCCCGCGCCTGGGAACGCCCGCCTGAATTACTCTGTGATGATTGGAGAAACCCCGTGTCTGTTAACCGTCTCAGAGTCTCAGCTACTCTGCGATTCGCCAGACCTCACCGGAGAGCAGCGCGTTTTGGTGAGTCGTAAAAGACGCAATGCGCAGCGTCTGCTATATTGTCTGGATTTATGACCGTGCTTTTATTTAACTTTGTTCGCCAATAAACATGGCAGAAAATGAATGTGTGGCTGCGAGCGCGCAGAATTGCTGAATGTCTGATTTGCGTGAGCGCAGAACACCATACATTTCACTTAATCAACTCCTATAAAGGTGGCATTTTTTTTTTTTATTTAATACATTTTTTTTTTACGTTCGGAATGTTTTATGCTAATCCGCAGCACGTAAAGGTCGACCTCGCCGCACATTAAGTATTTATTATGATTAGGGTGACGTGCTGATGCAAGCACTTTCCCCTTACAGTTTTCGAGACACGAGACGGGTCCCTTCAAAATACGACGTGCAGAGAGAGGACAAGACGTGGGTGAGCGAGATGGAAAGAAAGAGAGACAGGGAAAGAGAAGTGACGGAGGGAATCGTGCTCAAAAGGGACCCAAAAAAAAAAAAAGAAATAACTCCACATCTCTCGTTTGATGATGCGTTTCCTTGCCGAATGTAAATATTTGTCAGAATGCTGTCAGGTATCCCTGTAATTACAGTCTGAGGCATTCAGTGTCATTAAAACGGATCAATTCCACCCAGCGGCATCATCTCCGCCCCTTTCTTTCTTCGCCACCACTCTCGGATTCCTTCATTCCCAACGAATTCAGCACAGCATCCAACTCCCTCAGGATCGATGAGAGGAGTCACGAGCCGGGTGCAAATCAAAGAGGAGATTAGGATCCAGTGAGATATCGGAGGTTCTTCTGAGTCACGGCTCGTCTTTCTATCTATCTCTCTCTCTATTTCACCTCTTTCTCTTTCTTTATTAATGCCAGGAAGGAAGATGGGGGGTGGAGGGGCGGGGGGGTCATGGGGAGGAGGAGCAAGAACGATAGAAAGCGTAATAGTGCGCAGAAATCAGTCGTCTAATGACCTGACACGTATCGACAGCTCTCTGGGCTTCCCTTTGTTCTTGGCTCTTCCCCTGCCTCCATAATTCATGCAGCCATGCAGCGCCCAGGCAGCCACCGGAAAGGTGAAAGTCGTTAGGAAAGCCGATAGGACGCCGCGTGTAATTGACGTGTGATCACGGGAAAAGGCTAAGTTCCGTATAACCGCTCCACAGTCGGCCTCCGTTTCTAAGCAGCGCGCCTGCACTTTCCGCTCGGAGCTTCATTACAGTCCCACCTGTGCCACTGTGGCTTTTCATGAAGTCATGTGATTGGCATGTGAGTGGTTCGTTACGTCCAGCTGGGGGGCTATATTCGAAAAAGATCAGGCTTTCTTGGCAAAAGTTGAAATTAGGCATTAGAAATTTCCATCTTGACATTATAATAGGCATTATATGAAACAACAATGTCGGAATAGAAAACCATGCCACACCCAAAGCCGTGACTTTAACACTTCTTCAGTCCTGACCTGCATGATAATGATCTGAGTAAGTAGTCATGAAAGCAGGGATGGGATTTAATGAATGAATGAATGACATCCAAGATAAAATTTACTTCTAGCTAACATAGACAGATCATCGCTTTTTTTTTTTTTTAAAAAACGCCTTCTGATGGGGAAACACTCAGTGGGATTCTACATAAAGTAGCAAACTGAAATACTTTAAGCATCTAGATTCTTACGGAAACTCTATGAGCCTATGAGAATATTCATCTTGTTAGATGAGGTTTTTTTTGTTTTTGTGCGTTTATAAGATACTCACCACAAAGACATTCCTGTAGGCCAGTGGTTCACAGCTCCGGCCCTGGAGGAGCACTACCAAGTACATTTCGGTGTTCATCTACTGAACAGTCTGTGATACCACTGTGATAGGCAACAGGAATATGTGAAATGAGAAATAGATGTTTTTGTTGCCTTCAGCTTTTGTATTGAGGGTGTAGCTGAGCAGCAGAAGCCTCAGCAATATAGTGTAGCTCATATCCCGTTACCTGTTCTCTGTCGAGAACCTGTTCTCATTTTGATTCCCAGTTGTACATAATATGAATGTTATGAAACGGTTCAACCATGAATAAAAACAAAATTCAAACGTTTTAATGAGCTCAGGCTCAGATGCTCCACCCATTTTATACCAAGCATACACTATGATGTGTTTTGGCACACTTTTCCGGCCGCGAGCTTCAGGATCACAAAGGTTGCCTGTGAAATCTGTGTAAACTATTCAACACCTTGACACAAAATGCTTTTTAGAGCAAAGTATTGACCCGGAATCCCATCTGTAAAACTTACAGCTTTTGCGTGAAGTACACAGTGGTGACAAGGAGGTCAGACACACTCGCGTCTTGGCTGAAAGGCTAGGGGGAAAAGGTTTGTGGTTGGTCATGTGACATGTCTGTCAAAACAAGCACGCAGTTTCTGGCCATTATAATGGACAATCACATTTTAATTGTGTGTGAATTGTGCCACGTAGAATGTAGAAGCATTGAGCTTGCTTGCTAGATGTCAAAGCACAAGGCCTGTGAGACCAGAACACAATAGAATAGCCACTGTTAATCATAAGATGAAGACGCCTGTTTTGAGACTGATAGGGAAATAAACTCTATGATTGTGAGAACACGACGAACTGGGGCATAGATTATGTTGCCAGAGAAGTTTGCCTATGAAACTCAAACATAGTTTTCCAGGATGTCCATCACGCCATGTTTATTGACAAAATGTACCAGATTTTGTAACCGAGTTAGAGGTCTGTCTGGTGAGACTGTCGTCGTGGTAACAAAATGACCAAGAGACAAGAAAAAAAACAAAACCCAAGGTGAACATAAAAATAACTTATTGACACCGCCATCCGATCCCCTCACACATCACTGTTCGTATTTTGGTGTCAGAACCCAGCTAAATTAGTCTGCTTTTGACAATACCTTCTTCAACGTCACAATAGACAACATAAAAAAAATGACCTCTGCTCAGCACAATGTTTTGCAGTCTGCAGAATATATCATATAATTGCTGTTTGTCATTTGGCAGTGATCTATTTTGCCACACAGCCAGCTGAGCTGATTGTTAGTGTATCCCCCCCTCATGGTGTTTTTAACAGCATCACATAATTTACCATTGATTATAATCCTTAGGGATTCAATTGTTGTGAGGGATTCAAGCTGCATCACAAAAAAGCAGTTATTAAACCAAGCCCCACTGGCGTCTTATCAGTGGGGACTGTATACCGGCTTTAGCTGCCTTTGAAGAGCAACTGTTTTTATTTTTTTTTTAAACTTGAGGTAAACAAATATAAGCCGTATGGTTCGGTTTGGCAACTCAGCAACTCTCCAGCTGAGGCGAACTGAAACGAAATCCCTAATCAGTGAAACACAAAGTTAACGTGAGCTCTTTCAAGCTTTAATCCTAGTGAACGGATAAGACAAAATGTTATCAATCAATGGCCAACTTGTCATGTGATGCCACCATAACGCTAGGCAGACTGCTAGCAAACTTGGTTTCTAACTTTCGAAGGATAAAAGCTAGAATAAAACTCTTGCTAAGTAGCTAGCTTGGACTAGCTAGCTATAATTATTATGTAAAATACTTATATTAGAAAAAGATGCTGTTATAGTTATTAAGTGTAAGGAATTATATTTGTAAATTTATTCATATCATGAAAAGCAGATTGATTTTGTTAAACGTAAACTAACTTGCCGGTAAAATTGACGTCTAGATTTAATTAGATGATGATATTGTTGCCTCAATACTAATACTTTAACTTCTTAGCAAGATCAGCCAGCTAAGTTGTTAAGAGCTTGAACATGAATACAGCGGTACCTCAGTATACAAATTTAATCCGTTTCAGAGGCAAGATATTAAGGTGAAGTTTCATATCGTGAAACGCATTTTCTCATAGAAAATAATGTAAATGCAGATAATTCGTTCCAGCCCCCCCAAAATATTACTCATTTTATTAAATTTTAGTTTAATATTAATTTTACTAATATTCAACACTATAAGCATATTTTAGCATATAAAAACAACCAAAACATTTAGAAAAGTCATTTAAATGGAGTAATATATGAAAAAAAATGGACATTAAACTTCTCTTAACGTTTATTTAACATTCCTCTTGGCATTGGCTGCTTTGAAAATTCACCTGAAAGTTGCTCCCTTTTCTTCTTGCTACCGTCCTTGTTAACATTCTTTGGACTCATTGTACCATGTCTTAATTAAAACTTGCATAACATGCCAGAAATCCACAAAGTAATAAGTAAACTTGCTTCACTTGGCTTTCCACTGACGCAAACAAGTTTTAGACGGCTCCCGGACGTACACGCAACTTTACAGTTCATTCGCTCACTTGCCGAAAATGCCATGCGAAAATTTCAGTCCTTTTGGAAAAAGATTCTTGAGGTGGGGCGTTCGTATGCCGAGGTTCCGCTGTACAAATAAGTTTGCTAAGATTCACCAGCAATTATAACTGAACTAGCTTAATTGTATCTGCACAATTTATATGCAATATCTACCTAAGATTAATTAGCTTGCTAGCAAAACTGGCTCTTAGTTTTTACACAGTTTAATAGTAATAGTAAGCTTAATAGAATTCTTCTTACTTCTTAACAAGGCTAACTTGCTAAAATGTTAGCGAGCTTAAACGTTCATAAAGATACGTTAAATATGTAATTATATTTAACATTGTAATAAATGTAATATTTACCTGATGTTAACTAGCGTACTAGCAAATCTGGTTCTTACTTTTTCACAGTATTGTAGTTGGGCTATCGTTCACTTTCTTCTGTTTCCTGTGAACTATAAAGAAAAACGTCTTTCACTGGGTAAAAGCGAAGCAACAATGGTTTACTGAAAGTTCTGCAGAAGTACCGGCCTCGTACAGCAAATACAGTAATAGATACTGTAACGGTGTCTTTCTCCCTCTGTTATATCATTTTATACACAACCCTCTCTGACAACATCATCCACCCACCGTACATCGTGTTCCAACAAACAAGGAGGCGATTTCCTTAAAACATCTACCTTAAAACATCATCACAGCAGTGGCGACTACAATCAGTTCATCCTTGTTCTGTTTCATTCTGGTCTCAGAGGTCTTGTCCTTCTACTGTCCAACAGGCTTGTTTCAGTTTTAAAGTTTTAAAGCTTCTATGTGGCACATTTCACACACAATGAAAAGGTGATTTTTTTGGAATTTGGATTCTAGGTTAAAATGCACAGTAGAGTCCAATGTTAGCCTCACGTGCTAATTTGTTAGCTAGCTTGGATATTAGCTAAGTCACATTAAAAAAGTTTCTATTAAGCTATTTTTACAACAAATGCATTTATTTGCATTGGCTAAATATGAGTGTTAATTAGCTTACTTTGGAAATTTAGCTAGCCACAAGATAGAGTGGTGGCTCTAGGTTGTTGAGGATCCGGGTTCGAGTGGGTTGTCACGGTCAATACTACCCAGCCACTGCATGCGGTGCCGGTCCCAAGCCCTGTTAGAAAAATAGGAGGGAAATTATCTAATATTATCATATCATATATTATTAGTATACAGTGTGTGACTCAGTCTGAAAACCTAGCTAAACAAATTTTTTGTGATTCACAGTGGTATTTTTTTATTAAATTAAATTTTTTTTAAACACGTCCTGTTTGGATTTTTTGACTTTGGAAGAAAAGAAAAACCAACTAGAGACAAGTGCAGGGTTTTGGTCTTTAGGGGGCAACAGGTAGACAGCACTATCTCACCCATTAAAGACTGATTTCTGCTGAAGAATAGCAATTTTACAGCCAGTCAGGCATACAAAGCCATTAGGAGATGACAGCATTTTTTTTGGTCTGGGTGACCTGACCTTTCCTGGTAGTAGCAGTTCTCAGTGAAACCTCTGAGCACTTACGTTTTTTTTTTTTTCTTTCTTTAGATATTGGTTGGCGGGTTGGAGTACTCCCCTGGCACTCTCCACATCTACTCGGACAGCACGCTGACACTTCCCGCCATAATCGGCATCGGAGCAGGAGGAGGCGTCCTTCTCATAGCCATCATCGCTGTCCTCATTGCTTACAAGAGGAAGACGAGGGACGCGGATCGCACACTCAAACGCCTGCAGCTCCAAATGGACAACCTGGAATCCCGGGTAGCGTTGGAGTGCAAGGAAGGTGAGGTGAACTGCATCTCAATGGTAGTAGTTACAGCATGTAGTGACCGTACACACGCATGGTGAGGCCTAGGATCAGATTAGTTGTAAAATGTAAGGTATGTGACACATTTTTAAATATTATTATAAATTACTATCCACCAAGTGAATAGTATTCATGAATATTTTGCCCAGAAATTATTAGCCCTATCCCCAGCTTTACCCTAAAAGTCATTTTCATCAGTGGTGCACTAATTTAGGAGGAAATCATTTTACATGTAGCAGGGAGCTCGAAAAATTCTAAACTGTTTGACATAATTATGACAAATTTTTAAAGGTGCCCCAAAGTGTTTGTGTTACGTAAATGAGTTCCTGGTGAGCCCCGAACCACCAGAGAACAGCAGAGCAAAATATCTCTGGTTAAGAGGTATTTTCTTAAATGAGGTCACGTTGCTTAAACCTATCAGCAAATCCAAATACGATACAAAAAAGAAAAGGAAAGAAGGACAAAGTTTTTTACCCGTCACTGGAGACCCATTTTAATGTCTAAACGTGATTTATAAATGAACATTGTATAATAGGTATACTTTAAGTTTTACTTCTTTTGTCATTTTTTTCAATTACGGACTTGTCGTGGTAACATGTTTTGTCAAATTGTGTAATCCTGCAAAATGACAGAGGTAATTATTCTTTACATAACGCTGATAATATATATAGAATCTCAAATCGGTTATTTGTATCGTTTCTTTTTTTTCTTTGCTGCTTATACTTTGATTTAAAGTTGACACCATGACAGTTTTTTTTTTTTTTTTGCGCACATATTCACATTTTGTCCTTAGACTGTCCTTAATTTGACAGCATTAAGAATAAAAAGAACAAAATGTCCAGGTTCTAACGTTTATATCTGTGGTAGTGATTTCAGAGTCTTTTTTTTCTTTTTTTCTTTTCACTTTCCAGCCATTATACCTCTTAACTCCAAATTCCCGCAGTTGCTTCTGCACAGAAGTGAATTAATTGTAGATCTGCAGAACTGTGGATAACTCGCTATCTGCCCGCTGGTGTGTGCATGGTTCAGGTAGTTACAGTATCACCCTCGCAGTGCCAAACTCTCAAGCTTAATAAGGAGTTAAAAGCTTCATAATTGGCCGCTAATGACTTAATGCGAAAGAAGAAGCCTGAACCTGTACTTTACAGTTGATCGCAGGAACTGCTTCGTTATCCGCGCTGAGATTCTCGCTGTCTGATTCTCACTCCGCTCTCGCCTCGACGCCTTTCACCAGTGTACAGCGGTCATACTGTAAGTGCATTTGTGTGTGTGAGATGACGGCAGGTCTGAACTCGACGCAGGGTTTGACGCGAACTTTACTGAGCGATCAAACTGGGTCATGTCATAATGCAAGCTGGGTTTAGACTTTTAGCAAGTGCAGAAGTTTAGTCAGATTTATTCAGTACCGGTGTACTGGACTTCCTGGTGTACTTTGCTAACTTCACCCATGTAACCCTCCTGTCCTCCAGCATTCGCCGAACTGCAAACGGACATCCAAGAACTGACCAATGACATGGATGGCGTGAAGATCCCGTTCCTGGAGTACCGTACCTACACCATGAGAGTGATGTTCCCTGGCATCGAGGAGCACCCGGTTCTAAAGGAGCTTGATGTGAGTGGGAGGGGAAAAAAAGCTGCAGTTCTGTCTGTCTGTCTGTCTGTCTGTCCATCCATCCCCAGGTGTCCTTTGACACTTAGATATGCAGTAAGGTGGTTGCAAGAACTCAGCCTCTTCCTGCCTTTGCTTAGTTTTTCTTTTAATCCTTCACCAGGGGGGAAAAAGAAGAGGATAAAAGCTCTAGGATGTGCTTTAAAAAGCTTCCCTAAGCTCCGGCGCTACCTCAGTAGTGTGTTTCAGAGCAAACATGCCGCTTTCCGCTTGCTTTTTAATTAAAACCCTCTGACACATGCCGAAAACCGGCAGCCATGCGAAGACCCCGCGGAATCGGCTCCTAGTGACGTGCCTTCCGAAAAAAAAACATCTATTTTGGAAATAGTCAGCAGGAAAAGAACGAGCCCTTTGACAGTGGCATTTTTAACTGCGCTTGACATTCTGCATTGAGGAAGCAGTCAAGTGAAAAATAGCACATCTATTCATCCCATTGTTCTCCACCCTTTCATTCATTACATTCAGTCTTTGTTTCTCCCGTTATTTAATCCAGCCATCGATTCTTCACCCCTTTTCTCACTCCGCAGTCTCCAGCTAACGTGGAGAAGGCCTTGCGTCTCTTCAGCCAGCTGCTCCACAACAAGATGTTCCTCTTGATGTTCATCCACACCCTGGAGGCCCAGAGGTCTTTCTCCATGCGCGACCGGGGCAACGTGGCGTCACTTCTCATGGCGGCGCTGCAGGGTAGGATGGAGTACGCCACCGTGGTGCTCAAGCAGCTTCTGGCCGACCTCATCGAGAAGAACCTGGAGAACCGTAACCATCCCAAGCTGCTTCTGCGAAGGTAAGGCTCTCGTTTTGGAGCAGAGGGAGGGCGGTGATCCCGATCCATGTTTTTTTAAATTTTTTTTTTTTATAAATGTTTCTACTTTCAACCTTGTCTCAAAAGGCTGTGTATAAGAAGCCTTCATGGTGCTAGATGGGGGTCTATAGAGTGTGTCCCTGCTGTGATGGATTACTAAAGATAGATTCTGGGGGAAAAGTAAAAAAAAAAAAAAAAAGATTTTCTTGGGCATTAGAAGAAAAATAATCCTGGACTGAAATACCATGGGTTTATCATTCACACAATGTTTTCCAAAAATTGTAAAAAGCGAGCTAGTCTAATTTGCCTTACTGCAACTTCCCAAAAAAACTAAGAATACATAAAGACAAGCTGAATCATGAAGCCTATAATTAAGCAGAGAGGTTAACATGCTGTGTCTGTCTTTTCCAGAACGGAATCCGTAGCCGAGAAAATGCTCACCAACTGGTTCACGTTCCTTCTGCATCGCTTCCTCAAGGTTTGCCAAATGTTCCTGCATAGATTTTCTTCCTTTCCTATCTCTAAATCTATTATTCATCTCTGAAGCTTGACAAACACACAGTACAGGCCTGAGATTTGCCATCACTTGGCCGGGAGTCCGATGTGCTTTCACACAGTGACTCGCTGCAGCGAGGATATGGTTCTGGCTCAGGCTTAGCCTCAGGAATGCCACCGTTTCTCCTCCGTCTCAAAACAATCCCTCAGCAGACCAGCTGGGCATTCTTCCAAACTCGCTTCCTGTCAGGTGCTCCCTGAACCCCAGAACGAAATGTTCGCCTCAGCCGAAAGCTGCGGTCGAAGCGCTCAGACGAACCCCTGGTCAGGTCGCTAACATCAGGCCCGTTGTGTGTGTGAGTGCCGGGATAGAAATGCTCCTCGGAATGCAGTCGTGGCTGAATGCCAGGCGTAGATAAGTCTCATCAGGGCACACGTTAAAAGGGTTTTGGCCACCACTCCGGCCTCTCCGAAGCTTGATTTCACATTTTAACCATGTATCCACAGTACATATCCATGTTGTTATTCCGTTAATGGTAATTTCCTATAGATAATAGAAATACTGTAGATTGATGTGTTTAAGCAGATATATACAGTAGCTGTACTGTGCTCTTGGCAGACATCGTGTTTGGGCAGCATTTTTATTGGCATGATGTTTAAAAATGTGACTAATACACTTGTAACTGCTGTTAAATTAACGCGACAATTATTTATTTCTATTATAATTTCTTATATAACAGCCATGTGTCAATAATTACATTATCTATTTTTAATCACAAGAAGCTGCTATTATCACGTGGGCTGTACCGATGTACCGAAAGTAATGCAAAAGTCAAAAAAAAAAAAAAAAAAGGGTCAGACCTTTCTTTTAACAGCTGACACAGGTCAATAAAATTGCAAATATTGGTCAAGTAACTCTTCCTCTATACAAAGGTTCACTACTCACTCACAAGCGATGCATTTGCGCCACCGTTGACTTGGAAGGTCCCAGGTTCAAATCCCACAACCACCAAGTTGTGGAGCAACTTGTGCACGGCCCTTAACCCTCAAACTGCTCTGATGTATAATGTATGATGTATAAATGATGTAAGTCGCTCTGGATAAGGACATCTGACAAATGTCTAAATGTCAATATTTGTTTATGGAGATGACACCATCGACAAGAGCACTGTATACGGTAGGATGAAGACGTTTAAAGAAGCTGAAACAGTGGGAAACCATCAGCAAGGACTCAAGAGTTCGATAAATGCATTGCTTATGATTGAGACTATGTTGAGTGTGTACAGTAAGTACCTTTGTATAGGGAAAGAGTTACTAGTACCGTATGTGCAATTGAAATAAACGGCTTAATAAAAAGGTTATGCTTTCAGTACAATATGGTTGTAAGAAACGTTCATTCTCACACACACACACACCTTTTTTCTTTTTGTTAAGACAAAAAAAATGTGTGTCTTTGTCAGGTTACTGAGAAAAGGACAAGGTATAAACTCCTTTGCCCTGAAGACTTTCCCGTGGCGGGAATCTTTGTTACAGATCGCTGAAACTGAAGATTTCCATCAACGTCGAATAAGCAAAACTTGTCAGCATTAACAATTATCCATTTTTCTTTGTTCAATTAATCGGATCGGTTTAATTCTGTAGAGTGAACACCAGACAGGTCCCTGGTTACTATAGAAACCATAATGTATTAGAACCCGTGCATTAATTGAAACCTTTGACTTGAGTGAGTAACAGCCAAGACTACCGTCAGTTCTGCTGTTTTCCGCTGAAAAACATTCAGCGCCTTCCGACCAACCAGAATCGAGAACTGCTCCTGAGGATTTAATCACACTTTGCTCTATTCATTGCCTTTGTCTGCCCGTCTCCCTTTTTCTCTCTGTTTTCCTCTCTCTCTCTCTCTCTCTCTCTCTCTCGTTCGCTCGCACCCCCGCTCGGGGTCTGCATGCGCGTGTAGCCGTGTGAGCATCACAATGTCAGGCGGTAATTAATAATGTCAAGCTGATCTAGCCTAAGGACTAAATAACAGCCTTCCCTCAGTATCGCTGCTTAGTCATCAATAGCTTTTAAGTGGATAATTGGCGAGTTCTTCGCTCCTTGCAAATGCCATCTAAAAAGGAACGTGATCGGGCATCTCCAGTCTCTCCGTGCGCTGGTCTCTCAGTCTCAATCTCCTCCGCGCTTCCTTTCTCACTCTCCTATCTTGCGTTTTCCATCTTCTGTGTATATATATATATATATGTGGCCTTATCAATTTTTCTACCTGTAAATTGCACTGTTGTTGGTTTTTTTTTATTGCCCTGTCTGTAAATCATGAAATTAATGCATTTGAAAGGTTCGATGGCATTTAGTTTATTTTTATAACGCCTTCCGAAAAGAAGACTGTACATTTGAGTGCTTTTTGATTGCATTTCCGGAGTGTTGCTTGTGACAGATCACCCCTTAAGTTTATTCCTGCTTATTTTCACACCTCTCTCTCTCTCTCTTTTTTTTCCCCCCATTTCCGCAGGAATGTGCAGGAGAGCCTCTCTTCATGCTGTACTGCGCCATTAAGCAGCAGATGGAGAAAGGGCCGATCGACGCCATCACCGGAGAGGCGCGCTACTCGCTCAGCGAGGACAAGCTCATCCGACAGCAGATCGACTACAAGCAGCTGGTCAGTGTGTGCCCTCGGTTTGTGTTTGTGTGTGTGTGTGTGCACGCCGCCGCCTCCCATAATGCCTCTCCCGTTTCCCATCAATGCACCCCCCTCCCCCCTTACACACACGCGCACACACACACACACCCCTGGCCGATCTGCTGGGACCAGGTGTTTGACGTTGGTTCAATACATGAACACACACCCAAGCGAATAGGGAGCAAATGATGTATCTTACAACTGCGCTTTAACGGATCGCCGGATCGATGGAAGTGTTTTCGAGCAGTGCCGTTTACTCCCATTAACATTCAGCCGGTGGAGTCTGAAGGTTAGCTTAAACCCGCTGTTATTCAGGGCTCGGCGCATGCTCCCTCCTGCACCATTATGACAGATGTGTTACTAAGGTTTCAGCTCCTGATACCTCCCAGAGAGCCGACGCCCATCAGACTGGTGAGGACACTGTGTGGTGAATGCAGGGAGGGCAAATGACAGAGGGAGTGCAAGAAGGACAGATAATGTGTGTGTATTTGTACACTGCCATCACAGCATTGTTTTTTAATAAGAGATTAAATAATAATAGTAACAATAGCTACATTATGTGGGTCTGATGTCTGAAGAAAGGGAAGCGATCTGACCTGCTCGGAGGCAGTAACAGGTTGGGGAAAGTGATGCAAAACACCAGTTCTTCTTTTTCTCATCATATTACATTGATTTGCTGGATTGATTTTCTTGAGAATGCAGAACAATGTTTTTTCTTACTGCAGTTTTGACACTAAATGTTATATGCCCAAAGATTTAGCTTGAGTCAACTTTTTTCATCAAATAATAGCTAGAAGATTGTAAACATTATTCATTTTCATCATTAATGGCAAATATTCAACTATTTGAGTGCCAAGCCATTATGACACCACTTCCTTTAATTCATTATTAAAAACAAACAACAACAACTTGTATCTGCTTCTTGAACGCATGGTTTCATCTTTAAATGAACACAGTAAATTCCCCAGTGTTGACTTAACACCTAGTGTGTTGTATTAACACCCAGTAGTGTTTATACGAGTTCAGATGGACTCAAATAAACTCTGAAAGTGTTAAATTAACGCTGGGGATTTTATTGTGAACCTGGCAAACACATACAAATCTAAACTCTCTCCAGAACTAGCCGTTGCTCACCAAGGTGATAATTGATCATACTTAAAAAATAATAATAATAATAAATTTTTACATTACAACATCAGAAATCAAAAACTTTTTATTCTTGTTAATTCCAGGGGCTCTTAATAGGTCTGGATTATCCACAAATGTACTATCTAATATACGGTACTATGCCTATTAATTTCATAAAGTACTAATAATAATAATAATAATAATAATATAATAATAATAATAATAATAATAATAATATATATATAATACTAATAATAAAGTGATAATAAGTATAGATTCACAAGCATCATTAATACGGGATCCGAATTGTAATGGTGATGACTGTAAAGGATGTTTAAGTGTTAATGCAGTTTTATATATAAAAGGACAAGTAACAAAAATAATCGCCCCAAACAGCAATCATCGGGGTCCAAGCACTTTTCAAGAATGCTTCTAAAATTGCAGTTACTGCCAGTTTGCTCAAGACTTTGTTTAATTATACATGATAAACTGTTTAATTGTTTAATAATATTTTTTCATTACACACTTTCAGTTTGATTTTCAGTAAATGGTTAAACACCTGGGTTAGAAATCATATACCAAAGATATGATCTACAAATTAGCATTTTTTGGGGGATTCTCCAGATGCAGTACACAGTGGTTAGTACCTCCCAAAACTGGTCAACCAGTGAAAGTGGCGTGAGCAGAGAAGGGTCAGTGTGTGTGAGTACAGGCTAGCCAATCTGGTCAGATTGGGCTGCATAGCCTTAGCTTGGTCAGAGACTCCATGCTGACTCGTCGCACCACTACAACCAAAAGCACCTACGATGGGGACAGAAGAGCTTCCGAACTGGACCACTGGGCAGTGGAAGGAACTGGTCTGGTGCAACGTTTACCTGGGGAAAAGATGGGACTAGAGTGCGCTATGGGGAACAAAGGCAAGCTGACAGGGAAGTGTGATGCCCTAGGGAACATTGGGTCCTTGCATTCATGTGGACTCCAACATGTACAGTACAATCTACTGTACGTAACAATTCTAGCAACAGTAGTGCCTAATGCTAATGGTCTTTTCAGCTGCATAATGCCTCCTGGGACACTGCAAAAATTGTTCAGGAATGGTTAGAGGATCTTAATCTGATCAAGCACCTCTGGGATGTGCAAGTCCAATCCATGTAGGCCCCACTTCGCAACTTACTGAACTTCAAGAACCTTCTGATCATTTCTTGGTGCCAGACACCACAGCACACCTACAGAGGTCATGTGAAGTCCATGCATTGATTGGGTCAGTGTTGCATCGGTTCCACAAGCATGTATTAGGCAGTTTTTTTTGTTTGTTTTTTTACTTTACTGTTCTAGCTGATCGGTATATGCTTGAAGTACTAGACCAGCTGTTTAAGGGGTTAAATTACCTTTAGACTTACACTTCAAAAGCAAAGTGAGCAGCTCAACCTGCTCGAGCCATTAATGACACAACCTCAATGATTTATCATGCTGTCTATTAAAGAAGGCCAGACCTTTCCTCTGGCTCGGTCTCCTTCCCAACAACCCTGCCAGGAAACGCTGCACTTAAACCATTACTGATTTATTTAAACACACATGACCTGCACCTTATAAAAATACTACAGGTAAAAACTCTTCACACGGAACCTTGAACATCTTTTCAAGAGATTCTGTTTAATGTAGAGAGAGTGAGAGAAGTCTGGTCGTCTCGGTTAAAGCTGTGGGAGATCAGTAAAGCGCTCAATGGTAGTCTATTCAGCGTGGATCAGCTTAGTGGAATCAATAGCCAGTGCAGTCATGCAGATGTCTTAGCACTTAGTCCTAAACATGTGCTCCTTGGGGGAGTGTCTGTAAAGGTCAGGATCCATAGAATGGCTGGTCTCGTATGAGTCTTACGAGTGGACTCAGCAACTCCGTACGCTGTAATATTTATCAGGATAAAGCACGTTACTGTTAGGACTATTGGTTCGAACAAAATGGATTGGAATTGCACAAATGTAGCTTGCAGATGTTACTGGCTTCATAGACTGTTGCTAATTTCTATAGACACAAATCCATTAGGAACAAGAATATTGACTATACAGCAATCGTACCGGTCTGTACTAAAAAACGTTTTGTCCGTTTTCATTCACTGGTATTCTTGACGCCTTCTAAAACTTATGCATGATGTTACAGACATATATGATCATTTTTTATGATGTTCGTTTATTCTCAGTGGGTTTATTGGGTCATGAAGCTGGTGGAAATGTTTTTTGGACAATTGTAAGTTTTTGTGAACTAGACAAAGAACACTGAATCTCTATATTTCACAATTCATTTTCAAGAATATGCAACTCAATATTAAAGGGCCCTCTTGCAGACAATTGGCGCAAACGTTTCCAAACTTTGATTGTCATCAGATATTACAAGGAGATCTACATGATCTGGCGGTAGAATTTATTTTAATTTACCTTTAGAAACGACAAATATGTAATTTTTCGATATCATCTCCTCACTTTTCAATCCATCTGTCAACACGCTTTCAAATCCCCTTAATGAAAAATGTTGATAGCTGACCTGCGCACTATGAATGAATGCACCGCTGTCTTCACTTCTTCATCAGAACTTAATCTTCGTCCTCGTAAGTTCTGCTTTCAGGCGACCAAACAGGTGAAAATCCGATGGAGCGAGATCAGGATTGTAGGGAGGACGCTTTAAGACCTGAAAATTAAGTTTTTGCAGAGTGTCATCATGCAAGTCGTCATGCGAGATCACCACGCCCTTGGAAATATCAGTCCTCTGTGTTCAATCCGAAGTTTGGGCTTCAACTCTTTAATAAGCATCTCACTGTAACGAGCACTGTTGATTGTTGAACCTTTTTCCTGATAATCATCCAATACTGGCCCTTGAGATGAGAATCCCAGAAAACTTGTAAGGATTCATGAATTTTCCAGCTGATGGTTGACTTTTGAACTTCTTCTCAGTCGGCGATTGAGGACGTTTCCGTTCCAGACTCTGATGTTTACTCTCAGGCTCATAGCGTTGAATCCGTGTCTCGTCACCAGTTATGATTCTCTTTAAAAAAACAACAACTTTCACCTTCCTTAGAGTTTCGGTCCAGATGTTGTTTGCAGTTATCCAAACGCTTCTGTTTATGCTCTTCCATGAGTTGTTTCGACACCCTCAGACCCTTCAAAACAAATCTCTGCATGCTGCTCTCTTTTGGGCAAAATCACAATTGGGGCATCCATTTTTGCTCGCACCGCAGTTACAAATGAACCGATGTAACAGGTTCACACCTGCACGGCAGTGACTGAGGAGAGCCTTGAACGGAAAGTACTGATAAGAATGTGCGGCCAACAGAAGCTTTGGTGTACCCAGAGTGTGGATAATTTTCAGCTCACCCTCCTAATAGCAGTAGTGTTAATGAGCAGAATAGTAAAATTAATAAACAACACACAGATAGAAATGATTAGCAGGGACAAACTGGCGACCCAGAGGACAGCTAGGACTGTTATAAATTTTCACTAATGATCAATAAGAGATGGAGACTGCAGATGTGAGAGCAAGTCACCACTGCCAACCGCGTTGTTCTAATGACCCGATTAACACCGCACCCAGGGCCTTCGGATGAATTTAAATAGACCGGGAGCACCATGTCAACACCCTGCCTGTGTTCAGTAAATATATCAAGGTGTTTGGCAGTCGCGATCAGCGGCAACATCCTTAATGAAATTTGGCCTGAGGTACTGGAGACAAGGGAGAGGGAGGGAGAGAGGTAATAAGGCATTGTGTGAAATGGACTGTGATGTAAGGTGGCATTTTGTTGTTGCTCTTGTACCACACACATTCGTTTAGTTTTTAATGAAAGGTGTACGCTGTTTACGGTTACAATTAATGTAGTGTAAAGTTCATTTAAAAAAAAAAAAAAAAGCCTCTGTTGTCATCTCCAGCGTAATTTTTTCTTTCCTTCTCTCGAAGCTCATAAGCCAAAGAGTGTACAGCTTGTCTCTTTTACCAGCAAACTAAATAGCACTCGATTATTCTCACAGCGGAAATGTGAGAGGTGTTCAAGTCAAACCGGGACATTTGATGGAATTTCTTGTGAATAAAGGCATAAAGATGGTTGATATTTACAGAAAGCTTCAAGAACAGTGGCTTGAATACCCCTCGTACTGTACCAAGCACTGACAGAGACTCCAACCTGGCTTATAGATGTCCACAGATGTCCACATTAAAATTCTGGAACAGGTTTAAGGCTCCAGCGAAGGGAAAACACTTGGCAATGTAGTGTACATTAATTTAAAGATGTGGTTGCACTCAACAAAAAGATTTGCATTTAAGGGGTTGCAAACCACCGATGTGTTCTTGGAGGGGGGGAAAAAAAAAGATCCCAAAAATCGTCTTTTGCTCATGTCTCCGTGCTTGGATTAAACTTTACTTCACTTTGTAAGTCACCTTGAACGAAAGCACCTGCCAAGTACATCATGATGATAAAAAAGCGAAATGTGTTTGATTTCAGTCACTCTGTGGCTTTCTGACTTTTTCACATCTCCGTTTCACCTACAGTGTGTAATCTACACATTCCTATTTGTAACTCACTGTTCTCACATGCTCTTTTCTGTTTTCCCGCCTAATCGATGAATCATGAATGTTTTCTAAAAGACCTTGAATGCGCTGCGCTGCGCCTCGGACGCTGTGTGCCAGCAGCCCGAGTATTCAGCAGTTAATGTTTATACCGACATGCTGATCAATCGCACTGAAATAGAGTGCGGATTGATCTGTTTGGGCCAGGATAAATCTGTCAAGAAGTTCACCTTTGGGCAGATATCTTTATTCAGAGGTGAGCTCTTGTTGTAATGGTGGTTAGGACGAATGCATTTAGCTCACACGGTTTTTTTTTTTTTTTATTATTTTTTTTTTTTTGCTTTTTTTTTTTCCTAATATAATTTTACATTCTGGCTAACGCTCCGATCTATCCCTCCGTCAATTGTTGTCCTTTTCCGCAGACGCTGATGTGTATCCCTCCGGAGGGAGACGCTGGTACGGAGGTCCCGGTGAAGGTGCTGAACTGTGACACAGTAACTCAGGTGAAAGATAAGCTCCTGGACGCGGTGTATAAAGGCATCCCGTACTCACAGAGACCACAAGCTGATGACATGGACCTCGGTATGAACCCCATCTCGCAAAAAGGGCTTTATTTGTACCAACATGCAATATTCAAGACCATTAGCAGCACCAGCTTACAGCGTACAGCAGGAATTCTTCTGCTTTGTGTAAACAGTGAAGGAAAAAAAACTCTCCTGCCTCATTAATTATTGCAGAATATAATTATTTTATGATTATATTCAGCTGTTAAAATGTTATCCTTCTGCACATAAATACGAAATACAGTACATACATACATATCTAGGTGCATTTACAGTATATATACACTGATCTGGTCGAAATCATTTTATCTTGTAATGTCAGAATGTACAGTAACCGTGGCAACAAGCATAAATCACAATAGTTGTGAACTTCCTCTTCGCTGTCACTTTAGCTATGAATTTAATTGTGCAGAAAGGGATTATTAACGAGCCGTAATGCCAGAAGATGTTAACTGAAAGCGAGAAGAGCAAAGCGAACATACCACCTACCGAGTTGTAACCATAACAACAATCCCATAATGGTAGCTTATTGATCTGTGGAGGTGTTGGAGTAGAAGGTTAGCCAAACATTTTAGTCATTTTTGTTTGCTATTTTCATATCGTTCGCTTATGATTAAGCGAAACTTGTCTTTTTCTTTTTTTTTAATCATATAAGCTTGATAACACCCACTCAAGGGTCTCGATGTCAGAGAACAGATTTGGCAGAGAAAAACGCATCTTTGCGTCTGTTTATTTTTGGACATTAGGACACTTGGCACTTTGGCTGCTCGTACAAGGATATTACTGATACTAATAAGATCCTCTCTTTAACACGGATAAACCGCAGGCATTTAGCTTTCCGAGATCGCGTTCCGTGACCCTCATTTTCGCTTCACTTCGTTTCGCTAGAATGGAGACAGGGCCGACTCACCAGAATCATCCTCCAAGATGAAGACGTCACCACCAAGATCGAGAGCGACTGGAAGCGACTGAACACGCTGGCGCATTACCAGGTTGGACAACTCTGAGCCTCAGACAAACATGTGACAGATACAGATGTCTCTTGTATTAGTTACTGACTATCGTCTGTTTTATTTTCTCCACCCCCCCCCCCTCCCTCCCGTCTTTTGCGCAGGTGACAGATGGCTCAGTGGTGGCTCTGGTTCAGAAGCAAGTGTCTGCGTACAACATCGCCAACTCATTCACATTTACGCGCTCGCTCAGTCGATACGGTACGCTCGCTCTCTCTCTTTTTCTCTCGCTCCTTTTCTCTCATCAACCTCCAGCCTGACAGATCCTTGTCTTCTTCTCCTTTTACCCATCATATGCTATCTTGGCAAGAAATTGCCTCTTTTCACTGGTACAGCTCCAACTCTATTGATCTAAATTCTTGGGAAAACAGCACTGTGCTTCTACGATTGGTCTGACAAGGTCAATTCATTCTTCTTGAAGTTCTGCTCAGTGTCCTGTTACTGCTTTTATATATATATATATATATCACTGTTGAGTTTTATTCCCTAAGTCCCAGAAAGACTATTGAGCCAAAGAGAGGCACAAAGACCTGATGATATTATCACTTTTAAAAAAATGCCTCCTGGTAGCTACTAAAGCACCTGTTGGACAGAAACAGTTAAACCGCTTTACTTATAAGAGAGACAGAGAGATTTTGTGTTGAATAATTTGTTGCTATTTTAATATAATGTATGAAAAGTATAATCACTGAACTTGAATAAAGGACGGTGACTCCAGACAGTACTGAAGGTATATTGTGTAACAGGGAGAGATCCACCATTATCTGAAATTGTGTGTTTTTTTTTTTGTGCATTTCTGGTGCAGAGAGCTTGCTCAGGACTTCGAGTAGTCCGGACAGCCTGCGCTCTCGAGCACCGATGATCACCCCCGACCAGGAGACCGGCACCAAACTGTGGCACCTGGTGAAAAACCATGAGCACGCGGACCAGCGTGAAGGAGACCGCAGTAGCAAGATGGTGTCCGAGATTTACCTCACACGCCTTCTGGCAACAAAGGTACTCGCACACGGGTTAAATCAGAAACTTTGTGTTGTATCTGTGGTGGAATTACAGTGCCTTATAGGCCAATTCATACTGTAGGTATATAAGCACTGTCCCATTTGTCCATACATGCGTCCATACATGCGTACATACAGTACGTAGGTGCATGTTCAACAGATTGTTTATAATCATTCTATCCATCCAACGTCCATCCAAGCCATTCAATTTGTCCATACACACATATTGTCCATACATATATCAAATTTTTCCTTCCAGTCATCTATCATATAATCATACAGCTATCCAACAGACATCAATCTGTTCAACCTTCCAACTGTTAACCCAAAACGTACTGTAAACCCATCATGTATCCATCCATATATGCTTCCTTTCATATGACCATCAATCTTTCTATCTATTCATCCATTTCCTCATTCATTCATCATCTATACAACCAAAATTCCATCATTTAATTTGTCCATTTGTGCAAATATTCATCCAGCCATTAATTCTTCCACCCAACCAGCCATTCTTCCATCCATTCAACCATCCAAGCTTCAAATTATCCATCCAACCAACCAAGCATCTATCCAAATCTCCACCTATTCATTACTTTCCCCATATCCATCCATCTATTCAAGTATTCTTCTATCCATGTGTCTATCTATTTATTCATCGAGACCACCATGGACTTCATCACCATAGCATGTTTAAGCAAGTTCACTCCCAATAAACCTAGTTAACCAGGTTACTTGAAAGTAAACTTGGCCTGATTTCCTGAGCGAATCACAAATCAGCTTCAAGATTAAGAGCATATAAAGGGTTATAACTGTGTGCACCGAGCAGCATTATTTATGGTATATACTGTAGGCAGTATTCAGTGCATGATGCTAAATTAAGCTGCATTATATGTGAATAATGTGTCTTCCTCAAGGCACTCAGCAGGCGTAACCGAGAAGCCGCACTGAGAGCAACGATAACATCCTCATAATGTTTGATATCCTGATCAGAAAATACTGTGCATCTTGAGTGGAACATAAAAGTCTAACCCTGTGTTGTGTTTGCTCCATGGTCAGGGCACGCTGCAGAAGTTTGTGGACGATTTGTTCGAGACAGTGTTCAGTACGGCTCACCGCGGCAGCGCCCTCCCTCTGGCCATCAAGTACATGTTCGACTTTCTGGATGAGCAGGCGGACAAGAGACAGATCAGTGACCCAGATGTGCGTCACACCTGGAAGAGCAACTGGTCAGCCACCACACACTCGCACACTTTCAGATACACACAGATGTACAGTATTTTAAAGCTCATCTCTGTGCCATGTGACCACATGTGAAAATTCTCTTATGTATATATATATATATATATATATATATATAAACACTTATGGGTTTTTTTCTCTTTTCTTTTCATTCTCTCCCTTAGCTTGCCTTTACGGTTCTGGGTGAACGTGATCAAGAATCCACAGTTTGTCTTTGACATCCATAAGAGCAGCATCACGGATGCGTGTTTGTCGGTGGTGGCCCAGACCTTCATGGACTCGTGCTCAACGTCAGAACACCGTCTAGGAAAAGACTCGCCGTCTAATAAGCTGCTTTACGCTAAAGACATCCCCAATTACAAGAGCTGGGTGGAGAGGTACGAGGCTCAGTGTTGATTGTTGGATTGTTCGTGGAGCCGACTTAGTTCTGTGCAAACTGCAAATTTAAAATAAGCGTTACTTGTCGTGTGTTCTGCATCAAAATTTTATCATCCAGATCACTTTTGAGGTATATAGTAATGTGTCTCTTGGTCACTGTACTGCTTGCGAACAATCATAGCATAACGATAATTTAAAATACATGTGGCGTTCAAGTTAAACCAGGACTCGTGATGAAATTTCCTGTGAAAAACCAGAAGTCTTCAAGCACAGTATGGTGATGAGACTCTTGGCCGCAGTAAAATATTTGAATGGTGCAACCTTTTTAAAGAAGGCCCTACGTCCGTGAATGATGAACCCGACCGAAGTCGTTCAGCGAGTGGAACGCCTGATCCTTGAAAAGCATAACAGATAACCAACTTTCCGACTTGCGAAACAGACGCAACTGTACACACAATCATTCACTCACACCACTTACACATTACAGGAACTCGAAGTGGAAGTTTTTGCCACATTTCCCCGTAAAGTCCTATCCTTGCTCGAAACCATTTCCACGTGTTTGGGCCATTAAAGGGGTTCCTGGGAGGCCAGGGTTTCAGATGTGAAGCAGGCAAGTCCGGTCATTGCTCAGGCATCTTGAGAAAACGTTCTACCTTGATGCTGTCCGAGCACTAGTGAAACACAGGGATAAGTGCGTTAGTGTAGAGAAATAAAAAGATGCAATTGTTTCCTGTTATTCTGTGCGAGCAAAAGTCCCGGTTTGATTTGAACGCTACAATTTTCAAATCTGTCGCATTCTATTGGGCTTTTTAATAGATAGTCGCAACACGAAGCGAACATCTTAACTGGATTTCAAGTCTGTGTTACGATGTTTAACTGGTGGATTTTTCTTTGTTGTGACTGTAGACGTCATGGTGGAGAAAAACACTATTAGACACCTAACATACAGTATTTTGGATGTTGGGCTATATTTGTGTAAATTTTATTGGACAGAATTTTAATCCAAGTACATCTTGATGGCACAGTGCAGAAGCTGTTTTATTAATTTTTTATTCTACCAAATGTTTTTGAAAAGTTTATATTTACTTAAGCCTTAGCAGTCTTTCTGTGAAAAAACGTCTTTGTTTAACAAACACATAAAGAAATCAGATACTGGCTGTGAGCGTGGCCATGACTTTTTAAAATGCTAGAACTGTAATTTGTGCATGAAATAAACAAAAAAGAGGGACATAACTGACGCACTGACACATCTTGTAGTAGAAAATGCTGAAATGATTTTTCCTCGGCCACCACATACTGTACATCCTTTGATGACCAAACATACCACTGCTTATTGTTATGGAATGAACGTTGTTCCTTTGTAGACCCGCTCACAATCAGCAGGGGCAATGAGGTTGTGTTTGATTTTGGCATGCTGGCAAATTCTCATTGATTACTTGGGATAAGCAGATGATTGATCATGTGTGTGTGTGTGTGTGTGTGTGTGTGTGTGTGTGTGTGTGTGTGTGTGTGTGTGTGTGTGTGCGTGCGCATGTTTCCAGGTACTACAGAGACATTAGCAAGATGCCGAGCATCAGCGATCAAGACATGGACGCCTATCTGGTGGAGCAGTCCCGTCTCCATGGCAGCGAGTTCAACACACTGAGCGCGCTCAATGAGCTCTATTTTTACATCAACAAGTACAAAGAGGAGGTGCGTTCAGCTCACACTGCTCCCCCAGGATCCATTCACACCCATTTCACACTGATCCCAGACCTGCTTTCTTTCATTTCACTGTTGACGCCTTTAATTCTCTTGGAAATTTTGGATGTTTATTTTCCTTTACACGAATATGAACACTTATAGCGGCTTTTATTCCTGTGTATAAATATAACTGAGTGATTGAGTCATGTGATCTGTGAATGAGAAGGCGTGGTTAGATACTGAGGTCTGTTTTCTGTTTGCTTTATCCATCCATCCATACCATCTGTCTCTTCATCCCTCGGTCATCTATCTGTTCATCCCTCAAAGGGTTCCTCCATTCATCCATCCATCCAGTTATCTATCTATCCTTCACTGCTATTTCATATTTCCCCTCAGATAACAAAACAGTCCATCCCTCAAATATTTTAGTCAATTTTTCCAACCGTTCCTTAGTGAGCCAATCCATCCCTTCCTTAAACAGTCAGAACATCCAACCCTCTGTCCATCCATCCATCTATCCATCCTTCAGGTTTAGTGTGTCTTTCAATCAGTTGTTCCCATTTACCCATCCCTCAAATATTTAGGCAGTTTATCCATAAATTATAACATCCATCCATCCTTCAAACAGTCAGAACATCCTTCCATCTGTCCATCAATCTGTCAGTCACTCAAAGTATTAGTTAATTTTTCCCCTCCGATACTTGGTTAACCCATCCACACATTCCTCATCCCCCTGATCCACCTCCTACTCACCATTCTATCTACCTATCTACTTATATATCTATCTAGAACACTTTTCTGCACATCACCCTGCTGGCCCATGGCTATATATCCTGTAAGGCTTCTTGTGTATTATAGGGGATTAATAGCCTGTGACTTAGTTTATTCACGCCGCATGCATTCATTTATCTGTCCACTTATCAGTGCGTCCAACCAGCATTTTATCCATTTATCGATTCCTCCATCTATTAAATATTGAGTTGATACATAATTAATTGTAGATCCTTTAGATAACAGAAACCAATGTTCAGATAAATCATAGTGTGTTTGCCGTCATTTATATATAAACCAATAGTATAAAAATAAAAACACTCAACACAATCGTTAATCCGGTTAAGGTCAATTTCGAGGGATCTTTTAAAAGGTAAAAAAAAACGTTCTGGCCAAGCAGGTTTATGTTTTTGTCCAGATTGCTTAAGAAAAAAAAAATCCATGAATTGCAAATTCCATTTCAGTAAAATTGGGTCCATTTTGATGTGCATGTCTTATGAGATCATGCTTCATATTCATCCTTCCATTCAGCCTTTTCAAACGGTCCGTGACAAGAAAGCTGACTACAGAATATTGAATTAGAACATGTGTGTGTGTGTGTGTGTCTATCAGCTAATGGCCTCTCTTTTTTGCTCTCTCATCGTGCAGATCTTGACGGCACTGGACAGAGACGGGTACTGCCGCAAACACAAACTGAGACACAAACTGGAACAAGCCATTAACCTGATGTCTGGCAGCAGCTGATGGAGCAGGAGGAGAGGAAAACAAGAGGAGGAAAGAAGAAGAAGAGGAGGGAGGGAATGGATGAAGAGGGAAGGGGGTTGGCTGGAAGGCTCTGAGGGAACTGACCGACACTGAAACGTCCATAACTTTGTGATGGGAAGAGGAGAGATTAAACACACTGGACAATCAACACTCAAGCAAACACAGCACACGGACGTCCAATATTTCACTGTTTCCCCTGGACCAGAACCTGCACAGCCGAACTCCGCCACTGTCCTCTCCGTATTCCCTCTCTATCTCTATGTTTATCCCACTATCTGTTCGTCACAAGAGTTAATTCACAATTTATCCTCGATTCTCCCTTTATGGGTTCTGTCTTTCTGTTTCTCCCTCTTTATCTCTCTCTCTTTGTCTCATGCAAAGGCAAACTGCCAAAAAAAAAAGAAAAGAAAAAAAAAAGACTTTTGGAATCGGAAAAACTGTGGATCACTAAGATACATTCCAATGAGAAAAGGCGACACGTGCCATTGCCGTGGAAGCTACGCTGAATTGTAAAGCCAGTGCCATGAAGGGGGAATTAAGAAGCTGAAAGCAAAACGATGCAATTTGGAACAGTGACATTTGTAATCTCGGAGAGAGGCCCAACGAGGTCCGAGGGAACATAAAAATTCAGTGACAGCCCTCCGTTCTTAAAATGTAAGAAAAGTGGGCATGGAATACAGGAATCCAATTCACGTCTCAAACAAAAAAGAAAAAATACCGCCATGGACCGACAAAAAGCGCCTTTTCCGTCATTCTTTTCCTCGTCTCTCGGGACTCTGGGGCCAAACGGACCTGAGCAGTGCGAATCAGCGTCCCTCAGAGCTTGCCTTTCTGTAACGTCTGGACTTACCCCCGAACCCCGACTCAAGCGTGGCCTCGAGCTGGCCATTTCTGCCCTAATGGGGTTTCTTCTCTTGATATTGTAACCCCAGACCCCTTTTCCGCCTACCCCACCCCCACCCATCTCCCCACCCAATCCTCGTTTCCTTCACATTCTTTTTGTATTATACCACTGTGTTACTGTGAGGGTTAGAGAGATTTAACTCAGATCTGTGATCCTTCCCTGAAGGGAAAGGGTTCCGAGTGTTGTACTTTGATAACAGGCATCCTGACGTAATAGATCCGTCCGTCCAAGAGCAATAAGTCGAGTTTAAAACGGAAGCCATGAGCCGAAATTTCAGCGTCCTATTCCGAACCACGAAATTCCCATTGTGCGAGAACCTTTTAGCTTTTCCGTTACCGTTATTGAAAATCGAAGGTATATATTGTGTAAGCGTACACCAAGCACAACAAGGCAAAACTGTCACACTGATGATCTTTGATTCGTCATATCTGTTTTTGGATTTATAAAAGCGTTTAAGGTTCAGCTATAGATCACTTCGAGTCATGGATATTAGTCCTCGCTGTTTTTTGTTTTGTTTTTTGTTTTTATTTCACAGCTCCTCAGTTTGCCCCATCGAAACTTCTCGCTAATCCAAACCTTGCGCGTCTGTATTCTGCACGGACACGGCCTTAACTCATCCGTCCGCTTTCGTTTTCATAAGGTACTCTGGGAAGGAGTCGAAACAAAGACGCATCGAAGATAAACGGAAAGTATCACCACTTTTTTTTTCTTTCTTTCTACATGATTCTGAGTTCTGCCCTTTTTAACGCTGTATTTATTATGCTTTCTAATTTATTGTGTTATTTATTATTCTCCAACGCAAGAATGTGCGATATGCTATTTGATGTACAGTATTAGTGACCGCGCATATCGTTACCTCCGTTTTGCCAACATACACACGTACTTGGTGTCCATGAGGATTTATGCAGCTTTTCATACAGTTATGTTCATTATGATTTGTACATTTTGAAGGTCAAGAAGAGGTCAAAGTAATCCAAGCAGACTAAAAAGGGTTGGGGGGACAAAGACGAAACAAAGCAGAAGTCAGTTGGGATTTGGAGTGTACATGGTTGTCCTTGGAAGTAGCCAGACTTATTAATTATGCTTTCAGTTAGACTGTAAATGCACAAGGACATTTGGGTAATAAATCCAGAAATGAATGTGCTTCAATGGCCTTTAGCAGAAATGAAACCCTGAAAAAAACTATTTGCATAAATTCTTTAAAATTTCCCGTTTCTGAATCCTTTGGAGTGGAGTTATTAATTCCTTAGGAACGTATTGATTTGACATCATTTCAGTGCTCCGTTACACACAACAACCGATCAAAACATTAAACTCGAATGCATTTCCGTCCAGTGTCTCGTGATCAAAGGAGTTTGGCCAACGTTTTTCGCGAAACTGGGTTAGCTGAAGCGATTCCGAACCACTTTAAAGCCTCACGCTGTCGGTTAAGGAGTACGTACCAGAATTTGGAGCTCATTAGCATTTAAAAAGCAGCCGCTGTGATAATTAAGTCATATCCTTTTGATCATTTGTTGTTGTTTTATTTCGTGGGGCGGAAAGAAGAGGAGGAGAAAGCGGGGCCCGGCTCATGTGGAATCTGGGTCTGTTGCAACAGGAGACGCAGCGACTATAGCGTGCTCGAGTGAGGAAGGTGCCAGGTCAGCAGAGAAACCACTCAGTAAAATTAAAACCAATCATAAATCTACACCAAAAAAATTATATAGAAATGAATATATCTATACATCAAGATCAGTTTGATTGACCACATCTCAAGGTTTACATCCGAATTCCTGAACTGTGAGTAAAAAGCCAAACGTACTGTCGGGAAGGGCCTCCTTCTCCGCATACGCACTGCCTGTACGACTAACGGCCATCAGGGCGATTGATTTTCTATTTCTGTTTGTTTTTCTCTCTTTATTTTTTTCTCCTCGTCTTAATAGAGAGTATCGTGTTAAGTACTCCTCCAGCCATACGATCCGACGTCGTCTCTTTTAGTTTTTGCAGCACAGCCGTTCTAACATGCTTCACGTGTGTAATGTGGGAAAAAAAAAAAAAAAAACAGTAATAATAATAGCGCATACTTTTAAAAGCACCTGTACTCATGAGGAAGAGAGGAGTGAGTGAGGGGGGAAAATGTGTTTTTCTGTAGATTCGCTAGAAGATAAGTGTCTGTTTTTTGATCCATAACTACATTTCAGTCAGTGTTCTAGTTATTAAAGAAAAGGAAAAAAAAAACATTTTGTCTCGGATGATTTGATTTTAATTTATTTGTCTTTTTTTTTTTTTTTTGTCCGTTTTTCCCAAATGTTATAATCAATTATATGGTTGAGACTTGTTTACAGTTTCTAAAGATAAAAAGGAGTTTATTAACATTAACAATGTGTCTGGAGAGGAAGTAGCTTTGTGTCTGACTGGCTGATTGACTGAGGAATGAATGACTGCTTTTGCCTAGTCCTTAATTCTATATAAATATATAAATATATTTTGTATAATTATTGGTTTTCAGAATGATTTTCTTTTAAATTATTATTATTTTTTTGTTCCGTATTCGTTTTTATAATTTACGTCTTAATTTTTTTTTAAATTTTATTTCTTTTTTTAAAGTCAGTTCACAGGAATTGTAGGAATGAGTCTGTTCAAACGCTGGCTGCAATGAAGTGTTTTGTATATATTTGCACTTTTTTTTACTCGACGCGCAACGGTTTTTGAAAGCTCGGACTCTTGACGACATTCAAACGACAAGCATGGTGTTTCTTTTATTTTCTGTTTTGCTAATTAAAAGATATGTGGATGATGCTGTATATTTCTTGAATGTTTCTTTGTATATGTTGTCATCTGCAAGGACTATTTTCTCTCAACAGATTGATGTTTTCATTCAAATAAAGACAAGTGGCTCAGTAAAAACAGTGCAGATCGGACGTGAGATCAGATCGAAGGACGTGTGCGTCCCAAATGTGTTGTCTGTCAAAGTGCAATCGAAAGCATGTCTGAAGGAAATTTCTTCTTTTTTTATTTATTTATTTTTTTTATATAATCCATCATTTCAGGTCCAGTGATGGAAAGACTTGATGGGTAACGATTTATATTAAGTGTTCTTTAACTAGCATAGCTTAATGCAGTATTTAACATTAATAAACAATAAAGTGCAGTTAATAAAGTATAACTAATTTTAATAATGAAATTTAGGATGCCTAAAAACAAAATGCATCGGCGTAATCAATCTATAAACCTGGCCTGAATCAAGCGAAGAAGAAAAATAAATAGTTTAAATTATTAGAGTTGGTTTAAATTCCCTCCATTATAAAAAAAAAATAAAATCATGGATAGTGATCAGTTAAATGCCTGGTGAAGTTGCTTTGTAAAAACTTCCACATACACATGTGATGAGAACTTACAGGATTGGGACTAAACAGCTGTGTTTTTGTAAGAAAACCACTTGTTAACAACACTTATTCGAAAAAGGGCTTCAGATTGCTAGGGAGCATAAATATTGAACTTTGGAGCAGATTGACCCTATTCCAGAATGTTGGGTGCATCCGTGTAAGAATTAGTGTAAATATCTTTTTTATATATTTTTTTAGTTATTACGAATTATTTTTATTTATTTTATTATTTTTTTTAAGTTCTGATTTTTTTTTTGGTTACATGTTACATGTTGTTTTATTCATGTTCTTCATTAAACTCTTGTTTTACAGTACTGTATATGATCAGGCAAAAGAAAAGCTTTAGTTCAAATATGTTGCCTTGTTAATTTAATGGCGTATTAACTAATAAAAATATAAATAATAAAATAAGAAATAATGTCAGTTACAAGAACCATAATGTAAAATTATAAGTACAAAATAATAACTATTAATACATTGAGAGATAGATATTATGTTATGGTTTTAAAATGAGGAACGTCATAAATAAGCATTAGATTAGAAGAACTACAGCAGAAAAACAAAACCTCGGGGACTCAAAAATCAAGTGGAAAACAGTAAGACACCTCTAGTATACATACGCAGTCTACAGTATAAATGCAATAAAATATGACATGGGAAAATTGACTGAATGTTAATTACAAAGAACAAGAAAAGTCATAATTATGGGCTGGAAAGAAACATCTTAAATGGCTCACTTTAATGTGGATAGAAAGCTCGCTATGTGAAACAGAGCTATATATTAACATCCAAACAGTGTATTAAAACTGTAATACAACTGTATCAACTGTGGGCGGTTGGACAGCAGCTAACTACAGTATGTTCTTTTTCTAAAATTCTGACATGGCAAAGGAAAACATCCAGTGTCAGAAAATTACTGGGGAAAATGAACTTGGTTCATCAACCTTTCATATCATCACAAAAGCAAATATACTTTACAGTATTATGATTTTTTTTTTACAAACGACATCTTTCAATTCATTGTAAACACGTCAAAACCATTATACGAGAGTCGGTGTGCTGAAGGGAAAAACTTGTCAATGTGCAATACTGCATAGATTTTAATAATAAAAAAAAAAGATAGTTTATTTTTAGTTCTGATCAGCAGTGCCATGTTCTTGTGTGTTTCGTAATCGTTGTATGGTTACAAACATGCTGAGACGGGAGTGGCACACAACCTCAGCAAAATAAATTTCAGAAGGGACAAATTTTCAGGCTGCATCAAGCCAATTAAACAACTAAGAAGATTTGAAATAATGGGTTTAAAGTCCCTCTTATACATTATTAAATCTGGAAGGATGGTCAACTTCGAAGAAGAAATTATATCATTAGAGGAGATGACTTGAATGAAGTTGCATTGTAAAAATTTAACAGTAGAAATCTGAGCCGTGTTTAATTGTGAAAGTAGGAGCATTTCCAAACGTACAATGTGATGAGAACTCACAAGATTGGAACTAAACAACTGTGTAACCATAAGAAAACCACTTGTTAGTGAGACTAATCAGATCTTGGGTTGCTTCTGTTGACCAGGTCTAGGCTCAGGAACACTGAGGCAAGAAAAAAAGTGTCATTCTACTGAATGACCAGGTTATCACATCTATGGAGTTTTTCTTCCCTAATGGCACGGACAATGTTCCAGGACTCAGTTTGTGAAAGAGTGGCTCTGGGAGCTTGAGGAATCATTTTTACAGATAAACTGGATCAAATTGCACAGTGTAATTAAAGCTAAAGGCATTTGAAAGAAAAACTTTAGTACGCAATTAAAATGCCTTCTTGTGTTGTTTTTTTTGTTGGAATTGAAAAAAAAAAGGTTAAAATGACCTACTGTAAAAGTATTACTACATAAATAGATTGAATAAATGTATTTAAATGTTTATTCAGAAAACAAATATCAATGCCTTACAGTTAATACAATTAAAGGCCCCTCTGACCTCAAGTGTTGCTGAGACTTTGAGAGGCCCATAAGCATCTTTTAAAAGCCTGCAGTGATGAAACGTGAGGAGCGGGCGATGAACACTCAACACTTTTCTCCAGGGAGCATTCAGTCGTACGGTTACAGCACTGTGACTTCTACATCCTGCAAATGCTCCTTTTTAATCTTCTTCTCTAAAAGCACCCACCCATTACCAACTTTATTCATTACTACAGTAATGTAATGAGTGGTCACTGGGGATCAACTTGACTGTCCGAATAAAGTAACCCAAATTAAGCAGTGCACCCAGGTACACAGACGCAGCGAAAAGTTTCTGATGGTCTGGGCCCATATTCACAAAGCTTCTTAAGCCTAAAAGTTGCTCCTAGTGACAAAATTCTAAGACAATTCTTAGAATTATGACGTTTTCTTAAAATTTCCCCTTAAATTTAGGATTAAATCTTAGTAAAGATAAAAATGATTCACGTAACATCTTAGGCCTAAAAACAGCTCCTAAGGTAAAATTGTTAAGAGTAGAGAGGAGGACTTTTAAGAGGCTTAAGAGTTTCTATAGCGGAGGACAAAATGGCAGAAAGAAGGAATATTCTCCAAACACTGAACGTAAAGCTAAAAATAAACACTGCTCTTCTGTCCAATTTGGTTTTCTTGTTGTTTTACTTCCTTCAATCTCTCTTGGATTGTTGGCTACATACCATCCAAAAGTGCAACTTAAATAGACTGTCAATCATGTAAATTGGTAAAAGGTCAGCCATTTGACTCCCATCAATCTAAAATGGATTACAAGTAATAAAATCAGTATGATAAATAAATGTGAGAACTTAAATATAGTAACTACTGCGTGGAAATTGGTTGCTTCAAAAGTAGACACCTTTTCAACACACAGAGCACAAATTCACACATAGCGAATTTCAAGACCTTTACAGAGGTCAGAGGTTATTTTTTATCAACCAATCACAGTCCTTGAATTGCTTCCTCATCCCTGGCAACGGGATCAACCACACCTTCTCATTAAGATAAAGGTTTTTGTACTTTCCTTACAAAGAGTTGCTCTAAGACGTTTTCTAAATCACTTTTAGTCTAGGACTCCCAGCTAGGACTTTTTAGGCTAAGAAAGGAGCTCTCTGAGAGAATTCTAAGAAGCTTTGAAAATACGAGCCCCAGAGCTTAGTACATATGGTTAATAGTGATTTTCGGCATGTGTCCGTGACAAAACAAAAAGGTACAAAATGGTAGTTCAGTGAACATTTTTAAACATGTCTATCTAAACACTATGTTACTGACTGTGCTCAGATCCTAATATAAATAAGTGTTCTATTACAGTAGGTTCTACTAATGCTTGCAACACTTTACACAAACTTTCTCTCAAGCAATGCAATGCAAGTTATGGGACTCTTATTATAAGGCAGTGAGTCACCACCAATTACAGTTTAGATTTTTTTTTATCTGTTATACTGTATATGCTTTATCCTAGTCAGGGTCACAGTGAATCCAGCCACTATCTTTGTACAATACTGTGCTCAAGGCAGAAATACACTCTCGATGTGATGGAATTGGGTTAAGAATGTCCAATGCATATTTAAAACCTGGAGGATGGTGCCGAACCATCAACTTCATGGGGGAAAAATGTGGTTTGAAGAAAAAAAAAAAAGTGATCTGAGATCTCTTAAATGCTTGGTAAAGTTGCATCATCAAAAACCAGAGCTAACCAGATGTACCCATCATGCATAGTGTTCACTGTACAAGCCTCTGGAGGCAGTGTTATGATCTGTGGTGGATTCAGTTGGTCAGGTCTAGGATCAGCAACGTTACATATGTGGCAAAAAATGAAGTCAGCTGGTGACCTGAATGTACTGAATGACCAGGGCATCATCACATCTATGGAGTTTTTCTTCCCTGATGGTAGTGGGCATATTCTAGGACTCAAACTGTGAAAGAGCGGTTCTGGGAAGATGAGGGATCATTTTCACACCACTGAATATCTGAGAAGACATTCTGAAGTGGTTCAACTCTCAGTTTGTCAAGACAAGATCTCGACCATTTTTAATTCAGTTCTGAATGGATATGAATGTTTTGATATTTCATTATGTTGTTGAATGCAATTAAATTGAATGTAATTAAAGCTCAAGCCAGTGCAAACAAAATATTAGGGTACAACATTTTTTTTTTCTTTGTTTTTTTGACTGGCCAGTCAGTGTATAAAGGCTTTTAAAACATTGAAAAAATGTGTCTAAAAAAATGTCTTAGAAAAAGTATCTTCCCTTTTTTTGTATTATAGATTTGATTTTCAGAGGACTCGCATTTCTATCTGTGACCATTTTACATTTTTCACCGATTTTACTTTTTCAAGGATTAATGGCCAATTTTCTTTTTCTCTCTCTTTTTTTTTTTTTTTTTTAGAGATAAATTAGTCATCTCTAAGTTGAGGAAGTTTGATGCACCAAACCTGGGCTTCGCACTGAACCCTGGAAGCACTTAGCATTTAACTTTGATGGCTCTTCTTGAGAAGCACTCGGCCGCTCCGTAAAAGCCTTTGATCACTATGATTTTGAATGAATGCAAGAGAAAGCCTACTAGTGTTCAAAGTAACATCAAATTACTGTATTTTGCTCTTAACATTGTGAACAAAATTGTCTGACAACCTTTTTCTGCATAATGGCTGATTCACGGGGGAAAAAAGGCTGTTTGAGGAGTTTTTTTTTTTTTTTTTTTTTTTTAACATGTTTAAAACCTAGTTGAGCCTAAACCACTTTACAAGAGATGGGACCAAAAACGGCACCTGGGACCGTGCGCCATTATGGGCTCTGATTGCATAAATGCACCATGAAACATCACCTCTCAATTGAGAAATACGGATATCTGTTTTGGATGAAGATGATTCAGGCATGATTTGTACACTAATGTATAATGCAATTTATTTCATTTTTCTCGCTCTATGTTTTTTTTTTTTTTTTTACTGGCTGATATTTTCCGTCTGCCACCATGAATATTTATGTATCTGAGAGGTGTAACATCTGAAGGGGATAAACAGAAGTGGCACACCACCAATGAAAAGGAAGGGTTGAAGAAAAAGATGGAGGGAAAAACAAGCAGGCAAGGAGGCAGCCTGCCTCTGGTGGTATACAAAACCTATAAATAAGTAATGTGTTATGAGGAGGGAGGGCTGCTCATTAGCCTGGCTCTCTCTATCCTGCAGCGATGATGTGTATGTGTGTGTGTATGTAGGCAAAGTAGAAAATGACTACACACTCTGTGTTTCATAAAAGCGTCCGTCACAACCCTGACTCAACCAGTGAGCCCTTGAACTCCAGCGACATGAGAGAAGAGCTAACATTTTCCATTACTCACTAGCTTCAGTGCTGCATGATAGTGGTGTGTTGGTTTTAGCTTGAAGACATCTTTCAGCTCTGATGCCAAAGCCACAGCAAGAGAAGTTCACATTAAAGCCTGATTTGTTCCCAGAATTCATCTGAAACTTTGGCAAAGATGTAAAACCAAAAAAAAAAAAAACCTCTATAAAATATTCAACAGCTGAAACCATAAGATGTAGACGGGAAAGAATTGATGAGCAGGCAACGCTGAGGCCTTGATGTTGTGTCGGATTTGTCACGGTTCAGTTTTGAGGACGAGAAGTTTATTTTTAATATTTTTTTTATATGAAGCAGTGCTTCTTAAGTCAGTCATCAGGATACGTCAGTCAAATAATCAAAAAAAAAAGAAAAAAGATTATGTACACATCAGGGAAATGGAAAAGAGCGGAAATATATCCTCTGATACACAGATGTATAAATCTTTTACTATCAAATATCTGTTTGGCTTCTTTCTTGATTAAAAATAAATCTTGGCTTAGTTTATTCACTCACTCACTGTCTATACCATTGTACCCTGTATACAGGGTCATAGGGGACTTGACCCTATACCAGGAAACTAGCTAGGGTGCCAATCCATCACAGGTCACACACACATGGGCAATTTGGGATCCCCAATTAGCTTAATGTGCATTTCTTTGGACTGTGGGAGGAAACCCACCAAGCACGGGGAGAACATGCAAACTCCATGCACACAAACCTGAGGTGGGAATCAAACCTGGACCCTGGAGGTGCGAGGTCACAGTGCTAACACATCAGGTCCCAGTTGTACCATGCAAACTCCACGCACACAGACCCGAGGTGGGAATCGAACCCTCAATCCTGGAGGAGCAAGGCGACAGTCCTAACCACTAAGCCACAGTGCTGCCTATGGCTAACTTTATTCATTTAAATATTTTGCCTGGCACTTTTTTTTTTTTTTTTTACAACGCAACATCACCAAGCATTCATATAATTTTTTTCCCCTGATCACATTTCTTCCACAAAGTTGATGGTTCAACACTATCCTTTAAGATTTTAATAATCTGTCAGGGTTATTAGCCCAATTCCTGTAATTGTGAAGGTTTTTTTTGCCTGATGCTAAGTAATAATTTGATCATTTTTAAGTAGCCTCTTTTTTTTCCTCATTTTAATCAGGAAGTGTATTTTGTCCAATCACTAATGTTACAGTATAATTATGCTAATTTATGCCACATTTAAATGCAAAATGCCATAACAGCTGAGATAGCATTGATGTTATCTAGTCGTATCCTGTTAATATATGAGTCTTAGTTTTACACAAATTTAAAACTTGGTTATTCATACACTGACTTTTTTAGTTGAAAAGATACAGTGCTTCACAAAGCTTCTTAGAAGTCTCTCAGAAAGCTCCTATCTTAGCTTAAAAAGTCCTAGCTGAGAGTCCTAGACTAAAAGTGATTTAGGAAACTTTGATTCCCGGGTGATCCTGTAACTTCTCGCAGCCGGAGGTCTAGAGAGAGCTGATTGGCCGAGCTCTCTCACAGGGGAGGGACAAGAGGTACTTAGTGCTCCCACATTAATCACGGCTCTACAACCAATCAGGGGCGTCTATGAGCTCACGCAAGCGGAAGGAGCGAATAGCGCTGTCCTCTGAGTGTGATACGCCGCCTCCAACGGTGCATGAGCAAGCAGGTTGAAATTTGATGGTCGGCTGGCGTCACGTGGTCAGAGGAAACACGTGATAGTCTTCGGTCCTCCCGACTGACTGGTAGTAGTAGCCTTAATGTGGGAGCGCCCTAGTGACGGGGAGGAATTGGGTATGAGTAAATTAGGGAGAAAATTGGGGAATAGAATATATATAATAATATATAAAAATAGAATAGACAGTGAAATCATAATGTTTGTATAATAATGACTACAGGCTACTTTATGCAAAGTTTATAAGCTAAATATCTTAAAGATAATTAAAACAGACAAGTGTTGAAAATGTGTCTACTTTTGAAGCAACCAATTTCCATACAGTAGTTACTATATTTAAGTTCTCACATTTATTTACCGTCCTGATTTTATTACTTGTAATCTATTTCAGATTGATGGGAGCCAAATGGCTCACCTTTTACCAATTAACATGACTGTAGGACAGTCTGTTTAAGTTGAACTTTTGGATGGTATGTAGCCAACAATCCAAGAGAGATGGAAGGAAGTAAAAGAACTAGACAACCAGATTGGACAGAAGAGCAGTGTTTACTTTTAGCTTTACATTCAGTGTTTGGAGAATATTCCTTCTTTCTGCCATTTTGTCCTTCGCTATAGAAACTCTTTAAGTTTCAATTTTTACCTTAGGAACAGTTTTTAGGTCTAACATGTTTCGTGAATCATTTTTATCTTTACTAAGATTTAGCCCTAAATTTAGGAATTTTTAGGCTTAAGAAGCTTTGTGAATACGGGTCCTGCAGATTAGGCTAATTGGCGTTCCCAAATTACACGTAGTGTGTGAATATATGTTCGTGCCCGGCGATGCATTGTCACCCTGTCCAGGGTATACCTCGCATCGTGCCCTAAGTCTCCTGGGATAGGCTCCAGACCCCCTGTAACCCTGAATACAGGATAAAGCGATATACAGTAGACGACGAGTGAGAGAGTGAGTGTGTAGCAGTGGTAACTGGCTTTAGGACCCTGAGGACTGCTTTGAGATGCAATATATTATGTCACCACTGCTGTTTCTCATCTCATTCGCCGTATGCACGCTGCATGCTGAAGCCCAGTTCGAGTCATTTTTTTTCCCAATGGCCCATTTGACAAATGACCCCTGCTCCTAATGTCCGGTCCACTTATGTAGAGCCGGGTTTCAAACAGTGCCGAGCGTTCATGATGAATGAGGTCTGTGACTCCGGACATGGCACTCGATCATCGAAGGCCTAATCTAATCCCAATCCAGAGGCGTCAGACAAAGCTTTGAGAGCCACTTTGCAAAATTAAAAGCTGCCTCCTGTTTTTTGCCCATCATAAATGCCTTGCTCTTTCCCTAAGACTGCACACGTCAGCTTTCAGGTTTTTGCATGTCATCGATTTAGGTGGAGTTTTTACAGGCCTGACACACCTCTCTCCTTAGGATTCTTGCTCGCCTGATTTTTTAATTAGCATAATATGGCAGGTGGACTCGTGTCCTGGAGGGCTACAGTCTACAGAGATTTCTAAAAATTCTCTTCTAAAACACAATAAATTTCAGCATTATTAACCAGCGCATGATTTGAAAGCATTGTGTTTAAAGGGTAAAAAACTCAGACTGCAGAAATACAGTTACAGTATAATAGCTTATCAGGACGCAGTTGTACCGGGTAAGCTCACTTTTATATAACATCCCTAAAATTCCTTATCCAAGCAATAATCTCACTCACCCTCTCTTACTCTTCATCTGTACAGCTTTATCCTGTATACAGGGTCATGGGAGCCTGGAGCCTATCCCAAGAGGTACACACTGCTCAGGGGGCCAATCCATCACCGGGCACACACACACACACACACACTCATTCACTCATTTACACACTACGGGCAATTTGTGAACGCCAAGTTATTTCTCAATTAGCCTAATCTGCATGTCTTTGCATGACTGTGGAATGAAACTGGAGTACCTGGGGGAAACCCATCACGCAGGGGGAGAATATGCAAACTCCAAAGAAACAATGCTACCATTAACATTACACTTACAAATGCTTCAAAGACTGTGTGAGTGGCAGGGTATTTACGTAAATAGGTAGAGATGCTGCCTCAAAGCTTCAGGATCCCGGTTCAATCCTGAGTCTGTTAGGGGTTTTACTTGTTCTCCTTCATTAAGTCCTTTGGTTTCCGCTCATAAACATGCTAGCAGGTGGATCATTAGTGTGTGAATGTGCATGAATATGGTGTACTGGCCTCGCACTGTGAATGCATTCCTGCCTCATATCCACTGTTTCCTGGAGAGGCTCTGGATTTCCCCCAAACTGGATTTTTTTTTAATACACTCATTCATTCTCCTTCCTTTTTTTTTTTTTTTTTGTTCTGTCATGTGGCAACAGGCTGAGAAGGTCAGCCAAAGGTCTCTACGCCTGTCCACAGATTCCAGGTCCTCCTGAGTGATCCTAAAATGTTCCCAAGATAATTGTTCTCTCCAGCAGGTCTTGGGTTTGACCTGGTGTGTCTAGCTGGAGCTAATAAGGGAGCACCATTATAGGGGGCAAAAAGAGAAGCAGAGGGTCTATTTAAAGAACTGATCATCAATAGTATGCCTGGAAGCCCTGCAGTGGAACATTTCTACCTTTCACACTCACAAGCGTATTCTTATTGTCACTAACCACAACTTATGACTACAGTTGAGGATAAGAACATAGATTGACTGGACAGGTTTCTCTAAACACTGATTTCCTGCTTGATCAGCACAGTGACTGTAACATGGCTGATCCAGCCCACGTCGATCTCAAGCTCTTCCCTTAAGATATTTCAACTGCTCATTCGGCACCAAAACAGACATGGTGTGCAGTCATAGGAAAATAATCAACATCGAGATACTAGTACCACCCTACGCCTTTATCCTGAATTGTTTTATTCCTCTTATGTCTCACATCATACAATTATTACCAATTAAAATCATATCATACTTATTAGGATTTTTTACATGCAGAGAGCATTTCAGAAACACACATTAGAAAAAAAAATTTCTCTAAAGAGCTTCTGAGGAATTTCTTAAGAGATCGCCTCTCAAATATAAGAAATATGATCTACAGGGACAAGAATAGTGGCCTTTAACAGCCTCTCCATATTCCTATTACAATCAGGAGGAAGGTTTCATCTAATCCTGTAATTGCATTTTAAAAAGTCACCTGCCACAGGTATTCCCAATCAGTCTCAATACATTCAGAGAAAGGCCCAGAGGCCAGTCGCGCTTAATTCATAAAATGGCCTTCAGAAATAATTACGGCGAATAGCATCGGGAGGAATGAGCGGCTGGCGCCGGTGTCAGTGTCTCTCTTCTTGTCTGGAGCACCCCACTGCTTCTACTCTGGTGCTATGGCTTAATTAACCATGACTTTTTGCGCTTACATGTGTAATATACTATTCAAACAGATGTCAGGATGAATACTCCAAGAAACAGAGACAACACTTTAAGGAAAAGTAAGCCGATTGTTCTGGAAGATCTGCCTTCAAGTGGCTTTTGAGTATAATTTAGCCTCCGCTCTTTGTGCCTTTTTTTTCCCATAGTGCAGTCCATCAGTTATTGAGAATACAACGAATCGGTGCATTAGACAGTTTGCCAATCATGAGTCCACATGTTTATAGTCCTTACACAAACATATTGACATGCTTTATTGACGTGCAAAAGATGCTATGTCAGTCTTAGGCTCTACATCCTCCTCAGTCAATGATGCTGTTGTGCAGTAACAGAAAAACTGCAGAAATCTCAAATAGGACTTGGAAGCAAGTTATTTCTCATTTCATACCCATAATTTTCTACAATAGCAAATCACAGGTTATATATAATATTCTGCGCATTATAATAAATATGCTTTTAAACGTATACAAGGGGTAGTATGGCATATTCTTCCACTTTTTGCCAAGTATAAAACACTTTGGAACATGTTGTTATAGGAAAATTATCACCAGTAATTGTTAATAAGAGTAATTCAGCTGGTCCTATTGATTAGTTTCCCATAACAAAATGAAAAAAAAAAAAGCTTTTTAGCAGACTGTAATTTTGTTTTTAAAATGTGAAAGAAAAATATGCAGCTAATAAAAAAATAAAAAATCACAGCACCTTACTAATTAGACACACACACTGCCAAAAAAAGTCACCACCTGGATTTAACTGAGCAAATAGTTAGGAGCCTTCCATTGGATAATTACTGCAGTGATTAATATGGTTCAGCTGGAAACAAGTTATTTAGCCCTAACTGCAGTTGATGCAGTTTCTCATTTCTTAAACAACCATGTCAGAAAGGCATATCCTGTTCCTCTGTTCCAGAAGGGTCAAATTATTGGCCTGCATCAAGCAAAGAACACAACTAAGCACTTTGTTGACACTACAAAAATGGGTTATAAACTATAAATTGTATTATTAAAACCTGGAAGGATAGCAGTAAAAAAAAAAATAAAAAAAAAATCTGAAATCACTTCAACATCTGGTGGAATCCAACTGTAAAAAAAAAAAAAAAAAACAACAACAGTAGAACTCGGCTATGATTAATGATGAAAGTAAGAGCATACTCTAACTATAAACATACTGTACACACAATGTGAAGAGAACTCTAGGGACCGGGACTAAACAGCTGCGTAGCATCAAGAGAACCACTTATCTGTGAGACTAATGGGGGAAAAAGGCTTCAATTTCCTAAGGAGCATAACCTGGACTGTGGAATATTGGGTTCATCAGTATAAGAAGAGAGGCAGAAGAAGTGGTGCACCTATAAACATTGTGACATTGCAAAAGCTTATTGAAACAATGCAATGCAAAGCAAAAAAGCAAAGGTGTTCAACAAAATCAAGGCAGTCAAATGAAATATTTTGCCCATGCAGTGTATGCGATATGTATGCTTTATTTGAACGAAAAAAAGGGGGGAAATTGCAATTCCACCTGTAGAATAACCTTATTAAGCTAAAGTCCCATAACTATCTTAAGAACCCTGAAAGGACCTTTTGATAAAGAATCCCTCCACCCTTCCATCCATCTGGTTGTTTGGATCCAATTGCCCTAAGGGTAAAACATCTTCAAAGCAATATAAAGTTCTTCTGATCGATAAGCTTCATCATGTGCTGAAACATTTCTATCCTGATGGGTATAGTCTCTTCCTTGATGTCTCCACATCCATCCACAGGACATGGAGACTCACAGAATAGTGTGACGATGACGACGGCGATGATGATGATGATGATATCTGCACAGTCACCAGAAACCAACCAAACAAAACATCTATGGGAGATATCAACAAAATTCCAGCTGAGGGAATATCTTTATAAAGAATGGATTTCATCACACCAGAATAATTGTAGACATGTATAAAATCCAAGCCAAGGAGAATTTCAGCTGTTCTGGCAGCTTGTGGTGCTCTAACACCTTGCTTAGATTTTTATAGTTTTTTTTAAAGGTTATTTGTATGATGGAATCAAATTACCACAACACAGAATATTCTCAAGTAGCTCAATTCATTTATTCTCCACTGCAACAGGATCAATCCAAACACCTTGACCTGTAAACACTGGCAGCTGTGTGCATACGGGGAGCTCCTCCAGCTGGATTCGGCCAGTCCTCAGGGTTCGCACACTGTTATCGCTCGGAGCGCTCTGCATGGAGGAGTCAGTGAACTGTAGCGTGGAGTAACTCAGTGCCAGATTTGTTCCCAGCGTGGGTTTTAAGCTGAGTATCAGTGAGCCTACAGGTGCTGTTCAGCGTACTGTGATAACCGCGGCGGATCAGCTGATCCTCATACAGACTAATGCACTGCCTCAGATGGTTGGTATAAAGTTACAAATAAATTAAACAAAGTTGCCTTTCTGAGCTTGAAAGGAAATTATGAACTTGTTAAAAAAAAAATTACAGTACACACTGAAACCATAAAAGAGTTTGTAACAGTTACAAAGCGCTGACACTGGAGACTCCTTCCGTAAATGCTTAATCCTTACACAAAAGCTTAACCATAATCTTATATACAAATTATACATATACTGTATATAGTCTTTGCATATGTATCTAGTACATAAGACAATTAAACAATATCACATAAGAGGGAGTGCTGTTGCACTAAATATCAACAGATTATGATTTGTTTGTTAGCATTGAACTGACGACCGACAGTTAGCGAACAACAGGGATGAAAAACGTTTTGTATTCCTACAGGTACTGTGTATCCAAAAGGTGTGCAGAATAAACCATGCAGGTGGTGTACAGTCCTGAGAAACTTACAAGATTTACTTTATATTTCTACTGTAGTTCCAGTTCCACTTTTGAACATAAGCTAACTTCCTGGTGCTGGGGTTGAATTCCAAATAGTATTAAATAAAAAAAAGCTAGTGCGCTATGAAGGGTGTACAATCTCTTTCACACACCAAGTAGTGCCCTTAATCAGGGGTTAGAGAGGGATTTGGGATTCAGCCTTGTGCTTGCAGCTTGCATTGACTGTAAACAGGATGGTTCTAGTGATGAAATTTGAATAATTTTAGTGACTCGGTTCTTTGAATCTCGTTCATCAAAATGAACATATCTTTTTTTGAGTCATTTAGTTAATTTCATTTTTTTGATCAGAAATAAAATGTTACATTTTCAATAAACAGACCCCCAACATGTCTACATACACAAATTTTGGCTATAGCTCCAGTAATGAAAATATTACAATGCAGCTAAGGACATATTATGATAAACAGAATGAGCAGCTCAGTTCTCATATCTTCTAGTCCAAATTGTTTGTTCTTTTGAATCTATTGCACTGCATAGCGTCTATGGGGGCGACACGGTGGTGTCCGGGTTCAATTCCTGGCCATGCTTGATTCCCGTCTCTGTTTGTATGTTCTCCCCGTGCTTGGTGAGTTTCCTCCAGGTACTCCAGTTTCCTTCCACAGTCCAAAGACATGTAGATTAGGCTAATTGGTGTTCCCAAATTGTCCATAGTGTGTGAATGAGGGTGTGTGTGTGCCCTGCGATGGATTGGCACCCTGTCCAGGGTGTACCCCACCTCGTGCCCTAAGCCTCCTGGGATAGGCTCCAGGTCCCCGCGACCCTGAACACAGGATAAAGTGGTATAGAAGATGAGTGAATGTGTGAGTGAGTGAGCATCTACAGTATGGGAGTCACGTGACAAAAGAACTAATGATTCGGACCAAAGACTCAAAGGTATCTACTCATTTCTGTTTCCTGTACGTAACCTACGGAGGTTTTGTGATGCCTTGCGCATGCACGCCCAGTAAAAAAATGAATGAATCTGAGACTACTCGTTCTTTTTGAATCACGTTAAAGACGAGTTCAAAAAGAACAAATCGTTCATGAACGACCCATCACTAGTTCAAACACAATTTGGAATAACTTTGGAGCAATTAGCACAAATTAGTGCTTTGACCTGTACCGACCAACTTTCACCCATGCTGTGACCAAGAGTGTAATTACTGATTGTTAGAACACCAGGGACGCAAAGTGATAAAGTTAAATATCCCAGTGGTGTCATGCTGGGATGCCCAAAAATCACTGCTTGTGGAATGCCTCTCATCCAATCAGATTACTTAGTCAAAACTAACTGTTAATAAGATGAATTATATGTTACCAATACTATATTAGAAAGGGGAAAATTGATATAAACCCATGATATGTCTCAGAGTTGCTGTTCTTTTCATTAACCAGCACCTTTTGACCAATCAGAATCGAGCTTTTAACAGCACTGTGGTACAACAAACTTTTTTGTTTTTAATTTATAGCTGAGCATATGTTGGCAGGTGTTCTGCTAATAACTAATAGTACTTGTTGAACATAATTTTTTTCAAATTTGCTCCTGAGAACCCCCCCACACTTACTCCCACCCTTTCCTCTCTGTAAAAGCCTCAGAAATCAATTATTTTGTCGTTTTTATTCTCAATGATGGATATCACCGAATCCGTTCTTCTTTGCTCCAATAAGCTCCGAGAGCATAAAATTGGTAAAGAGATAGTCCTCATTCATCAATTAGCGTCTTTTTTGTGGGGCAGCAAGAAAAAAAAAAATCATTAGCTCTGCACACTTAGTTAATGTACCTTCCCGTAAGTGTTCAGTTCCTCCTGGTCCTCAGTGCAGTGACAAACATGGGAGAGTGAAATTATTCCTACCGTATCACATATTAATATATTCTGACCTTAACAGCACAAAAATACTGCAATAGATCAAAAGCATGAGTGTAACAGGCCTATGGCCATAAACCGCTGTGTTCTTTATGATGAATTACATGAGTACGCGTTTAATTAATAACAAACTTTCTGGCAGCTGCTAGCTAGCCATGCGATTTACAAATGACTTTAATTACTGCTGTTATGTTGTTATAAGAGCTCACCATGCTTTGTGGGTTTACATCAGTTACAGTGAGAAATTGACCAGGTTTATGATACATGCATCTGAAATCTGAAAATTTTGTCATTTAGATTTGATGAACTCTTCACCAAGGAAAGCAGTTCACTGAAACCAAACTGAGATATGCAATACGTTTGTAAAAGATTTCACATCATCTGTAATGTCCATTATTATTCATCATGTGATTGGCTAGGAACCCAGCATTAGTGTAAGGTTCATTATATGGAACTATGGTAAAAACTAAAAGAGGCACTAAAAAATGTCATTGTTTCTTGATGATGGAACTAAGATCTGATGTTTAAGAAATACAAAAGTTGATCTTTATGTCCTGAAGTTGTTTTTTTTCTTTTACATTACAGGATTTCGCTTTTAATTGTTGATTTTCTATGGGTAAAATCATTTTAATTTGCAGTTTTTAATTTTTTCAAAGAGTGCACACTTTTCAGGTTCTAGGAATCTAGGTTCTAGATTTCTCTGCCTTAGAAGCATATTTTTGTTTCATATATTTTAGGGTTCTAGCATTTAACTTTCTGGATTATAAAATCCAGATATGTACACTTACTTTCCTGTTTCTAGTTTTTAACATTCTCATTTTTGTTTTCATTTGCTGTGTTTAGGATTCTGGATTTTTGAGTTCTGAATTTTAGGGTCCTAAACATAAACCATAGACAGAGTCTACTTTGTTTATTGTGCTAGTGTTCTATCTTTTGAATGTTTAAACTGTCTTTTTCTCTTAGGTGTTTGCTTTTCTGTTGCTATATTTTACAGTCCTACAATTCAAGATTCTATTGGTATATTGTGTATCCCATAGAGTGCACATTTTTCAGCTGCAGTTTTTTTTTTATAGTTCTTGATCTTGTAATTGATTTTTTCTTTTTTTTTTTACTTCTTTTTTTATTGTAAAGTTTATATTTTATGACTCTTTATGACTCTTCACTCTTCTTTTGGGGATCTAGATATACAGTAACATGCTTCTAAAGATGGAGCCTAGATTTTAGGATTCTACATCTAACACATTTTTCTTGAAGTAGGCATCTTTTGTTTTTAGTGTTCTACACTTCTCTATATTATGTTTTTAGATTTAACAAGATAAAAAAAAAATAAGTTTTTTGTTTTATGATTCTAAATTGAAGGCTTCAAGTTACTATTGTATTTATTTTTGGGGTTAATTTTTGGTTGAAGTGTTTTACAATTGTAGATGTAGCTTTTTTTTGTAAGAGTATACTGTACATATTTTTGCCAAAGTGTTTTAGATTTCTAGATGTGCCTTAGTGTTCTAGCCTTAGACAGAGTGTACATTTTCTGGTTTGCAGTGCATTATGGTTGTATGTGTTGTACAGTATTTGACACCTAATTATCTGTCAGTGTCTGGTAGTATTTTTGTCAGTCACACACAGTACGTACACAAGGAAAATCCCCTACAAAAATGGCTCCTCAGGCATTCATCTGATGGTTAAAAATGACAGGAAAATGATTCTGCTCCTCAGACATTTACTCAAGTTTTCCCAAATTTGCATAAACAGGTTTGTAGAATCTGTTTGGGTTCAAGAATTGGCATATTTTACCCCTTTATAGAGCACTTATTGAAATGCTTGGATATTAAAATTTTTCTAGAATCTTTTTTTTCTTTTTCTTAAGGTTCTGAGAGTGGCATGGACAGAGTTACCAAATATGGTTCTTCACCTGATTAAGAGTTAAAGTGCATAGACAAGTTGCATTGTGCATGTTTTGAAGCATTTGGGAGTGTCCATGCAGACCTCACATGTCTTCGCATTCTAGTACCGCTCAGTGTTCATGTAGCACTCAGGACTGTAGCACTAGTGACTCCCTGAGGAAAGATGAAAAAGAATACAGACAGCGCTCTTCAGTTTTTATCTGTCCCACCCCAGTATCTCCAACTCTGCTGAAGGTGATTTGGCCAATTAGCCGTGCTGCTCTGTCTTGCCATGTCTGGATCTGGACTGTAGTGCTAGGAAGATGTTTGTTGTCACTTTAAAGATTAGCTTTCTGCCGCCTCGGAGTTAGCAGGCTGCTAATCGCTGCACACTTTGATGTCGCTCTCGTCTGCGTGTTCAAACTCAGACTAATAATTGAAATCATCAAAGGCTCTCCCTTGCTAATCCTCAACTATAGTAACCTCTCCCTCTCTCTCTCTCTCTCTCTCTCTGTCTAAGACACAACATAGAAAAAATGGGGGGGGGGGTTCTTAAATTAATGTGTTTAGCGTTTCCATCGTGACATGACAGATCCTTGCAAATTATCCCCTTTGAATAGGTCACATTTTCACAGTTCTTCCTGGATGCAATTTTTCATCCCCTTCTCCCCCATTCTTATTTTTTTCCTATCATCATTCCTCTTTCATATTTTCCAAGGCTTCATTTGTCATTTACACACTGATTTGCGAGTGCAATTCATTCATTTTCCCCGTAAAATCATTAATGCCGTCTGAAAGACTAGGATGACCAAAGCTTCAGACGGCATTTGATATTGCACTTTTTTTTTCTTTTTCTGAAGACTGAAATATGCTTTGGCATATAGAGTTCTTATGTTAATTTCCATCAGCTCCATCAGCTAAATCCGTCTTCAAACGTTCAAATGCATGGATTTTGTAGCTACTTCTGCAGAAAATATTAAGAAATTTCTCTTATTTCTCTTAAGATTTCTGCTTATTTCGCATCTTGTTTAAAAAGAGCATTGTCCTTTATTGTGAGTTTTTTTTTTTTTTTCTAGCATCATGTATGCATGTGTTTCCAAACCCTACCTGGGGATTCCGTGGCTACTGTGCTATTATGTCCTTTTCTAATTTTATAAAATATTTTTCATTGCAAAATGACTGCATATATTTTCATCAATCGTTTGGGTGCAAAGTGGAATCTTAAAACATTTACAGAAATTTAAAAATACCTTAGTATTTGATTAATTAATTACAGGATACCCTTAAATGGCATGGACTCAAATCAGCATAAAACCCGATAAAATACATACTGTAGGTGTGTCATCTGACCATGGGCTTTAATGGAAAGGTAAAAAGAATATCAAGTTTTTTTTCACTGACAGGTTACATTTTTTATTAAACAAATAACTTAGTTCAGTATTTTTTCTAAACATACTCTACAATTATCAAATACACAATTTTTTTTTTACCTGACATCCATGTTACCTGAGGTCAATAAGGACATGGATGATTTACTTATATTTTTTAATTAATAATCTACTTGAAGTAAAAATTTGGTTAAAAGGGTTGTACTTTCAAAGTTTCCCCATCACACAATATTACAATGTCACAAAAAATTACTTTTCCTCTTCACTTCCATATTTGTTAAAACGAAAATAATATCAGTTGGACAGAACCCAAATAAAGGATTTGTCCATCTTACACAATTTTTTTCCCCGAGTTAAATTTCTTATATTTGAAAATATTATTATCATTGCTAAGATGAATATGAAGTCCTTTATAGGTTGCATCTAGTGGGGGTTCTAATCATCTCCTATATCAATTATATCCTGATAAAACATTCACTGCATGCTTTTAGACTTGTAATGAAATGCATCTCCAGCTAAGCAGATTGAATCTGATTGCTGTGTCATGCGTAAAATGAAAATCAGCTCATTATGTTTGATCACCATCTTCCTGTAATGTTCTTCATTTCCAGCTCCTGCATCAATTGATTGCTTAAAAGCATCAACGCTTGCAATCATTGACCATGTGTGTTATGACATAAGGTATTGGTAGAAGGCGTAATAAGATGAGCGGCTAAATGATTTTTAAGAATGTTTTCATCTTAGATGAGTCAGTGAAGGAAATTGGGATATTATATTCATATTCATTCATTTCTTGATTAGATGGGACTTGACATGTTGTTACAGGGTGATGTTACAGGGTGATGCCTCATAGCTTGAAGGTCTCCGGGTTGAGCTCAGGTTATGGTCTGTGTGGAGTTTTGCATGTTCTCCTGTGTGCATGTGGGGTATCTGTGCCGTCCCACCTCCAAGACCATGCCAGGATGTGGTTAGGTTACACTCTGTTGCCTCTAAGTTTTGTGAATGCGTGTTCAAGGGTCCCTGTGATGGACTGGCATCACATCCGGGGTGTATTCCTTCCCCACACTGGATCCACCTCAACCCTGAAGATTAAATGGATTTTTTTTTTTTTTCTTTGAAATGCAACCCATACATATAACTAGGATTACAGACCAGTTAAACAGAAGTATGATTCTTAGACTTGAATGGTTCTTAAACTGTATAAAATATGTCTCAAATCTCTGAACGTGGTTTGAACAATGGGATTTAAATCTGTTTTCAAAGGCGTCTCTTAAGACCCACTTTTTTAAAAGTAGCCAGAGCAAACGTTGGACGTGGAATCCGTTCTGGTCTGGATGTTGAGAACAGAAGCTGAGTGGTTCAGGAGAAAAGCCAACACCCAGACCAGAATCTCCTAATGACCTTCTGATCGCTTCTGCTGCATATTGGAAATGGCTTAGCTCACCTCCCTCTTTCTACAGTGTTAGGCACAGTCACACACGCCTGCTCTTTGAAATTGCATTTTGCTAATCCTTCATTTGAAAAGGCATTCCCGTACAACCACAACCAATTAGGACAAAAATCAAAGAAATTTATCACCTTTTTCAGGCAGAGTATTTTACAGGGAAATGGGAAATAATGGCACAGATTATTCATAAAAAGTGCCTGAGCTAATTTAAAACTCCATTTTCATGTGCTTTATCAATGTCCCCTGTTACCCGTTCTTAGCGGATGTCCCCTGCCTTCTTTATTAGTGTGGTTCATATACAATATGAACGGAGGAGCAACTTACCATAGAACAAATATGGCGACAACGTACTGTAGCATGGTACACGGGTACCTTTATTTACTCATTTCAGCTTTTAAATGGTTTAAGTAACCGCCAGCGCTTCTTGATTAACTCAGTCAATGCATCCGCTCTTACTACTGAAGCTGCCATTTCTAAATGTCAATCACATGCTTGGCTGCACAGACCCATTGATCGTGAGCAGAAAGCGCCATGGCACTGTTGATGGACACAGGCTTTGGTCTAAACCTGATCGATGAAAAAAAAAGTATATCCAGTTCCTTTTCCCCCTGTCTTCCTGAACAATGACCAATCACAATCTGTCTGTCTTTCTCTAAATGAAAACAGTGTGTGCACAAATGCTCTCTATTGCTAGGGAACAATGAAGCACAGCCCTCTTCGCGTGCTAAGGACTCCATGTCGGCTCCCGTCTCCTGCTCCCTAAAGGCTGCTTCCAGCGCCACCCCTGCATTTCCATAATCACTTTATCCATGCGATGTGATCGGGCTGGCGCGCAGAAAAGGAAGACATTACCCCCAATTTGAACCGCCTGAGCTCTGGCAGAGTGCAGAGGGCTGTTCTGGGTAGATAAGAGACACACGGCTTGGCAGACTGAAGACAGTGGGGTGCAGTGAAGGATGGAGTCCTAACTCCTGCTTTTATACCAGCCTAGTGATTATTGCTTCTGTGAGATTCACCCAGCTTGGGGGGAAAAAATAAATGACATTTCTTTTACATGACAAGAAGGCCGAATTTGATTTTCCTGTATTCAATTACATCCTTTGACTTCTTTCATCTGTCACCAAAATGCTAGGAGGCCATTTTCTGTGATTATGACAAGATGCGGTTTTGCACTACTGCTGTTTTTCGATGAGTCACCGGATCTACAGCCTGCAGTTTCCACAGTTCACTTCTTTTCAGCTTTAACTTCAACTGCCGTCACAGCACCGGTCAAGACCATAGTCTTCAAAAAAAGAAGGGGAAAAAAAAGGGAAGATGCTGGGCAGCTCCTGAGGTCTGTCTGATTTCTTCAAGACTGGTTCAACAGAGTAAACAGGGCAGTGTTAGTATTTCATATAGGCCACTGTCTGCTTCTGAATTCCATATATAATGTAAAATGTCCTTTTTTTTTTTTTTTTTTCATTTGAGCAATAGTTCCAGATAATTCCAATACTCAAAGAGCCCTGAGCAAACAGGGGGCGCAATTTTTTCAGGAGAATGAAAACTGCATGGGGTGAGGGGGTCAATTTATTAACTCAAGAGGCCCAAAATTCCTAATGGCATCGCTGCTTTTGAGCTTGTCCTATTAAAGGTTTTGAAAGACTATAAAAATACTCATTTATGCCATCATGATGCAGTGTGTAATGTGATATTTAGTTATTCTACATCTGGAATCATATAATTTAAAAACACTTTTTCCAACATGGATAGGCAAGATGATTCTAGAAGTTTAATTCCATTAAAGGCTTCTCTCTCTTCATAATAGCTGAGCACTCTTTTATGAGGTGAATCCTATTGAGTCGGCATTATTAGTTTCTACAGAGCAGGATGAGGTTGTGATCAACACATTAAAAAGAAACTTTTAAAAATAATAATTTTGCAGTTCATCTGACAGCCAGCAGAGGGAGATAAAATACAAATGGATCCTTTAATATGACAATAATTTTACATGAACATTTGTCAGAATTGGTAGGAAAAATTTTAGAAGACCATTTTATGACCGTTGTACAGTAGGTCCTCCAGTCCTTTTACATTTACACATGCATTCACACACTACGGGCAATTTTGAAAATGGCAGTTAGCCTAATCTGCATATGGGAGAAAACCGGCATACCTGGAGAAGTACCCACAAAAACATGCAAACTCCATACATCCAGACCGTGGCGGTGCAAGGCAACCATGCTAACCACTAAACCACCATCCTGCCTTTAGAACGCCAATAATTTTTAAACATCCTTAGAGCCTCTGAGGAAAACACTTCCTTGTGTAATTAATTGTTCATAGCTTTCCCAAAAGATGATGAACATACACCTATAAAGGGTTCCCCCAAAGGGACAACTAACAAACTCATAAGGGCTCTAGAACTGAGTTTACTTTGTCCCTAAAAGAATATAAGCATGCATAGCTTTTCAACAAAAAGTCACAGACCACGTCTGCTGCTAATAAATTAGACAAAATATTTAGCTTGTTGCTAATAGCTTTTGAGCCGGTTATATTTCTCACTCGCCCTCGACGCAGGTCAACTTCAGACTTCCAAAGCTACTTCTCTCTCACCAGCTCTGACAAGCTAATCTGTAAGCATTTGGTCTTGTCAAAGCATTTCATTTCTCTCCTCCTCCAGAGAAGTGAATCATTGTACCTTGAAGTGAGCTCTGAGCAGACATTCCCCTAAGGATACCTGAGCAGTGTTCCACAGAGGCTCCCTACCGTGTGATCTTGGACAGGTTCCGAAGGCACGTGGAACACCATTCCAGCAGTTTCATCATTGTAATGGATTGTTCCATCATGTTTCGAACATCTGGCTCCGGTACTGGGCAGTGAAGCGTCGTGGAGGCCAGCTGTTGGGTCTGGAGCACCGCTGTGACCCATGGGAGGAAGAAGACGGACGTTGGCAGGTGTTGTAGAACCACCTCAGCACAACTGCACGCTCTGCTGTCATCGTATGCCAGGAAATGCCTCAAACAAGAACAATTGCGTGACTAAGGCTCTCCGTTTCCTCCCTTGTTTTGTAATACTGCCATCTTAATTAAAATGAGTTATGCCAGATGGGAAGCAGATTGTGGGTATGAAAATGAGACAAGTTAGCAACGTACACAGTTCTGTTAGCAGGGTTTAAGGTTCAGTAAGTAACTTGTGCAAATGCATGATTCTGCCAAATGCAGAGCTCTTATGACTGTGCTTTTCTAAAAGGCTTGGCTTTAAACGTCATATCTGGAGCCATGTGGTCTGGATGACATTTTGTGTTGGAATAGAAATATTGAGTCTTTTTTTTTATAACCCAGAAACAATACCTTGTTATATATTAAGTGATTTATGACAATACAACACGGACACATGTAAATGTGTACCCACATATGGAGGAACTGTATCACATAATAAGGAAGTCTGAAATCGTTCTACTGAACTTGTGATATAGTGGTATAGACAGGAACTGATTAACCAAGGCCCACAGGCGGAGAGGGGCCTCAGGGGGCTTGGACTAAGATAGTCCAGGCAAAAGGCCCAGAAATTTAAAGGATGCCTCTGGGTATTGAAAACATTGTCATCCAAAAATGCTATTCCTAAATGCAATGTCCCTTTGGCTATGATACAAGATTTCCAAAACAGCTGTCTACATTTAGAGACATGCTTTAAAAAAAAATTTATATTTCCTTTCAGGGGAATTAGGTTGAGTAAACAGTAAGCACAGTGGTTTTGCTTCATACGTTTAGGCAACACGGAGGTGGAAATGTCATGGAAAACACAGAAATCTCATTGGTTTGCTGAGTTCAGTGTGGAAGAACTTGACTGACTCGCACAGAGCCCTGACCTCAACCCCATCAAGCACATTGTAGTGTATGTAACTGTATGTATTGTATATATGTATCACACACACACACACACATACACACAATATCAACAGCTTACATATGTTATATATATAAGGTGCATTCATATAAAAGTCCAACTGGGACTATATTGAACCACAACAGGTAAGATTTTTTCCCCCTCAGAAATTTTTTGCTAATCCACTAACCTGCAAGCTACTGGGGCTAAGGAGCAGATGCTTCTTTATCCTTTGCCCTACCCTGCACTGTGCATGTCAGCGGTTACAGGTATAGTAAAGAACAAACATACAGTAGAGTAAGAGAATAGTAGTGAGCACAGTAGTTTGTACAATTCAGTATTCTGGCATCTCCGACTAATTAAAAACCAAAATAATTAACTTAATTTGCTGATTATGAATTAAATATAAATTGGTAGTGCAACAACAAGGCTAATTATTCACACACACTCACACACCTTGGACAAGTTGGGAATGCCAATTACCTAATCTGCATATCTTTGGGAATATCTTTGGTGGGAGGAAACCGGAGTACCCGAAGGAAACCCACCAAGCACGGAGAGAACATGCGAACTCCATGCACACAGAGGAGAGAATTGAACCTAGCCAGGAATCGAACCCGGACCCTGAAGGTGCAGTGCTAACCACCGTGCCACCTGCTAATTATTATTATTAATATTATTATTACATGCTCTTTTTTTACATCAAAATGTTTGAGACCACACTTGCCTAATATTTCAGTAGACTGTAATCAACCTGCCTTCATTATTATAACATGACTTTTTGCCTTGGTTGTTTAAATGTTAATTTCTTCCTTAAATTGAAATGTGATGAAAGGTAATAACCCCAAAAAGTATTATTATATTATACTGTATATCAAAGAAGTTTTAAAATGTAATTTCACCAAACGCTGTCTGATTTCCCCAAAGAAATGTACCATACGGAATACCGTTCCTTGAATGCGAGTGTTCGGAATAATGAAGCCCCACACAGATAAGACACAGATTCTTTTTTCATTTTACTTTAAACTATTACACTAATACAAATTATAAAAATCAACATGCCTTTTGTTTGTTAGTTATATTGAGGCCTGATAATCATTACAGCCTGAAAGGTAAAATATTAAAGGGAATATTGTACTTCTAGGTTAAGGCTGTACAATTTGTTTGACAAACTAGTGAAAAAATAAAGAAGTTGATTTGAACAGTGTCTGCTGCTTAATCATATTTTATTGAAAACCATAACTGCTAGTTGTGTGCTTTTAATGCACTTTCCGGACCAATATTTCATTTAATCATCTTGCTTCCTTTCTTACCATAATGAAGCGCCCATCGCTCTGGAATAGTTGACCACATCACCTTCTGCTATTTCTCCACACTCTAATCTTTATGCTCCCTAGCAAATTGAAGCCTTTTTTTCTGATTAGTCTCACTAACAAGTGGTTTTCTTATGCCCACACAGCTGTTTAGTCCCAATCCTAAGAGTTCTCATCACATTGTGTGTGCATGTGTGTGTGTGTGTGTGTATGAAAATGAGTGTGTGTTTGAAAATGATCTTACTTTCAGTACCAGTCAAAAGTTTGCACATATGTTCTAATTCAGCGTTTTCTTTGTTCCTAAGGTCTGAAAAAGAAAATAAACCATCAAATTCTATACAAAAATTCCTATGGATCCAGAGTTTTGGGCCACCCTGTATATAATATATGGCTTGGCTTGACTTGACTTGACTTGACTGTGTACAATTTGTTAGACTGTCTTGTCTTTACTACTGTACCTTACATCCACAGTGAAAGCAACAGGAGTAATCCAGGGTCAGGCGATACATCACATCAACACAATGTGATTAAAACCTACTCCATTAATTATTGATTCCCTGCATTACCTGACGTTCTGCCACACACACACACACACACACACACATACACCAAAAGCACATTTTCAAATCAGTTCACAGACGTAAACCTGTCCCTATTGGTCAGAAAGCCACCCTTTCCACCCAATCCGTGATCTTTTTCTCTTTTCAACCTGGAACCTTCTTGACAACATGCCTTAAGTGCTGAAAGTGCTCTTACTAGGCTGCCGCAAGCACGGCTTCATCTATAATTGCTTATGGGCCTCTCCAAATTGCTTCCACATGGGTGCTCCAAAATCACAGGAGCTCTACGAGCTTGGTGCAGGAGCTGAGTTATTGCTGGCTATTTGTTCTTGAGTAGCAGTGGTCGATGCCACATTGTTGGTCTTTTATCTTGCATCTTGGCATTTACAGGAAATGGTCTGCACTACATGCAAAAAAAAAAAAAGAGCCAAAAACATTATTTTTAAGAGTTCTAGGATTAGTCCTGTCACTCGACCCAAATTACCATTGAACCACAATGTGCTGTTCACTGGGACATTTCAGAAAAACACTGGAAAGCTTTCAGGAATGTGTCTCGTTCATTCAGCGTGAGCTTGGATAGATCTTAACATAAATGGCCATATCTTACATCCCATTTCACCCCTCATTGGAGAGACTACCTAAAAGTTTATCATGATGTCTGACGACAAAACAGCAATTTATTTTATTTTTTATTACAATCAAACAAAACATGGAAACTAAATGGAAAAGGTTAATCAGATATGCCAGATTTGCACATGACAGTTTTTATAGCGAAATCAAAACCAGATTTTGACACTTTGTCATGTTCAGACTCTTTCTCTTTCTTTTTCTCTTTGTGGTTGTGTGTGTGTGTGTGTGTGTGTGTGCACATGTGTACATCCTGTTATAGCTATAGAGCAACTACAACGACTCCATGATTATGGTTCCCCTTAGCACTCATACCTCTTTTTTTATTTTATTTTCCCTGACAAGGGAACATTAATAGCATTCTAATTATTTAATAAAACATAATAAATTTTTTTTTTTATTAATACCTTACTTTCAGACTCTAATTTGGGTTCCCGGGCTGTAATTTTAAAGTGGCCACATCAGTCAATTTCAGTACTGTTAAAAATAAAATGGAACAAAAAGACCAAACTTACCTTTTTTTCCCTCCTTATCTTCAGATTATTGAAGTTCACATGATGCAACTTCCTGTTGATAGGAATATTCCAATGTTCATATACATATGTTCAGATAACAGGGTTGAATGAATGTTGTGGGACGCAATTAAAAAGTGCATTTTAATGCGCTATAATGGATGATTCGTGGAAGAGCATGTTTCAAACATGAGATGTTAAATGGTTTCTCACATTAATGGAAAAATAATATGATTCTTAAAGCATTTTCATGAATATTTTTTTTTTTCAAGATGAAGTGTAGTTAGGCTGTGTAGTAGGCTAGGACTGACAAAAGTAATGTTTTATGTGTGCTGTTAGTTAATTATCTGAAATATCCTCACGGGATGTTATGAGACGTGTGACCTGTGTTTAAAATACCTTTTACCTTTATTTCACACACATGTATTTGTAAATGAGATACAAATGTCAGCTCAATGGTGGAATCACTCATATGATAAAACAGTACCTGATTTATTCTGAATATCAAGGTGACCTTGGCACATTTATTAAAACAACTGAGACTTAAGACAGCTTGTGGCGTGTGCTATTAGGTTTTACATTTGAACAGCCTTTCATTATGCTGTCCATTAGAACAAGCTTTTATCAGGTGTGTCATTAGAAAAGCCTAATCAAGATCTTCCTGTAAATCAAAAAAATAAAAATTATGCTAATGCAGTGCCCACTGGGAGAGCACGAACACTCACTGGTCTGGCATTCAGGTGTGGGTTCATCTAATTTGATTATCTCCTTCTCTCTTCTCAGAGCATGCATTACTTAAAAAGTGAACTGCCCTGCCATCTGCTGGATAAACATATCATCCAGCGTCAATCTATGGAACGTCAATGATCAAAGCAAATATCAAACTCAAATCAACCTAAATGCTACTGTAGTTCAGTACAGGGTACCATGCATACACTCATTCACACCAAACATACCCAGTTGACCACCAATATGCAAGTGAGTGGAAACCAGAGAATCTGGCGGAAACCAGTGTAAGGAGAGGATGCAGAGAAACTCCACACAGATTTAGCCTGAGCTAAATATCAAACCAGGGACCACAGATGTATGAGGCAGCGATGCTCCTCACTGTGACATCATGCCGGCTAATATCTATAGTCAGTTTTCTTATTAAAGATCAATAATTGTATTGTAAAAAGGAACAATATTAGTCTTGCATTAGTGGCTTTAACCATAAAAACTCAAGCGGCACAAATACTGTACGTGGTGGCTACACAGGCAAGTTTCCTCACTCACTCATCGTCTATATTGGTTTATACTGTACTGTATATGCTTTATCCTGTATAACCTACCACAGTAGGCATGGATCCTATACCAGGGGATTTACAGCACGAGGTGGGGTGCATCCTGGATGGGGTGCCAATCAATGACAGGACACACACACACACACACACTCACACACACACACACACACACACACACCATGGGCAATGTGCACTATAGGCAATTAGGCACACTATGCCTAATCTGAATGTCTTTGGACTTTGGGAGGAAACTAGAGTACCTGGAGGAAACCCATCAAGCACGGGGAGAACATGCAAATTCCATGCACACAGACCCGAGGCAGGAATCAAGCCCAGACCCTGGAGGTGCGAGGGGACAGTGCTAAGACTAAGCCACCAGGCAGCCACAACATGTCGACGGAGAGGCGTCAAACTTTTAACTGTGTATTTGGGTTTTTGTGTATTTCACTTAGAACAAAAGTTATCATTACCTTTATAAAGGGTCAATTTTACCACTACAGGACTATAGGAATGATGTGATGAAAATGTGAAACTCTCATAATGAGCATATAATTTTTTTTTTGTCATAAAAACAAAAAAAAATAATTTCTTTGCTCAGTCAGGTATGAGTAGTTGCGTAAAAATTCAGTTCATATATACAGTATATATTCCGTATATACTGCCTATCATATTGCCTATTTTTTGCTGAAATAAAGTTGACTCTCATTCACACACTATGGGCAATTTGGGAACTCAAATTAGCCCAATCTGCAGGTCTGTGGGCGGAAATCGGAGTACCCAGAGGAAACCCACCAAGCATGGGGAGAACATGCAAACTCTATACACACAGAGGCAGGAATCGAACCTGGACCCTGGAGGTGCAAGGCAACATGGCTAACCACTAAGCCACTGGCCCGCCCCAGAGCCATATATGTTTATTAAAAAAAGAAAGAAAGAAAAAAAAAACTGCAAAATAAACAATGGTTAAAATTCTCTGAGCTTTAATACCCAAGTGTCTTGGTTTGTACGTTATAGTTTCATAGTTTTTCCATTTTCTTTACCTGAAGCCATAGGTTATGACATTAACCTTTAATTCCCAACATGTGAAATGCTGTTTCTCTACCTTTCAGCAATGTTCCACAACATGCACCAACAGACTCCCTTTCAATGAATTTTAAAGTAACAGGATGAGGGACAATTTGATAGACTATAGATCTACAGTATTGATAGATATATTGACTAAACATAAATAAGGGAAAATTAAAAAGGAACAAGTTAATATAAAGTTTGCAAATTATCTAAAATACCTGACCAATCTTTTGGGACTTTCACAAATTTAATAATAAATTTGTGTGTTCAGATGGTAGAAAATCATTGGGAGATTGCCGTGAAGTGTGTGAGTTGAGTTCAGTACGGCCAAGGTGCCATGGTTCTGGAGAGATCCTAGCTGAAAAATTTCATCCATGGTGGAAGTTAAACATATAACATTTCTTAAATTATTCAAAAGTGGATGGCAGCAGTTTCTACAGTGAATGATTTGTGCCTCTTCATAATAAATCACAGAGTAGAAATCCATAACAAATTCCTTGTTTACTGTTGTGGTAGACGTTTTTGAGCTGTCAATACTGCAGTGCATGTAAAAGCTCTTATTTGGGGTGAAAGAAAATCCACTAAAATGGTTAAATCCAACCTCGCACACTAAACTATGGAAAAAGATGCTTTACTGGATGTGGAATCCATGGCACATTTACAAAAGTGAGCTTTCAGGAGATTCATAGCATCTCTATTCACAGGTTGAAGCATCTAAAGGGACATGTAGAAAAAAAAACATTATACACTACTATGCAAGTCTTGAGCATTGTTGCGATTTATTCATATTTTTTCCTAGCAAAGAGAGATTTTCATGCACTTTTTTAAAAATCTATTTTTATAGGAATAGTTCTCCAGGATTCCTGAAGGACTTTTTTTGGCATTCATGCTTGGCAAGTTTCTGGCTCTCATTTTCAGTCCAGTCCCTGTACTGGACCTGTTTCAGAGGAATCTTTTTTGTTTGTTAAGCCACACAGTGACCTATGCAATATTCAAGCATAAAAAGCATCTAACTTAAGGAATGATCCAGTGAAAAACAGGTGCAGATGATGACAGATGATCAGGCCGGTAATTAGTATACTGGTGATGCTGAATGCTGAGTGTTTGGAACAGAGGAGAGGGGAAATGAGGTCACTTCTGAGGTTGTTACATAAACGACCAGTTTTTAAATTGTATCTTTAGATAAATGTTTTACAGCCTGTCACAGTAGAACATTAGATCTTATTATTCCCATTTGAATTAAAAATTGTTACAAGGACTAAAGAAAAGGTCAGTTTAGAATAATAATACACAATTTGATGTTACATGGGAAGTATGTGCAAAGCGGTTAGCCCTTTGTAGCGTGGATGGTAAACCCAAACGCGGAAGCAAGCGAGTAGGCAGGATAACCACGCGAATT
>JAQMYJ010000040.1:5215437-5230381 GCA_030014305.1 Clarias laeviceps | reverse complement strand
ATATAATAAAAGGAGCACCAAAAGAAATACAAAGGACAAAAGAACATGAGTGTTTTATGAGTGGAAGAATGAAAGAAAGAAAGACTGTAAACAACAAAAGTAACAGAAACAGACAAAAGAGAAAAAAAGAAAAGAACCAACAAATAAAAAGAATGAAAGAACAAAAGGAAGAAATAAGTTTAAAAAATAAAAATAAAAGTAACATGGAAAAACTATTAAACAAAATATAACTGAAATAAAGAGAAAATGGAAGAAATGTGTCAAAAAAAAGTACGGAAAGATAGAAAGAATACAAAAAAAGAAAATGAAAGGAAAGAATGAAAAAAGAGAAAAAAGAAAGGAAACCTGGAGTAGAATTAGAGCCACAGAATATATAACCCTAAACAACAAGAAAGGAAGGAAGAAGATTCTAAGAAGGGATTTTTAAAAAATATTTTAAAAAGCAATTATACAAAAGGAACAAAAAAGAACGAAACTGTATAACTGGAATAAAGACTTAAAAAGAATAAAAATACATGTGTGTAAGAGATAGAGTAAGAAAGATTCTTTTCCTCTGAAGCACAGAAAAGCAGAGTGTTTGTGTCACAGTTTTGACACTGTACCCTTACTTTACCTTCCTGTAATTTCAGTTCTCTGTACTCTTTCCAGTACTGGACATTCAAATATGTATGATAAAATGGTAAATTGCGATAATTTTTTTCCAGATTTTTTTATATCTAATATTTGTAGCTGAAGCATGATCATAATAAAACTGTGTAGACGTTTGAAATAGTGTTTGTTTTATTTTATTATTAGTAAGAAACATGCAATACATCGATGTGACCACTAGAGGAGCACTAGAGTGTTTCACATCCATCCTACTCCAGTTCACTTAAGCAAATTAATAAATAAATGTTATCTCTAAGCGTGGCATCTGCAACAACATTATAAAAAGGCTTTAAAGCATATATATATATGTTGTCATCTATATGACTTGACAGTGGTAATCTTTGAACATCAGTTAAGTACTGTTTAGAGCATTCTCAAAATGTGAAAAGAGTAGAATTTTTCTTCATAAATCAATACATTTAAACATTTCATAAAAAGCTATTTAAACACTTAAGTTGTAATTTCTCCAACATCTTAATTGCATTATTTTTGGGGGAGTCAAATCTTTCAAATCAACAATTGTTAAAGAGTAAAAATTTTTTTATGTTATTTAATTATAGAATTTTAACATGCTAAAACTAAAACTAAAAACTCTGATTCTGATTTAACCTTCTTGAAACACCAGGTGGCGCATCATCAATGATGAACCCACCTGGGTAATGAGCCAGATAGACCCGGGATAAGCCCTTTTGATCCACAGCCACCTTGACACTTTTACTGCAGCAGTAATTATGTTATTTTGCTTTTCCTTCCTGAAACCATCATGCGCCAAATCTCTGCAACCCGACTCAACTGGCTCACAGTGGGACGTCCGACCAACGCTTTCTTCATTCCTCTACCAGTAAAAGATATTTGGGCAACTTACAATTTTGAGCCTCCTCTATCCTAGAGAACAGCACATGCCATCATAACCACTTGCTTAGACCAGTCAGATGTTATGACCAAATCTGGCATGTGTTCCAGAAAGGAACACCTCTTTTCTACCTCTGCATGGATCTCTTTCTGAATCAGCTGATGTCTCTTTCTTCTCCTTGCTTTGTCTTAGTGAGGCTTGTCCAGTTACCACAGATGCTACCAGGATACAGTGTCTCAGCTTCACTTCTGCCTGATCTCTGCCCACAAGCCAGTTCTAATTGTGTGGGCTGCAGAGGAGACTCTGGTTTCAGTTCATCTTTCTGGCTCTAGTGACTTTGAATTTCTCTGTCAGGCTGGAGAACAGAATTTACAGCTTATTGATGTGGCCACAGAGGGAAATGGTGCTGCAAGAAATCAGACATAATTATTATTATTATTATTATAATTATTATTATTGTATGGGTCTACATGACTTGACATTGATAATCTTTGAATTAGTTAAATACTGTTTAGCGCCTCCCCAAAATGTGAAAAGAGGGAAAAAAACTTTGTAAAATTTTTCTTCATTCAAATACATTCAAACTTTTCATAACAAGCTATTTAAACACAAGTTGTGATTTCTCCAGCATCTTAATTGCATCATTTGCATCATTATTTGGGTTTAACCACCAACATGTTATGTATTTTAGATAACAGTAATTATAAAATAACTCACAAACTAAATGAAGTAGTAGGGGAGGCATGGCTTTTGTACATTTCTATAAATTTTGCATTCAGAGAATTCCATTAGTACACAATATAAAAACCACAAATTCTTAAAAATATATATAAATTTCAGCTTTTTAATCCCCCCCAAAAATTTATCTTTTTGTCAGTAACTGTTAATCCTTAATATGATGCAATACACAAATATCGCCACCAGATGGCATTAAGTCTCAATGTCAATCCTTTGAGAGCAGGTAAATAAAGGGTCTCCAGTGGGAAAAAAAAGGGGGGGGGATATCTAATTACAACCTGAATCTTGACACAAATGTGCAAAACTATGCCTTAAATTGCATGCGATCTCTGTCCTCACACCACTGTTATGTGCTCAACTGTTGAGAGATTACTGTCTTATAGTTGCCCCTGCTGTCAAGTGTCCCTGACCTTTAGCACGGAGAGCATGACAGCAAGCAATCAGGCCTGCAGGGGCATATGATACAGCTCTAGATTAGAGAAAGGGTTCTTGCCCGCACTCCACATTTAGAAAGGTCACTTCAGGCATATCAGGGGTTCTGTATCTATATAAATAAAAGAAACATTTTGTCTGTAAATTGATCAAAACTCGCTCTTTCAATGATATCTTTATGTTTCATACATAATAAAAATTCATGTGTGTCCGTCTGTCCGTCTGACAGAATTTAATCAAACTTTTTTATTACTTAGGTATTTGCCTGAAGTTAAACCTGTGCCATAAATGAAATCAAAAAGTTGAGAAGTGAGGTTATGAGAATTTATGTGCCAAATTATGTCACAGCATGTAGTGATTTTTACTAATTTAGCACTTTTCCCCTCAAGGTGGGTGTGGCTAAACATGTCACTCGACGCGGTAGTTTACAGTGTATAGACAGGGTATGCAGAGGACAGAGAAACGAAAGTAATGCACATACAAGCCCCCAAAATCCTCACGAGAGCCCAAAGTTATGTGCTGAACTGCCCCCCTAATTGGCTTGTTTAATGAAAGAGAAGAGTGTGAGTTTCTCTCAAACCCCATTTTGCAAATTAGGGCAACCCACAACCCCTAGTTTGAGAACCTCTTGGTTACTCATTGTCTTGATTACTGGACATTATGTTGATGAGTCAGTCTCTCTCTCTCTCTCCCACACACACACACACACACACACACACACACACTATATTAAGCTGAAGGCAGGGCACTTCAGGTTTTATTTAAGAATGAGAGATGTGTGGGAGAATTGATGTCTTAAAGTAAGGTAAGCACTGTTGGATAAATTTGTGCTTCTCAAATTTGTGGTTTATGATGAATATCCAGCGTGGGATGTGATTTTATGGAAAAGAAAAATTTGATCTCTTGTTAAATCTACTTTTAGTGGGTCTGTACTCACTTGACAGTTCACTTGTACTGCGTAAGATGGAAATGTGTTTCCAATAAACTGGTGTTTATTATCCTTTAAATGTTTTCATCAAAAACAAAAAAAACTAAAAAAGAAACATAAATAATCTCATAATTATGACATTATTATGAGATGTGAATAGTTTCAAATATTCATGTGATTAATATATGCTGCACTTATAAGGTAATTTTTTGGATAAATCTCACTTTAAGGCATGCAGTTTTTGGAAGATCATTACTTTGTGCTTTAGTGTTACAACACGAATTCCGGAAAAAGTTAAAATTTTAATAAAATGAAAACTAAAAGACTTTAAAATCACATGAGCCAATATTTTATTCATAATACAACATACAGTAGAGAACATAGGAATTTTACACTTTTATCTTCTAAATCAGCTCATTTCAAATTTGATGACTGCTACAGATCTCAAAAATCTGTTTGGTTGGGGCAACAAAGGGCTAAAAAAGCAAGAAATTTTGAAAAGATTCAGCTGGGAGAACATGAAGCATCAGGTCTGTAACATGATTAGCTATAAAAGGGATGTCTTAGAGAGGCAGAATTTCTCTGAAGTAAAGATGGGCAAAGGCTCTCCAATCTGTGAAAGAGTGCATAAAAAGATTGTGTAATACTTTAAAAACAACGTTTCTTTATGTCAAATTGCAAAGACTTTGCAAATTTCATCATCCATAGTTCATAACATCATGTCAGAGAAACTGGAGAAATCTTGTAAGGGATAAGGCCGAAGACCTCTGATTGATGCCCGTGGCCTTTGGGCCCTCAGACGACACTGCATTACTCATCGGCATGATTGTGTCATTGACATTACTAAATGAGCCCAGAAATACTTCCAGAAACCACTGTTTGTAAACACAATCCGCCGTACCATCTGCAGATGCCAACTAAAGCTCTATCATACAAAAAGGAAACCATATGTGAACATGGTCCAGAAACGCCATTGTGGGCCAAGGCTCATTTAAAATGGACTGTTTCAAAGTGGAAAAGTGTGTCAGACAAGTACAAATTTGACATTCTTGTTGGAAATCATGGACGCCGTGTCCTCCAGGCTAAAGAGGAGGGAGACCTTCTAGCGTGTTATCAGCGTTCAGTTCAAAAAACAGCATCTCTGTTGGTATGGGGGTGCATAAGTGCATACTGTATGGGCAGCTTGCTTTTAGACAACGTCTTTGTCAGGGAAGGCCTTGTGTATTTCAGTAGGACAATGTAAAACTACATATGGCAGCTGTTACAACAGCATGGTTTCCAGGTGTAGAAGAGTCCAGGTGCTGGCCTGCCTGCAGTCCAGATCTTTCACCTATAGAGAACATTTGGCGTGTCATTAAACAAAAATATGTCAAAGACGACCACAAACTCTTCAGCAGCTGGAAACCTATATCAGACATGAATGATACCAAATTTCACATCCAAACTCCTTTCCTTCGGGTACTCTGTTTTCCTCTCACAGTCCAAAAACATGGATATTACGTTAACTGGCATTTCCAAATTGCCGAAATTGTGTGTGTGTGTGTGTGTGTGTGTGTGGCGCCTTCCTGTTCCTACATGTCCGTAAAGACATGAGTTTTGTGTGGAAGAACTTGACTGGCCTGCACAGAGTCCTTTCTTTTCATTTTAATTACACAGAATTTAATTTTTCCTTCATAGTCTCATCCAAAATAGCCGCTCGAAAGGATGTTTGGGAGAAACTGATCCTATTTACTGTACAGCTCATTTCATCTACTACTTGCCATAGGATCCTCTTGGGGGTCTAATTGAAATGCTCCACCAAGCTGTTGGTTTGGGGATGGTAAACAGAGGTGCAGATCTGCATAACCTGCAACAGCTAACTTTCAACATGAAAGGAGTACCTTGGTCCGTGAGGAGCTCCATCGGTAGACCCATGCAGCTGAAGAGTAGCACCAGCTACCTCCCAAACAGGATGGATTCAGGGTAGCAGGTGGCATAGTCTAGAACAACCAAGATGTACTCATGGCCTCTCATTTTCTTTGGGAGTGGGCAGACCAGATTCATTTCAATGCGCTCGAATGGGACGCTAATGATGGGCAGAAAAATAAGTAGGGTGGGGGAAGTTTTTTGGGTGCTGTCTTTTGCCATTCGAGACAACGCTGACAAAGGTTTTTCACATCCACCTTGGGTCCCTGCCAGTGGTAGTGATCTTTGATCTTTTTCATTGTATATTTCACTTCCGAGATGCCTCTCAAGTGGCCCAGGTGCGTTATGACATTGACTTTCCCTTGGGGCACCACCAGAAGATTCCCTTCTTCTCTCTATCCAGTTATACAGCATTCCTCCACTGATGAGAAAGTATGACGCTGATCTGGGGTAACTGCCATCCTCAGCCTCTCCCTCTTTCTCTTGCACTTGGCTTCAGCATTGTTTTAGGCAGGAATCTTCCCTTTGTTGGCCGGAGGTTGCTGTCTCACTTGACCTGCTGAGACAGGGAGAGAAACGGATTACTGTGAGCATTCAGCTCACCTTACGGCTCTGCATTTGTGCTGTCAGACTGGTTCTGGGCCATCCATGCTGATGTGACTAAGACCTTACTTATGGTGATGGTGTTTCCTTCTCTTTTTTCTTTTCTTTCAGCAGTCCAGACCAGTAACTCCCTAGCAGAAGAGAAACAGGCAGGTGAGGCATCAATTTGCAGTAACAAAATGTTTTCCGCACCAGTCCTTGACTGTGGACAGCAGGAACCTTCCGGGGCTCTCTGTGAACACATGTAATTGGAAGAGGTTAGAATGCACACACATCTGTCAGAATGACAGACAGATAAACTAGAGTAACTGCACTTCCCATATCAGGGGTGGAGGGGCTCCTTCAACAGGGACCCATCTGGTGGATGCTCAAATGCCCTGACCTGCTGAGCCAGAGCCCTTGGACTGATGCAGATTCAGTGGGCATGAGCTCATCTTGTAGAGTTTTCACTTGGTGTGTTTGCTGTATGACTTTTCTCCTCAGAGGTAGTATGTAGCACAAGTGACTTCTCTCTCTCTCTCGAGGTTTTCTATTCTCCTGCCAATTGAAATGGAGAGCACGTCTTAGAGCTTCTACCCTGTCCCGTGGGGAGATGGGAGCTCTCATGCTAGCAGCCTGCTGTTCTTCTTTTGGAAGGGAGCCCAAAAACCAATTTATAATGACCCTTTCAGTGGTTTCATGGGGTGTAAGAAGCTCAGGCTGAAGCCTGAAGTTGAGGCCGTGGTGGAACCTGTGGGTCGTAGGTCCAGCGGTGGTAGTCAATAGCTATCGAAACCTGAATAGGCCTCAATGAGCCAGGATTTTAACTTTTAATTGTACGTAATGCTTTCTTACTTGTGAAGGCAAAATAAGCTCACTGTGGCCTCCCTCTTGAGTCACCCCTTCTGCCGTCCTTTTGAATGTATGTAGGAAAGATTTTATGTTATCATGGGGACATGAGTTTACTTAGAAGACCCTGGGCCTCCCTGCAGAGGTTGGCTATTGTAGCCAGCAGCCCCTAGATCAACTGCTGAAGTAGCATGTGCTGGATGCTCATTCCCAGGAGATGGCTGAGGAACTGCTCCACTTAGCCCCCGGGTCTGAGTCACTTGCACATATTCTGCACCAGTGAAAAGTTGTTAGCAGAGCAGACCAGAACACAGACGTCTGGACAGAGAAATAAAGAAATAAATTGCGAAGTCAAGCCGCCTCAGGCTGAAGGTGAGGCAGCCAAGGAGGTGGTCGAGCCTTGGTGAGGGTCCCTTCTCTGCGGTTCGCCCCATGTTGGGGAATCTCCAGGACACTCTAAGTGTGTAAGAGCAGATAAACAAAGAGAGAACTGTGAGTCATGCACCAAGGGCATACTACTCATCAGACTGATGTCTTTTATAGAGCGCCTGGAACAACAGCATGGTGGATGATAATCCGCTGCCAGCCAGATTGAAATAGGGGACCCCGCCCATCCTGTTTGCAGGGCACAGCTGGCCATGGTGCCGAAAGGCACGCTGTCATTTTCTTCCTTTGGCACAAGTGAGGAACTAGCAGATGGTAAGAAATGTTGGCTGTGGGCAGGTCTGGACACCTGCTAACTCTCTGCTGCAGAAATAGAAAGTCGTTCCCATTATTTATGCTCATATCCACATCATGCAGACATTATGTCTGTCAAACTCGCCTGGATAATTCAATGTGATGAATAGGTGATATCATAATTTGCACCTGAGCTGCAGAACAATGGTATTGTTTACCTAGCAGAGATATAAAGTTACCTTTGCTCACCAATAAAATCATCCTGAATGCTGCGACCTTGCTTGGCAGGTCACTGAGCTGGACAACAGCCTGCATGTCATGCGACTTGAAGCCAATTGTTTTCTGGTTTTAAGCACAGCACTATATAATGCTGCCATAAAATCGCACTGTATCTTATGATATCTTAGGAGTTCCTTTGTAATTTGATCAATGTCAACTTTTCAAGGACAAGACTATCTATTTCAGAAGTGCTAAAAAAAAAGGCAGCTGCAAAGTCACGAGGACTACTCCAGCCTAAACTTGGAGCCTGAAACGTGGAAGCACAAGCATAGCAGACTCTCCTCTGCTGTGAGTGGCAGATTACATCAGTGCTAGAATTCCAGTCATATAGCAGCGTAGCACATGGCCTTCTACGTGGCAAGTGGACTCAAATGGAGTCATCTATCAAGCATGATCTGTGTTTTGTTGATGTTGGAGAAGATGGCCTGCTCTGAGAAGTTTACAAAATGACCTTTTTTTTGGTTACGTATGGTTGATAGTTTACCCCTTATTTTAGAGAGCCGGAGTAAAACCATAAAAGTCATAAATGTTTCACGGAACGAAGTCGCCCTTTTAAATTATATTCTGTCTCACTTTTGCATTACTTATTAACATATGCTCCACTGTTTCATGCACAATTGACAATATTTAATTGAACTATAATGCGTAGTTTCATTATCATTGAAATGCAGCCGTGGCCCAGTGCTGTGTTATAAGACGAGAATGTCAATCATTAGTGGTAAAAAGTGTTTACAATGAAGAACTGTAGGTGGAGTTTCTCAAGAGCTAGTAAAAGTAGATCTGTATGGTCCGCAGAGGGCAGAGGGAAAAGCAGCTACTACTGATTGGAAGGTCCCAGGGTCAAACCCCTGGAGAATTCCAAATGCCGTAATGTAAGTCTGTGGTTAAACCAGTCACAGAAGCACTTTTATCAAGAGCACATATTTGATAAAGTCATCTTAAACTCAATCTGAATTACTTCTGTGTTGTTCTGTTCATGGCTAACACTCAAACTACGAAGACAACTAGAGTCTAACACAATTCTGGGGCCGACCTTTGTATGTGTGGAACAAGTCATTGTACTCTCTAGCACACTAGCTTTTCATTTTAGGCTCGTCTGGAAGCCTGGAAGTTAGCTGAAATTCTAAAGCAGAATAAGTGGAAATATAAAGTAAATCTTGTAAGTTTTTCAGGCTTGTCCAGCACCTCCATGGTTTATTCTCCTCACCTTTTAACAACATAGTTGTAATAGGTACAGTAATAAGAGTTTTTAAACTACTTTCACTCCTGTGAAATACACTAACTGTCGGTCTAACAAATCATAATACATATCATAATCATAATGCAAAACAGCTAACAAATCATAATTTGTTGATAATTAATGCTGTTTTATAAAAGCAATATCACGTTCGTGCTGTTGTACTAAATATCAGCACAGCCGTGATATCTGTGATATCTTCCAATAGCCACATTACCGACTGGCCTCCAAACTCCCCAGATTCAAATTCAATTCAATTCGATTCGATTCAATTCAATTTTATTTGTATAACGCTTTTAACATTTGATATTGTCGCAAAGCAGCTTTACACAATCGACAGGATTATTTAAGTTTGTATGAGATATGAACGTGTATGAATCAAAATGATAAGACTGTCCCTGATGAGCAAGCCGCGGCCGATGGCGACAGTGGCGAGGAAAAACTCCCTGAGACGGTAATTGGAAGAAACCTTGAGAGGAACCGGACTCAACAGGGAACCCATACTCATCTGGGTGAACGGATAGCAGGGATTGACCTGCATCATACTGTGTGAGACTGGAAGTTCAGTATAACAGGAGATGTTAAGATTTAAGTTAAGAGTCCAGTTCGTTATTGGAGGCTTGGGCAGATCGAGCATCCACAAACAAGTCCATTTCGGGGATGAAACCCACAGCACCCAAAGGGTCCGCTGTGTCCGGTGCCAGACACTGCAGCACATCCCCAAGTGGCGCTGTGGAGGCACCCCTCGAGGAGCCAGAGCCCTTGGGTGGTTTCAATGTTTTAATGTATATAATATTATGGTTCATCAGTGTATTTGAGATATTTTTACTTCCTAACCTCTCTATGAGAACAGTCTCCGGTTTTCTTTGCATGTTTGGTGATGTCATGGAGAGCAGTGTTTTGGAGAACAAAATTAAATTACTTAAATAAAGCTTTTTATACTCAACTAATATTATGTTAAAGTTAGCATATGTTTAAACATGGGTTTTTCGTGATTTATCCTGTATATAGAATCTACTCATGTTAATTTTCTTATGTTAGCGACATGCAGGGATTAAAGGAGATCAAGAAAGGGGAAGACCTTTGTTGTGATTGACAGCTTGTGTGTGTGTGGAAGCCTTGCACACAGAGGTAAGATTTCAGTCTCCTGCTAACAAATTCAGAGTCATGCCCTAGACTTCTTGACCTACTCATAGGCTTGGTCTTCATCACAGAATCTCTACACGTTTGGATTGTGGCTCTGCTCGAATCGGATCATATCTGCAGTTTTTCTTGACCCGTACACTGTGAGTACTTTAAGTATGGGTACATCTAAAGTACAGTATGGCCAAACATATTAGCTTTCAAATCGAGGGAGTGTTTAATTGAGTATCGCTTTCAGTACACATTTTCATTTCAACTCACTGACCATCTGTTGTGGTTCTCACCATTACAGACTTTATAAATCACTGGCATGGTTGCATGATGTTCTTCATGGGATTGCTGCATCGACTCACATTTAACAGCATCCAACTTCTGAGAATGTCTGCCTTTTCTTTTAAAATTCAATTCTAGGTAAACAGGCAATCTTATAAAAGTAATCTGAACGGGATTGGGGTTCATTTCCTTGTTCTATAAATTAAAGTCAGTAAAGAAAAAAGCAGGGCTGTATTTGGTTAGGTAAAGTTATTCCAGCATTTATAAGGGGTGTTTTTTTTGTTATTATTAAGCATTGCATAGTTTTTACAAGAAAAACATCTTTCAAATGTTTAAAATTAAAATAGCATTATTACTATTATTATTATTGTCTCAATCAATTTTAAGTCTTTGAAATCCTTGTACAAATGGAGTGAAAAATATCTAGGGTGGTAAAATATATAAATATATAGAGTACAGTTGCAAAAGTTGTCAGAAAGAAGGTCTATTTATAGACTACAGTGATGCACAGCGCTGGAGTCGGTGATACGAGCCAAGTCGAACATGCTCTCAGTGAATGTGTCGCACATGACCTGTGAGTCAGATGCACACTAAATGAATATTTATGGCTGACTGTGGTTCAGAGTGTTCCACAGATCTTGTAACACAGCCACAGCATTTATTTACTGTTAAGACTATTTATTAGATATGGTACCAAGTCAATACCCAGGATCCTTATTGGATCCTTATTGGGAATCACTCTCACTCATCTTCTATACCGCTTTATCCTGTATTCAGGGTCGCGGGGTGGTTAAACAGATATCGGGAAAAATATGTACTAAAATAATCTCATTTAATTATGCATTTAATGGAACAAGTTGAGAAGTTTGACAGAATTGGTTTTGAATTTTATTTGCATGTTTTACAAAGATTTGACTTGATTTGTTTATTATTATTATTACTATTATTATAATTGTTTTAGACAAGAGTTCTCTTCAAATGTCATTCACTTTACCCATCTTTACAAAATTTGCATCACTCAAATGTTTTACTGAGGCTAAGAGTTTGATGACTGTACTGTGCTTGAAGTCTTGAAAATTTAAATATCAAACAAGAGAAATTTCAAGAGAAATTTCAGCAAATTCTGGTTTCACTAAAACAGCTTGTCAAGATTTTTGTAAATGCTTCCATGGAATTAATTATTTTAAGGAAAGTTATTGATATTGGCTTATACTCAAAGTTTCAGTGTTTAAAAAGAAAGAAAGTGGTAAAGTCATCTCATCTAGATTTCAGTGAAAAACTATTTCAGTAGTATATAAATTGTGTCAATAGGTGTGAATAAACTTTGGTTTATTGGACAGGTTGCCAATCCATCGCAGGGCGCGCACACGCACTACAGGCAATTTAGGAACGCCAATTAGCCTAATCTGTCAGTCTTTGGACTGTGGGAGGAAACTCACCAAGCACAGGGAGAACATGCAAACTGAATGCGAATCAAACCCAGATCCTGGAAGTGCAAGGCGACAGTGCTAACCACTACACCACTGTGCTGCCGTTTCTATATTTATTAGAATGTTATACCAGTTACTTGAAATTTGGGCATAGTGGCTGAGTGGTAGGTTTCTCACCTGCCATGCAGAATGTCGAGGTTTGATTCTCACCCACAGTCTAAACCCCAGCCACTGGATGCAGTGCCTGTGCCAAGCCCCAAAAAATGGGATGGTTGCTCAAGAAGGGTGTAAAAAAAAAAGAATCCGATGTAAAAAAAATAAATAAATAAAATAAAAATGTGTGCCAAAGTTGTGTGTGGATTGGATGATCCAATGTGGCGACAATGGGGGCAACCAAAAGACCAACAACATGTAACTTAAACGTACGCTAAAGTTGCATTGAAGTCGACCAAAAGACCTCTATAGGAGTGAGTTTTAAAGACCCTCTAAAGACAAGCTGAAGGCTAGTCTGCCTGCTCAATTAGAAAACAAAAAAAATAATAAAAAATAAGTAACATGTAAATGTAAATGAATGTTTTTAATACAATGCAGTAATTCTGAACTATATATCTGGGGGCGGGGTGTCGGGTGAGCCGGAAATTCTAATATTTCAATAAATCTGCCCTAAAGTTGCTTGTTGAGTTTTGCAACTTTTGATGGATAGCATGTATGAAATGTAGCATACATTACGTTCCTGTAATATGGAGTTGTTGTTTATTTATAATTAACAGAATGGATCACAGTCACATTTCTATGAAATAAAAGGAAAAAACACTTTTTAAAAAAAAGCAGATGTTTAAATGTAATTAACTTCGAGGTGATATCACCTTCATGGCTTCACCTCATCATTGATTATTTTAACAGCAACAGCATTGATTATGTAACAGCACGGCCCCCCCTGCATTTTTTATTTATTACCACCACTTTGATGAACGGTGCTCCTCAAAGAAAATCAAAACATTACTTTCTTTTTATAAACTGCATAGATTATATGCAAATAATATGGCAAAATTAACAAAAACACATATTTAGATCATTTCATTTGCAAACCTAACATGTTTAGTCCTGTATGTGTGCATAGGATGAACATTGGTAAAGCTGAAGATGTCATGTAGTTTTTCTCTCACTTCCCAATCTCCTTTCCAATGTGCAAATGCAAAAGAATTCTGATTAATATACAATTGAAGATACACATGATCATTATTAATTGTCCCACTTTACCAGTATTCATGCGTATGATGAGCAATATGTTTGTCACTATGCCTTACATTTCTTGGTAATTTCTTGCTACATACTGTACACTCATCTTGTCCTTCCTGTTACTGAAGAAAAAAAAGATACTGCTTGGGGTATGTCTATGTGCATGTGTGTGTGTGTGTGCGTGTGTGTGTGTGTGTGTGTGAGAGAGAGAGAGAGAGAGAGAGAGAGAGAGAAAGGTAGAGTGAGAGAGAGAGTGAAGAAAGACAGAATTCTGATTCTCTTTAATCTTCTAACATCTTAATGTTCTACTCCTGATCAGATTTAAATGCAACGCAACAGATCTGATCAGGAGAACAAATCTGAATAAACCTGGTCAACACAACATGTGTCATTTTTTTATTGAGTTCAGATTAAATCTACCCTAGGGTTTGGGTACAATCAATCTACCAAGGCGCACCTGGGCAATGATTAACATCTGTCATAACATGTTCCAGTATTTTTATCAGTTGACAAATACATGGGTTTAAACAAAAGGTGGCAAGTTGTGGCAAAGGTGGCAACACATCTAGATGTATATATTAAGAAATGAAAGCAAAAATTCTGATCTTTCATTTCATATTCATCCTTTGATCTCAAACCTAAAAAGACTTGGCTTTGCTTTTCCAAAACCTTTGGAGGGGACTATATATATTTTTTAACAATAATTGTACGTTGTTGTCATTGTTGTTGTTGTTGTTGTTTTTGTATACTTGCCATAGTGACAGACAACCATGTCTAGTACTCAAATGATTGTACTTGTAGTTTTCCACAAGGACCTCCCTCGTGGTGTTCATAGAGCATTGTGTATTGGAAAAAGCAGTGCATTAGCTTATGATTAACTGACCAGATGATGCTGTGTCAGGGATATACATAAGGGCGAATAATTTGCAGTTTATGGGCCATTTTGAAAATCAACAGCATTAGTCAGGGATTTAAAGTGAAAAATGCATTATCTTTTGATGTCATAGTTTACATACTGAAGATTTGAATGAAAGAATTTGACATTACCTAAATATATTGGTATGTGTGTTAGACACTAGTTGAAAACCATATAATTATCTCGCCATATGATTACCTCTTTAAGGACTAAAACATTTGCATTGAACAATGATATACTTTTCTTTTTGTCCATTATTAGTAACATTTAGTTCAAAGCATCTGTAAGATAAGATAAGCTTTATGCATCCTTATGTTATAGCGGCTATAAAAAAGTTGTGTGTATATAATACAGTTAGCCTGTGATTTTGTTAGCCTGTGATTTTGCAGCTCATCTAGAAAACAGTTCCCTGTGAATGGGCTGTTGCTATAGAAACAAAGAAGTGCATTAATGTATAAACCTTTGATTTAAATTACAGGGGAAATGTCAGAGCTTCTGTTAAGGAAAATTAATCAACACCTTCTGACCAATTAGAATTGAGAATTCGAGAGCACTATGATATTATCTTACTTAGTTTAATGACGCAGTGATTATCTTGTTAATACTGATTCAATCAACCCCAACAATAACAGAAGGATCATAAAATAGTAACACCCATCATGATGGGCTGTGTTCAAGGAGGCAGAAAGTGAGGGCGCCAATTTTTCAGGATTCATTTAACTGCAACTGCAGGTACAACAGCTAAAAAAAAATTCAAAGAGGTGAGTTTTTAGTTCAAATTTGTTTCAGAAATCATATATACAGTATATATATA
>JAQMYJ010000040.1:5189162-5202179 GCA_030014305.1 Clarias laeviceps | reverse complement strand
TCAGTTTACCCCCCCCCCCCCCCCAAAAAAAACCTCTGAGCCTTCTTTGTGTCCAGAAGAGAAATCCATGTTTTATTAATGTCTCTGTAGTTAGTGAATAATTCATAACCGTTACTGAATAATGTCACGTATGGGGATATGGATACGTGCAGGTTTCATAGAGCTGTCATATCAAGCTTGTAGGTGGATCTAATACGTACAGTAGATCATGTAAGTTGTTTAGGGGAAACAGGCAGCAGTCAGGTGATCATCAAACGAGGCCTAAGGCAGGGCAGGAAAAGCAGAAAATCACACCAGGGATCAAAAACGAGAGTGACTATGGCAATAAACAAAGTCCTGGCAACAACTGTTATTACAGTATAACACTGAGCATTTAATTCGTATTACATTACACGTCAACCATCATTCACTCAGTAATCAGGTGAGCATGAGTGTGAGAGAGACTCCGGTGGCTGGGTGTTGTAGTCCTTACCAGCCCTGTTTGTACAGTAGGTCGCTTTGTTTTCACAGATTAAAGGCGATCAGTAATACAACAAGCTGGAAGCTATTCAAGGGATTAAATAAAACACATTTTTGTATCAGCAAATTGTAAATTAGCTGCTTAGTTTTGCTGAGCATCCTGCACAACCAGCCACAGTCCTTCTGAGGAATTTGTCACACCTGCTTCTTTTTTCATTTATGCAAAACCCAGAAGCTTTGTTTTCATTTAGTTTTGTCTGAAAAGTGGTCTTTCGTGTAATATGCTGCTTCCTTATATAGTTGGTTCCATAATAATGTCTTTGTATACACTGTATACACAGCAGTTTTACGTGCTATGAAGCAATAAACCATCCGTTGTAAACTTTTTTTTTTAATTTGCTAGATAACTCGCAGTAGCCTCAGATTGCTTTCAATTGCTGAAAGTATCTTCTTTCTGCACAATGATTTAACACAATTTATTATGATGAACTTTTGCTACTGCTTTGGTTTAGGATCAGGACACGCCTTTTTCTGGAACGCACTTTTCCAGTGATCTTTGCCCTGAATTCCGTTGTCATATGTGTAAGTGATACGTGCAGGACCACACGTTTCTTTCAGTTGGCACACCTTCCAGGTGCCTGGGGAGAAGAGAACCGCCTACTAAACCACGTGACTCACGGGATCTTGTGTCAGCACAATGTTGACGCATCTCTATATGAAAAGCAAAGACACTGATCTGAAGCTGACCGCTTGTGGATGAACATTTAATCATGTTAAATTCGGGATCACGTTTTTTGTTTGTCTTTCAACTTTTACATCATTTTATCAGTAGAATTAAGAGTTACAAGGGCGAAATCAGATGCAATAATGCTATCACTGTTTGGCTTATAGTGTGCCGTTGGAACTGTGCTGGAATTTATTACAATTAAACAAAAGCATTTCCTGCTAAACTGTCTTTGAATAATCCTCTTGAATGATAATCCCACGAGAGATTTTTTTTCCTACTCGTTCGTTGGCCTCCAGACCGTCCAGAGAGGACCAGCTGTTGCAAACTGCAGCATGTAACCGAGCCAGTAGAAAACATTTTTGTATTCTAAGGGAAGAGTCATTTCTAATCCCATAGGACTCCTTGTGCTGAACATGTTGATTGACTGCCAATATGCATGCACTATAAGACTGGGGACGGAGCCACAACGGGTATTTATAGCCTCCTTTCGTCACCACAACGCCTGCTGAGATTGGAGTCAGGCCGCGTTTTTCGCACCTGTTTCACGGCTTGTTCTCAGTCCTCATTATTACCGGACAGGGCACGATTGATCTGGATCTGTAGCAAGATCTTACATCATAATCAAACAGCCAGGCTAAGCAAGTTAAGGGGGAGGTAATTAAAATTTTCTATCATTGCTGTTTGTGTCGTCCGTTATAACTGATAGTGAGTTATAAAATGTTAATTATAGACTAAGCTTAATGACACACGAGGAATCGATGGGAAAGGTCACTCGGACGGCACAGGTGACATCATGTAATATTCATGGACTGCTTGTCTCGCTTAGTGAGGCCCTCTCACTGAGGACACGATCATGTCTCCTGGATAAATTGTATGTCACAAATAGCTATTAGCTAATTCCTCAACCATGTGAATATTATTTACAGATGGTTTTCTCTGTGCGAGTTCGTCCCTTCTCCTTGTGTGTTGTAAAAGCATAAACGCTTAGATTTAATGCATTCAGGAAAATGACTGCGACAGAAGACGCCATTAGCAGCCAGATGGTCACCTTGGTGAGAGAGAGAACAGCACACACAGTTTTGTGCTCAATTTAGAATTGAGGCCTGAGGTTCTCTAGAGACCATGTGATTCGATTTCATTTAGATTCCTGATGCTGTGATCTTTACTAATTCTTTATGCAGCTGGATGTGCCTGAGTTTTTTAATATTCTAGGCCTCCATTATGTTTTTTGCAGACGTGCTCCTGCCATTCAGTCATTATTATCTTGTAACTATTAAACGTGTCCCTTTTTGTGGATATTAAATAATTTGATTAGATACATTTGATGTGGATTTATTATTATTTAAACCAAAATATATACTTTTTTAATTAACAAATTATTTGATGCAATTATGGAACTTAGGTCAGTAAAAAAAAAGAAATGACTTTGAGAACTAAACAAAATGAATACATAATTTCTTGAGTAACATACTAACTAACATCATTTTTTCAGTAAAATGGAACTCTTGAGCTTCTACAGAATTGTCCGTTGTTGGATAATTGGTGGATAATTTTTCTCTTCATTTTGGAGTCCTGTCATTTTCCAAAGCAGTCACGACACAGCCTCCGCAGTATGCAGACGTGGAAGTGAAAGAGAGTGAGTGTGTGAGAGGTGGAGAGAGAGAGAGAGAGAGAGAGACTTGGCGTGCGTGTGTGCTTGTGTGTGTCGTATGCATGCGTCAGCAGAGGCTGGCTACTCACATTCTCATACATCATCCACCGGCAGTCACTTCATTAACACGCTCTTTGTTTGCAAATCAGCCTTCATTCTCTCTCTCTCTCTCTCTCTGTCTCTCTCTCTCTCTGTCTCTCTCTCTCTCTGTCTCTCTTTCTTTCTCTCTCTGTCTCTCTCTCTCGCTCACATGCATTCTGAGCCCACAGCTGCATATTTCCCGAACTGTCTTTTCTTGGCCTAACGTCACACACAGGGGTTCCTGGTGTCACACCCTCTCGTTATTATGACTGCGCAACACATTCACTGCTCTCAGCCGCTGCTTCTCAAAAGGGCTCTGTCCCAAACAATAGCCCTCGCTTCTTCTTCAATCAACACTACAGCGCTTCTCTGAAAAGGAAAATCCGCTCACTCATTCACAACCTTTCCTCAATGTAGTGCTCTAATCACGGCACCAGCCATTTTGAAAAAGAAATGAATGCCTCCATCGACAGGGAGCAATTTGCAGTTCCCATGAGCAAGCAGAGTCTGACTATGTTACACAATGATGCTGCTTGGCGCAGTCGTCTCTCTCTCTCTCACTCTTATTTTCTGCTCTCCACTCCTCTCTCTCTCTCTCTCTCTCTCTCTCTCTCTCTCTTTATCGCTCAACAGGACCTTCATTCAGTGCAGCTCATCATTTGTGTGTCAGGCTGAATTAGGGCTACTGTCGCTCTATCTGATTGGTCCATGACCATAGCCTATCCCTTCTTGTCTTTCTTTTTGCTCCACCCCCCCTGCCACTGGAATAAATAAATAAATATTTAAATAAATAAATAAACAGGCTCAGCTTCAGCCGTCGCTGTCACTCTCAGGTCTCTCTGGCGAAGGAGGTTTTCGCTGCTGCCTCTCCTCCTGGTTGCGATGCGTCACTGGTCTGACCTGAAAACTCTGAAAACGCACAGTGTTTAAGGGAATCCATGTCCTTGAGAATGGTGTTTTGAAAAGGAAAAGAAAAGCATGCAGGGTTATGTTTTGTGAATGACAATCTCTAACCATTCATCTAAATCATAATTATATATATTGCCGGAGCGTTAGCAGACACGCACTAAGGATTAAATCATTTGGGTACTTGGTGTCGCAGGATAATGAGTTATCCTGGATGGTACGGTGTGGCCTGACACTGCTACCACTCTGAAGTTCCAATAACAGCGTCTCCTACAGTGTTTAACATTTTAAAACATCTACAAGACAATTTAGTTCCCGTAATCTTTTAAATGATTGTGTTCTTCTACAACTAACATACAAGTACCTGTGTATTTTGTTACTATAGAAATGTATATAATGTATATTTAAAAAAGCTTGCATTAATAGAAACCTTGAACGACTATAGAAATGTAAATAACGTATATTTTTTTTAAAAATCTGCTTAATAGAAACCTTGCTTATATTGTCTGAGCTGCTGCTATAGCAAATGAATCCACAAAAGCTTGAGACCAGTGAGAATTCAGCATTCAGTCATGCACAAGCATAATGTGTTTCAAAAGAGTTTATCAAGCGTGAACGTATTCCAATCTTTCTGTTTCTCTCTCTCTTTCCTGCACAGGAGTCTTTCTCATTCCCTACATGTTGTTTATATTCTTCGGTGGAATTCCTATCTTCTTCCTGGAAATTGCTCTGGGTCAGTTTATGAAGGCTGGAAGCATCGCGGTGTGGAACATCGCTCCACTCTTTCAAGGTATAAACTTCCTTATATGTGTAAGTGTATATACAGTCTGTATGAATGGGTGAACTTCCTGAAAGTATACGCATTTCCTGTTAGTTTCACTTTACTCGTTGAATAATTTATAGGAGTTAATGAATAATAAACTAACTGAGTAAATGAATAATAAACTTGCGATTGAGTGGTTAAAGTGGCCAGTGATTAAAAGCAACATGATGTAAAGATGTTTGGAGTTATAAATGGTATTTAATATTTAAGATTTACATTTAATGTCACCCCAAGATCAGGGCTCAGTTTATCTTGATTTTACTTGATTTTTTTTTTTTTTATTATTATTATTATTTTTTTTTTTAACACTGTCACTTCTTGCTTGATTGTTATGCTGGGTCACATAATGACATGCTTTTAGATTTTTAGACTAAAGCAGACCAAAGCTCTCTGATAAGCTCTCAAACAGTCTTAGACAGTCAACACCTCCTGCATACTGTACCTCCTTTATTAAGACATAGACAAAGGCCATGCCATATCATCCGGTTATACTAATAACTTCATCAAATACAGAAATGAGTGTCAGTTCAGCTTTTCACTCTTCACTCAATGCGGGCATATCGTAAATGCTGAGATACACAGGCTGTCAGTACCTGTTAATGAAACCTCTTCCTGTTACTCTACTTTTACTGTGTGTCTCAGGACTCGGCTATGCGTCCACGGTTATAGTGTTCTTCTGCAACACCTACTACATCATGGTCCTGGCTTGGGGTTTCTATTACCTCATCAAATCCTTCACCGCCACACTGCCCTGGTCCACCTGCACAAACTACTGGAACACGGAGAACTGCATCGAGATCTTCCGCCATGACGCCTGCAAGAACAGCACCCTCAGCACCAACTACACCTTCATGAACAAGACCTGCGAGGAGTTAGAGAACACCACATCTCCTATCATTGAGTTCTGGGAGTAAGTTAATTCCTGTCAGGGTGTATTTTACTGTATATCAGGGTTTGGTCGTAATGCACCAGAGGAGATTTATTTAAATGTGCTGTGAGTCTTACTCAACGCCTTGCACACTGGATCATGGCCTTGGGTGTATCTTCAGAGTTTCACAGGAAAACGACTGGCTTCTAGTAAAATAACTGAAAAGTATACACATCAAAGAATGCTTATGTGTTTTGCTTTGCCCCGTCTTTGTCTTTTTATATGGAAAATGTCTTTCTTATCATGCAAAGTTCTAGGTATCTTCCCTTTAGGGTGCTACATATTAGGGGGAAAAATAAGAGATTACATATAGAACACTTTTAGTTGCTTGGTTTGTCCATCTGAGAAAATCCACAAATGTAAAACTCTAATAAAGTAAAATAAAGTTTTCCCAAGAGACAGGGTTTAACATAGAGCCCCTTTAGGAAGCTTCTCCTTAAAGGTTACTGTATAAAGCCAGATTTAAAACAAAGATTCCTATGTTTATCCCCTTAGAAGAAACCTTCAAAGCATCTACGTAGAACTCTATATAGAACAGAGAACCTCACTATCAGAGAGAAGGTCCATTCAAGAAAGCTATGCTTTACAAAAAAGAAAAGTTTAAAGGTTAAAATCTAGATTCCTCCGGTTCGTCTCTCTCAGGAAAGGTTCTCTGTAGAACTCTACAACAAGAGTTTTCTTGCCTGAGAGCTCCAAGTAGTTCCAGTTTAGCAATCCTTTCTTCCAAAAGAGGTTAAATCAAGAGTTTTAACCTTCAAACTGTTTTGTACTTGAACACTACAGTGGAGTTTTCAGTAGAGTTACTCTATCTATTCAGATCCCTTTCAAAAACCTTTGCTTTAGGGTTAAATCTAGAACACTAAACTTCCTATATAGGCCCCTACAACAGACTCTCTTTCAAAAAAAAAAAAAAGTTGCCAAGTAAAACCTCTACAGAGAGCAAGAATCAGGTTTTGTGATGTTAATGGGAATCAGCGTATTGAAGACACGGACTCGGTCTCTGTACGCGTTAGCACAAAGCAGCGCTTCTTTGTAAAGGTGCAAGTGTTTGCCGTCTTTAAATAGCAAAAGACGAGTCATAGAACCGAAGACGAGTTTCCAAAATCGCTCAAGATTCCTGGCAAATGTGTGAAAAAGTTCCTCAAACAGCATAAGCAAATAGTGAGAGCGAGTACGTCTGTGTCTTTTGGATGAATGCCATCCAGCGAGCTGGTTTAAAGAAAACGTCTGTCTTCGTTCGTTTACGCCGGGATGATAAGTCGAAATTCCACATCCAAATTATATAAAATCGAATGAATCATAACGACCGATTTCTTTGCGAGCGAAATCTACTGTATTCAGATCGAGTAGAAAGATAACGGATGCCGTACTTTATCTCGAGGTGAGCAGAAAAGAGATTTTGACTTTGTCAGGGTGTTAGTGGGGCTAACATCATAATACTCATCACAATCACTGGTACCCTCGGCACTTTTACAGCCTGGACCAAATTCCAAAGCTTTCTGTATTATATTTTATAGACATTATTTGAAATATGGCACATTAAAGATAGTAAAGGTGCATTGTTAAGTCACAGGGGAGAGCTTGAACACGTGCGTTTAAAATTAGTTTTAAGGAGTCGATTTATATCATAGACAGGACTGGGCATGTCTTTATTTTTTTTTAGTTAAGATGTGTGAGTGAGTATAGTTTCAGGCAGTGTTATCTTTCCCTCGTTTTGCAGGAATAAGGTGTTACAGATCTCCGATGGCCTGGACAGTCCAGGACAGATCAACTGGGAGATGACTTTGTGTCTGATGGCAGTCTGGGTGCTGGTTTACTTCTGCGTATGGAAGGGAGTAAAGTCAACAGGAAAGGTACGGACCTCTATAACATCTGTTTCACACATGCACACACATACACATAGCTTAGCGAGGCAGCGGATCCCTGCTGGAGTTATGATTCCAGGTTACAGCCAAGCAGTCACGTGGAGACAGTAACAAGCTGATTAAACGCAACGTTCACTACATCCTGCTTCCTCTCTCTCTCTCTCTCTCTCTCTGGCTCTCTCACTTTCTGTGCGTGTTGTGCTAAAAGCATCTCAGACTCAGTTCTGAATGTATATTAACAGAAATGCAGAATAATAATCTCACTGAAAGTGTTTCCTGGTATAACATTCAATAAACACACAGTATTAGTAACTTTTATACCTTTTAACACACATCCTGGTTGCATCACCACACCAGAGCTCAATTTGACTTTTTCCTCGAGTCTTGATTTGCATAGCCCCTCCCACTCCTGGTTCTTCACATCAGCGCACTTGCCAGGCAGAGAGATCGTTATGGCAACGTCATATGCCAAAGGGGGAGTGGTTTTGCTCATATCAGGGCGTCCTGTCAGGAATCTGCAGCGTGATTGGTCAGAAAGGGGAAGCTTTTCTGCAGTGGGACGTGACCAAGCTCTCGTGCGCATGGCCAAGAGCCAGCATCTCTCTCTTCTGAACAGTGGAGTGAGTGAGTGTGTGTGTGTGTGTGTGTGTGTGTGTGTGAGGGGGGGGGGGAGTGAGATCACATGAATCCTCACCATTAAAATGACTGGAGTTTATTTCTGGTCTCTCATGCAGCCGTGCTCCCTCCCCCACACATTTTACAACCGCTTGCTTATGTTTCACATACCGCCGGCTTAAACCCAGCCTCGACAAAGAAAAGAGACTGTTAAAAATTTCCAGTTAAGGAATGGAAGTTGTCATTCAAAACCTTTGTCAAATAGGTGCAAACCTCCTTTTTTTCGCTTCTATTTGTCTTTTTTAAAAAGTAATCCAAGCTCACAGAGCTCACTGGACCTGTATTCCCATGAAATCATCTAGTATCCTAGTGAGCTAATTGGCTTTTTCAGTAATACAAGGGGTTGAGACAAAGCACTAGATTAGCCTACATCTCTCAGATCAGGTGGGATAGAAAGTAAGGTCTACTGTAGTTACTGTTTACCGAAGTGCTGAAGAGTATTTCTAGTTCCTGCCACTTTCAAATTATAATACATGGCCAAAAGTATCTGGACTCTTTGCTTTCACTTGTTCCCTCCTGGTACAAAAGTACTTAACAAACTGTGTATAACATCTTTGTATGCCGAAGAAGTACAGATTGCTTTCAAAAGAACTAAGAGACCCACACCCCCAAACCTGTTATAGCTGACAATGCACAAAAAAAGCTCCATGAAGATATGGGTTGCTAAGTTCAGAGTGGAAGATCTCGAGTGTCCTGCACAGAGTCATGACCTTAACACCACTGAACACCTTTGGAATAAACTGGAATAAACAGCGACTGCACGGCAGTCAGTGCTCTTGTTGCTGAATGATCTGAAATCCCTACAGTCATCCTTAAAAAAAAATCTAGTGAAAAGCCAAATCTGGAATGGGAATGGCTGTGATCGCCAGCTGTCCACAAGCTTTTGGAAATATATCTAAGACGCATTATTGAACGTTTGTCTCTTTTGTGGTTGTTTTTGTTAAGTCAGCTGTGTTGTGCTCTATGGCATGACATTGAAAAAGATTTATAATGCATTTAAGATCCCTAGGAATCCTTTAACACAAATGGAATGAATAAACTTCATGTCCAGACCTGTTCAGCTGCAGCTCGGGGGTCATACAGTATATAGAGCAACGCAAATGAAGCCAAGGGTGCCAATATTTTATTCTTAGTCAAAATAAAGAAGATGAGAAGAAACTTAATGTCAGGTGAAATAAAAAGTATTAAAATCCATAGAAATTAATAACCTCAAAACCTCAGTTGTCACTCATATCTCATGTACGAATTCTCTTAGTCTGTTTCATACAATTTATTTTAGGTCCCATATTTTACTATTCCTTTACACAGTCAAAAATAAACAACAAGCAAGAAATGTATTCTTTTTACATTTTTTATTTGTACACACACAAACTGGAGACCCATGTGAATGCCTAAGACTGACTAAAAAGTGAATTTTGTATACTAGGTGGCCTTTAAACTTGCAGTTTTCATCCTAACTCTGCATTGGAGCTTCTGTAATAATAGATGGTGGATTTTCATGTGGATCTCTGATCGTATAAAAAAAAAAGTAAAGATCTAGCTGTATCAGCCATATCAGCTGTGGGTGAATAAATAAATCTGAAACAGTAGAGCCTTCTTGCGCTTGCTTATGAAAGACATCATTTTCACCTTCTGGTACAAATGCTGTTTTATTTCTGTTTAGTCTTCATTTGATTTTTTCTTTTGCTCCTGAGAGACATATTGAAGTTCACTGACTGATGGAAGAGACGCATAATCACATCTTTGTTGATTCATTGTTCCACCTCTACCCCAAGTGTCAGAATTCATTAGAAGGCAGAACATCTCAAAGCCTGTCTCTGTACTATGATCACATGAAAAGGCAAGAACACAAGGCCGATATTACACAGGAACGTATTCACAGAAGGTGAGAGGGGACCTGGTGGGTTCAGTGTGTGAAGTGTCTCTCTTGAATAACGTCCCTGTGTCCAGGCTACATTATGCCATTATAGTTGAGTTCATCATCCCCGAGGGCCACTGAGAACTCAGAACAACCCGGCCCGAGCTTTCCATATGCAAGGACAGACATGTGGTATGTGAATCATTTTACTGTGGCCATGTGACGCTGCATACCACATTGTGAGTTTGGAGCGAGAGCAGGAGTCTGTGAGGGGCCGTTGCCTGGTGAGCTCATAAACAGAGCCGCCACAGCAGAACGTATTCGAGAAAAGGGGGGGAAAACATCATTCAGACCTTTGTCTGGGGCGTTGCATTAAAGGAATGCAGGGTCCTCCTGTGTACTTTGTCTTGAAATATGTCATGTCATTGCTATGTGTGACTGCAGAAAAAGTAGAATGATCATGGATGTTGCACAGCGAATTATACCGTATCAGCAGTGTTCCCTAGTCTTCTAAGCGTAAATGTGTGGTCAGAAACCACCTGAAGCAGAAGTCACCTGATGTTATAATTTTGCATTGTGCATTTTGCCTAACTGAGTCTGAGCTGGCAGTTGCTGAGGTCTTCCTCTAGATTTGACACTTTTTAAATGATAAAGTGGTTAAACGGTCTACATCTAGATTCAGAGTCACTAAGTTGGAAACATTGCGTATTAAACACATTGCTAGCATATTTTTATCTACAGGTTTATGCTCTTTATATCTGAATTATTATGTGTAGACTAATATTCAGCAGATCTCCTGTTTCTAATATTAATGACTGTCACTTATGTGTGTTGCAGATTGTGTATTTTACTGCCATGTTCCCCTACGTTGTCCTGGTCATTCTTCTGGTGAGAGGTGTGACCCTTCCTGGGGCCTACGATGGTATCATGTACTATCTCAAGCCTGACTGGTCAAAGATTCAAGAAGCACAGGTAAGCTGAAGGAATGGGTTTGTAAAAAACTAAAAGTCATTAATTCACCGTATCTAATCTCTAACCGAAGTCGGGTAGCAGTTCCAGCAGGGAACCCCAAACTTCTCTTTCGCCGGTTACCTCAACTAAATCCCAAGGCATTCCCAGGCCAGTGTGGAAATATAATCTCTGCATCTAGTCCTCGGTCTCCCCCGTAGCCTCCTCCCAGCTAGACATGCCAAAAACACTTCCCTACGGAGGCGTCCTGGTGGCATCCTCACCAGATGCCCGAGGCACCTCAACGCTCATGTCCATAGGTGTAGGTAGGAACAACGAGCGACCAGTAGATCGAGAGCTTTGCCTTTCAGCTGACCTCTCCTTTCGTCAAAACGATGCGGTAAAGCGACTGTAATTACCACTTCTTGATTCCTGGAAAGCTGGTCCATCTTTTCACAACCAGGAAGGATTCCACATTGTTGCTCTTCAATCTGAGGTTTGACAACCAGCCATCCTTTCGAGCACCTTAGAATATACTTTCCCAGGGAGGTATGAAGTCCTTGTAGTTGGCACACACCCTCTGATCCCCCTCGTTGAACTTTGACCACTCTGAGTCAATGCGCCTAGTCTCCACAGGGATGCCAGAAAACCTCTGACCGGAGCTGTGAGTTGAAGGCCTCTTGGACATTGTCCTCCCATAGATGTTGCCAATTCACCGACATTAATCGTTCCTGAGACTATGTTGAGCAGTACCTTAGTAGAGAGGAAGAGTTACTCAAGCAACATGTGCAGTATGAACAACTTACGTATGTCAGTTAATAAAAGTTATTGATGATAACGGCATTACTCTCGGTACAGCCCTCGTACTGGGAAAACTGTGAGACGTATAAGTCTACTTAATCAGTAACATTTGAGGGATAACGTGTTCATTTAAAAAAAAATAATAAATAAAGTGTTAATAATTTTTTAAGCATTCCTTTTAATCAATCATTAGTCTGATTTCCGTAAAAATGATGACAGCATATCAATCCATCCATACACATACATCCTATCCATCTGATATCACCCAAATGAGGGTGGGTTTCCTGTTGAGTCTGGTTCCTTTCAAGGTTTCTTCCTATTGTCATTTCAGAGAGTTTTTCCTTGTCACCTTTGCCCTTGCTCATCAGGGACAAACTGATGCCAGTGCCTGATAATTATGTCATACAAATTTCCTCACATTTTTCAAACTCATTTCCATAACTTTTTGATTATGTAAAGATGAGCATTGTTAAACTATGGGACTTAAACTTGTTACTCACTATGGAAATAAAATTGAATTGAATCAAATTGACATAATCAAATAATACTCCTTAAAATGAACACTGCTTCCAAACAGTATGATGAATGTATTATTTGTAAAGCAGGGATGTCTTTCCAAGACATTCTAAACTGCACCACATTTAGCTTTCAGGTCTGATGGAAAATTTATAATCAGATTAGTTTCAGTAAACTGAAGTCTGTCGGGATATTTACCATTGCTGTCGTTTAATCCCATTATTTCTTCTCGCTTGCCCTCCTTCGCTCCCCTTCAGGTCTGGATTGATGCCGGCACTCAAGTCTTCTTTTCTTATGCCATCGGACTCGGAGCCCTGACTGCTCTTGGCAGTTATAACCGATTCAACAATAACTGCTACAGGTAAATTTCCTCTTTTATTAGCACACTGCATTTTTTTTCTTCCCTCTTTTTATTTTTGTTGTGTCTGTGGCTGCCCAGTCTCTACTTATTTGTTGCCTAGTTATGATTTCCATTATCAAAATTTGGGTTACGAGCTTTATGGACCTTGAAGCTCTGCCACATGATCATGAAGGTTGAAAAATGATATGATTTCAGAGAAGCTTGATGGTAATAACTTGATCACTTACTGCAGATTAAACAGTTTTGTAAATTCATGCTTAATGTCACCATTTTAAACCTTAAAAATAAGTAGTGTAGATGTGTGTAATATTTTCTTATAGTCATTAATCTCAAAAATACTGACTACATTTACATTTACATTTAGGCATTTGGCAGACGCTCTTATCCAGAGCGACTTACAAAAAGTGCTTTAAAGTTT
>JAQMYJ010000040.1:5179055-5189062 GCA_030014305.1 Clarias laeviceps | reverse complement strand
ACTGGAGAAACAGATGCGTCTTGAGTCGTCGTTTAAAGATAGTCAGCGTCTCTGCTGTACGGACATCTAGAGGAAGTGCATTCCACCACCTAGGTGCCAGAACAGAAAAGAGCCTGGATGAATGCCGCCCTCGATCCCTGACTATGGCTTAACTTGGTTCATTTGAATAAATCTGCCGAGATAAAACTGGAAACACCACCTTGGCTGCTTACCATGCCATAGGCTAATATCATAATATTACCGAACTCAGCTCCCAAGTTAACGGCTAGTTAATCTCACATTAGCCACAGATAGGATTTCAGTATCTGGGTCTTAAATATCAGTGTTATTTGATATATTCTCAACCATTTATCCAAGCCATTGCATCCAGTTTTTAATGACTAGAATTACCTAACTTATCTAACACATGTTAACTGCTAGCAGAAAAGTACCTACGTTCCCAGAGTCCCATGTTCAGTAGTTAATTTTTCAGTTAACACACCTCTTACTCTGTTCGAGACAAATGTAACCCATTTCAAGGTCAAATATTTCTTATTTTATTGGAAGAATGCTTCAAAACTTAAATGCAACAAAACTCATTTTTTGTGGTTTTGGAGGTCTAAGCAGGTCAAGGTCATCAAACTGGGGATAATATTTTTATAATATATTATATAATATTGGGGATAATATTATTTTAGATTTCTATTATGTTGAAGGACCCTAAAACATACAGAATATCTGGAAACATATAGTGATTCATTTAAAAGTAGCCAAAAGAAATGCATATAATAACTAGAAAACCTATTGTTCAGTATTTAGTTTGCTCAGTATTTATTAAGTCAGCTAGCCAGTCTCACATGCACGTCTGACATGGCTAGGGTTTCAGACACAATGTCACTCTGGGGTCATTAAAAAAAATAAAATAAATAAAAACATTCATTTAACAGGAGGTACAGCTAATTTGAATCTGCTGTTTGTCCCAGACAGTGACTGAGTTTTGCTTGTTCCACAATCCTCAGGGATACGTTTGTATTGGCCCTGATAAACAGCAGCACCAGTTTCTTTGCCGGCTTTGTGGTTTTCTCCATTCTGGGCTTCATGGCTGCTGAGCAGGGTGTGGACATCTCAAAAGTGGCAGAGTCAGGTAAGACTACAGCAAGTCTTAGTGTTTTTAATGCCTGCTTATGAAGTGTGTATAGGTTTTATTCTGGAGGTTCCAACTGCACTGTAGAGTTAAATCCTAATCAAAATTCTTTTGAATATTTTACTGGAATTAAGAAATATTTGTTTATTGATCACCTGTGAAACACAGGTGTAAAATTGTCATCTGATTCAGGCCAGGAAGATTTAAGGCTGTGACTGTTTGCACTGTGTTACCTATAAAACAACATTTCACACTTACTGTAAGAAGGTTAAAATCGAGTATCTGGACGTTGAAACATTTGAGTAATGATTTATAAGTCCCTAGGATGATGATGTTATTTTTCGTGACACATTTACAGTTAATTATGTAGTTATTCTCTCATTATCCTTTAAAGTTTATTGTAATTGTATGAAATGTATGAAATTATTACACAGAAATCTGTATATGTGTGTCTGAGTCTTTAAAACTAAATGAAGATGAATCTGACTGAATCATGGTTTTAACCTACTTGAAAATGAAATATATTTGTTAATTCAAAGTATAAGTTAAATACAGTACGCGCCAAAATATACAGTACTGAAATGAAAAGATGAACAATATTATCTTGTTGTCATCTGTGAGTTTATTTCTTCTGAAAGAAACGAACAAACACACTATTAACATGCTGATTTACCAGGGTATGCATAATATAAGTGTTCGAAGTGTGTGTGTGTGTGTGTGTGCATCACCTCGTTGTAGACAGTGTTCATGTCATTGACGTAGATTCTCAAAAATATCAAAGGTCGCTGCAGACTCCTGCAAAAGTAGACGATTTGCTCGCGTAATGCAGGAACAGTTCTTGGCGAATCTTCACAGTTGAACACACTCTCCTTTAATATTCCACACAAGCAGGCGTCAGGTGGTGTAAGATCGGGGGAATGGGAGGGGTATAGGAAGGAATTGTTCTCACACCTTGTTTCAAACTCGGTCCCCGTTCACGACCGCTTCCGTATAAACGGAAATAATACTCAACTATGAATACTTTTTCCTCCGTCTAGAGACTCATTTCCAACAACAACTGCACAACACGACTTCCTTTTCACTACTCGGAATACGTGTGGCTGAAATTATCATCAACAAACGCACATGCACATTGGTGAACCGCGAGTTTCAGTACTGTATATTTTGGCGCATACCGTAATTGACCATTTTTGGGGAAGATTTCACTTTTTAATGTTGATGGTGTATGATGTGTAATTTTGTCATTTTGTTTCTGAACGTATTGTGTTTGTTTGAAAGTGAATATTTGAGAGAAACTAAATATGTAAGGTGAATATAGAATTGTGTGTGTGAGTGTGTGTGTGTGTGTGTGTGTGTGTATGTGTGTGTGTGGTCTCATAAGCATAAGTGGATCTTTGTGTTTGTCTTAATGCAGTCCGCTCAAAGTATTTAGGAAGTCCTGCACTTTGCACACATCCTTTGCTATATCCTGATTATAACCAGGAGTGTGTATTAGTCGTCCATTTTAGGATTTTAGGTGACAATACAATATTCAGATACTCATATGCATGCCCTTTATTCATATAAAGTACAACAAATAACAGTTGAAAATGTTTTTGATGCATAGAGTGTGCATCTGGAGTATAAAAACAGAACAATCAGGTCGAACACTCGTGGTACAAAAGGGAAATAACATCCTGTACAAATGTACATGAAAATAGATGGACATCTCAGATTAACCCAAACTTATTATTAGCTAATTATTATAATCAAATGTATAGGTGCTATAGGCTAAGTGAAAACAGGAATTAATTTTTGCAGATGTTCCACAACTGTAAACTGATGAAAAGAACAAGCAAGATGCTCTTTATTTAGCAGTATATCAGCAGAGCAAAACATTTTAGTGCAGTTTTTATAATAGTCAGGTATAATGTGGCAATGAATCACACCACCATGTCACTGGTGTTATTGTCCTATAACAGCTCACTTCATAGTGTCTCGTTACCTACTTCAGCTAGGAAGAACTGTGAGAACATTTAGGCTTTGGTTGAGGTGAAGTTCACTCACAGTAGTGTAGTATAAAATATGAAAAGCGATCTTAAACAAGCTGTTTGCATGCTTATGCATATTGACCTTTTAAATGAAAAACAACAACAACAAAAAAAAAATACACGTATGAGCTTCCATTCATGAGAAGACTGTTTAGCTTACAGTATTACAACAAGCATTGCAATTGTCTTGCATAGTTTGTATTAAAGTAGTTTTATTAGTTTTGCATCTTCTTCACTCGGAATAATAACAACATACAAGGGGCACTCAATTAAAACCGGGACTTGTGATTGACATTTATCATGAACAAAGACGTAAAACTGGTTGACATTTACAGAAGACTTCATGCACAGAACGGCGATGAGACTCTTAGTAAAACATTAGCACAGTGCAATCATTTTAAAGAAGGCCGCAAGTCTGAATGATGACCCCGGTGGCAGTGGCTCGGGGCCCACTGCAGTGCTTCCTGTGAACATTCAGCGAGTGGGACGCCTGATCCTTGAAAATCACCAGATAACTTTTCACCAACTTGCCGAAGAGACACATCTATCTGTGAGAACTGTACACACTTTCATTCACCAGTTTTGAAGTTACTGCCACATCCCCATAAAGTCCTGACCTCGATCCAAGCCAGTTCCACATGCTTAGGCCATTAAAGGAGTTCCTGGGAGGACAGAATTTTAAATGTGAAGCAGACAGTCAGATCATGGCTGGCGGACTGAGAAAACTTTCTACCCTGATTGTATCCAAGCACTAATGAAACGCTGGGATAAGTGCATTAGTGCAGCAGAGGATTATATAGAGAAATAAAGGGAAGTTTTTACTCTCATAACTATACCCTGTTATTCTGCACAATCAAAAGTCCTGGTTTTACTTGAATGCCCATCATATGATGGGCATTTTAAATGACAGCAATTCACACCTCGTGATTCTTTGCTCTGAAAAATGTGTGTGAAAAGAAGCGTCTCTTGCAGTTCCAAATCCTCTTTCATAAGAGAATAGCAGTATAACGTGGGAAAAGTGACACCACACATAGTTCTCACTGGCATGGGATGGCACACGTGGCAACCTTTTAGCCCTGAGGTGGATAAGAAGCTGTGGTTGAAGAGACATTTTTTAATCAAATTGACTTGAACCAAAGACGTTAGAAAACATTATTATTAATTTACAATATTTTGCAGTTCATCTAGATGTTGTTATACACATTCTGAGGGTAAAAATAGAGAATGTTTAATATGTGAAAGTCAGAAAGCACTCTTTTGGGTATCATTAAATGGCAAACAGTAATGATGTTAAAATATACAGTAAATCCATTCTATTTTAAGTCACAATTAAAATAGAATATTTACATGCAAATTTTGCATGTTGAAAAAGAATCTGAATCAGAATACTGTCAAAGAAATGAGTGTTATGATTTATGAACGATAAAAGTAATGACTCACTCACTCATCGTCTATACCGCTTTATCCTGTATTCAGGGTCGCGGGGGGCCTGGAGCCTATCCCGGGGGGCTTAGGGCACGAGGCGGGGTACACCTGAGTGAGTGAGTGAAAAGTAATGAACAATAATAATGAAAAATATTAAAGCTATGTATTTAACAGAAATCACTCAGGTAACATCCCTTTGATATTAGATTCCACTCTGCCTCATTGGCTTTACATAAAAATGTTTGGAGGAAGATTGATATGTAAATCCTGTATATCCCTGTTAGGTCTTTATCGAGCTAGAGCTCTTTAGTGTGTTTCAGCACTTTCAGTCCATCACTGAGCACTGAGTGTTCCAGACCGAGGTTCACGTCGCACAGTTCTTGTCAATTTGTTATGTCTAAGGAAATGTCAATATGTTCTATGTTCAATGCAGAGAGACAGAAAGATAGAGAAGGTCGTTTTAACATACTGTCCATATACACTTGCACATTCACGCCACCGAGTTGTCTGTCTGCCCAATTTTTTAGGTATTTCTATGACTATGATTAGGATTTCACAAAGCTGTTGTCTGATTGGATAAATGCAACACTGCAAATCTTCCAAAATGTAGCTTTGACATAAATAGCTCGTAGGGTAGCAAAGTCTCAAGTTATAACACCAACAAAGTGCTGTACATGAATTAAAATGCCATGAGAAATAAATCAGAGAATAAACACTTGAACAGACTAAATCTATTGACCCTGACTGAATGCTAGGGTCACAGATTTGAAAATAAGATGGAGGTGACTTTTCTAATAGTTTTTAAAAAATGATGTAGTAGTTGTAGTGTTCCTACCATGCTCCAGAGTCGAGGGCCATTTATGAGTTTTAATCATGATGCTTTTTTGAGGAAGATCTCCACAACCGTAGCTATCAGTCGAACACTAATGAGGGGTTTTAGGGACGTTATCATTTGATGTCACCTTCGTTCTAATGTAAGTCTCAAGGACACCCTGTGGACAGCTGTGTGTGCTGTTGTTATAACCAGATTGAGTTTAGTTCATTACTATTTATTTCTTGGTTGTGAGTGTATATGTTTGTGTGTGTATGAGAGTGAGACAGAGAACATGTGGTGAGTTTGTAGTGCTTTTGGGTACGTGTGTAAGACCTTGTCTGTCCTTGTGGTGACTAACCCGAGTGTGAGTGCAAGACCTACTGCTTTAACATCCTGTGGAGCTGTGCTGTGTGAATGTGCTCGAGGGAGGGAAAATGTCATTGTGTAGATCTAAACACATCTTACCTATACGACAGGAGCTTTTTTCTTTTTTTTTTTTTTTTTTTTCCCCCATTCTGATTTTTCCCTTCTGGTGAAATAACTATGCTTAGAAGCACTTTAACTTTGTCTGAACTTTGGAACAATACGGTTGGAATGATATGCAGCACCTTGTGTTATTAATCAATACTATTGAAGATGCTTTGAAAAATATGAAACGTGTCACACCACTTGCTTTAGTTTTCCTCTTTTTTTTTTTTTTTGTATTTGCTTTACAGTTAACTCCATGAGAACTCCATGATCTGTTTTTATTGTCTACTTTGTGGTTTGGTTTTTAGTTTGTACATGTCACATGTGTGAGCAAAGATTAACCATTGTGTTCTCTCTGTGTGTTGGTGTGTGTGTGTGTGTATATATAGAGTGATGCAGTTGGATCGTCGTTGGACTGAGGTTTTTGATGACTCTGTGCGTGAGGCTTTGCACAGAGGCAAGACGACAAATCAAATGAGAAGTTCACGCCTCTCCATCGGCCCCTCAACACAACGGTCACAACCGATGAGCATCAGAAACAACTACAGGTTCTTACTAACAAGTGCAGTTTCTGTCATTATACTTCTTATGTTATTATTTTTTTTTTTTTCATTTTTTCATTAATTTTTTTTTATTAAAATGTTTGCACTAATTAATTCCAGTTGGGATTTTATTGCACATCTGGCAGGAGCCCAATCAGAATGAATCATTCAGCAGTTATGTGTTACAGCTACAGATGTTTTACAAATAGCATAACTTTAACTAGCTGTTAATGCCTTCTTGTGGTTTAGCTAATTATACCTTTCTGTGATAACTTTAGCTAGGTATATGTTTCCATGGTGACTTTAGCTCGTAAATCCTTCCAGGGATAACACAAGCTAGCTAGTTAGAACTACTGTGGTAACTTTAGGTAGCTAGTAATAACTTCCTGTTGTATCTTTAGCTAGCTAATTTATAACTTTCTTTGGTAACTTTAGCTAGCTCGTTTTCACTTTCTGTGGTACCATTAGATTGGTATTAATACCTTCCTTTTTTAAGTTTAGCTAGCTAATTATAACTTTCTGTGATAACTTTAGCTACTGTAGCTAGTTTTAACATTCTAGTAGTAGTTTCTGGGCAAATTTTAGGTGGCTAGTCACAACTTCCTTCTTTGGGACCTTTAGCTAGCTTATTAAACTTTTTCGTGGTAACTTTAGCTAGCTCCTAATACATACCTGTGGTGACTTTTTAGCTAACTATCTATATTCCTGTGGTAGCTTTAGCTAGCTCCTAATACATACCTGTGGTGACTTTTTAGCTAACTATCTGTATTCCTGTGGTAGCTTTAGCTAGCTCCTAATACAAACCTGTGGTGACTTTTTAGCTAACTATCTATATTCCTGTGGTAATTTTAGCTAGCTCCTAATACATACCTGTGGTGACTTTTTAGCTAACTATCTATATTCCTGTGGTAACTTTAGCTAGCTCCTAATACATACCCGTGGTGACTTTTTTTAGCTAACTATCTATATTCCTGTGGTAGCTTTAGCTTGTAGTAACTAGTAAGAACTTCCTATTGTAACTTTTACTATCTAGCTATAAATTTCTGTGGTAACTTTAACTTTTTAAAGTGTACTGTGATATCATTTTACCATGGTTAACTAGCTAGATATAATATTACTATGGTAAATTTAGCTAGCTTGTAATAACTTTGTGGTAACTTTAGCTAGTAATAAGTTCCTGTTGTCATTTTAACTAACTAGTTGTACATTTCTGTGTTAACTTTTCTAGGTAGTTATAACAACAGAGAGTTTTAACATTAGTTAGTGGGAATTAGCTGTGGTAAACTTGGCTAGAAAGCATTTATTTTGTTTTCTAGCTACAAACGAGAGTTCAGACCTTCATCCATGCCATCCATACCCAACCCGTTCCCTGAACTGTGCAGTCCCTCACACTCTCCAGTTCGGGTCGGCTCACTGGTGGGAAGCATAAACGCCACTGATGAAGACACACATGTAAGTGGCACCTCAGTTTTGAACTCGCTTTAGGTCACTAAATAATTCTCATAACTCTATAGTAATAAAAATTACCTTTTATATTAGTTGGCTAGTTGGACCAATTTGAGTTTTAGTTCCTTGGACTTGAGAAGAATCTGAATGTTGTTTTGTTTTTAAACAGCTGCAATAACCCAGACTGGAGTCCAGTAATAATGTGCAAGTCATTAAGTTCGCTAATGTGATTTATTAAATGAGAGTTGACCTTCGACTACATTTTGAGTTAATGATTAAATATTATTACATTAATTGAAGAGGTAGAGCAGCTAGTGGTATATCTAAAGTCAGCACTGTTGTGTGTTTTTTTTTTATTTTTTTTTTTTTATTATTTTTTTTATTGCATTGACAATAAGTTGGAATGGTAATGTGATTCTGCGTACATTTAATAAGCATCTGAGTCATTGCCAGTGTAATGTAATATATTGTTTTTTTTAATTTATGAAGTCATGTAATGATAAAGGGGAATTAATAATGAATGTGCCTCATGTATCAGTTGACGGTTACATAAGTGTCCTTGACCTTTCCCCATTGACTCTATGCTTGGAAGAATGAATTGATTTCCTTAAAGAAATCAATTGTTGCAGGACAGTTAATCACTTGTTGGTGTTTCATGGCAATGCACTCAAAGAGGTCGTGCCAGGGCAGCATTTTGCTTACTCTTACCCAGAAAAGCTTTAATGATCAATATAATGGTGATTTGTGATAATGCATAAACAGGGTCGTGCGTAATGCACAAACGGGGTTTAATTCATGTGTTTTCTAAGTAGCCAATGCCAATAAAAAAAAAAATAAAAAAAAAACTACTTCCCTTTCTCATGAATAAGGTCTTACTGTTTTTTCTGAAAAAAGGAACATCCTGCACTTTCTTCCTAATAATAAAAGAAGTAGTTTCAGCAGATCAAAGTGTTTTAACTTCTTGTGGTTGGAGATCGAAACATCACCGTGCCTGCAATTTGCGGTTATAAAGCCATCAGACTAAATAGTAACACAGACAGCACGCCGAAATCGTGTGTGTGTGTGTGTGTGTGTGTGTGTGTGGTTGGCATGCAAATGTGTTTTCTCTGATTGTCCCCTGTGAACCTGATGACTGAGTGAGTGACTGTTCAGTGGTTCTGGTTCATCAGGTTTCTGGTTGAAGCGTTCAGTTACTCGCTATCTTTCCCTTTTTTTTTTTTGTTTCCTGTTTTATATATATTTAAAAAAATAAATAATAATCGATGGAGCATCATTTTAAAACTGTGTGGTACATGATACTGTGCAAAATAATTTGACAGTGTGTTTGCAATGTACACACCTGCAGTGTACACGCGCACACACTTGTACAGGTTGTTTTCTTGCAGGTATTTTATTAATACCTTCACTGGAAGGCTGAAGGACATAAATATGTCTGTCTCTCGCTAATGCCTTCTTTCTTTTGTGCCTTTGTCACTCGTATATCTTGTTGCACAACACTTACCAGGAAGCAAGGTGTTTTTTTGTGTGTGTTTCATTATTTGTCATTTTATGAGTGACAGGAGTCATGACTCATGCTGAGCGTTCTTAAAGAATGTCTTGTTTGATTGTGTTTATGCTTGTGTGTGTGTGTGTGTGTGTGTGTGTGTGTGTGTGTGTAGGCAGTAAGGGTGTTCGGAGAGGACACACACAGTCGGTCGGTGGTCGTGTCGTCTTCAGCGACAGCGCGCGAGGTGTGTCACATTCTGGTCGAGTCCACTCACTGCATGGATGAAGAGAACTGGGCTCTCCTCGAGCAGCACCCTTCACTAGGGCTTGGTGAGAAATGACAGCGGTGACGTTCTCGTCCTCTACATACACACTTGCTCGTGTAACAAACGCTGTAGTTCAAATGGTCCTTGTGTTTGGTGTTTAAAGAGCGCTGCCTCGAGGACCATGAAGTGGTGTCTAAGGTGCAGTCATCCTGGCCACAAGATGGCGACACGAAGCTGCTCTTTCGTAAAAACTATGCCAAATATGAGTTCTTCAAAAAGCCAGCGGTATGATCCCATTATAATTTTTATTTATTTATTTATTTTTATCAGGTCTAATCAATAATCATATTGTAAATATTTTGAATTACAGCACTTAATGTATTGTTTTCATTTCATTTCAGCAATATT
>JAQMYJ010000040.1:5146251-5162567 GCA_030014305.1 Clarias laeviceps | reverse complement strand
ATTATTATCTAGACACATTTTTCTCACACATACACACTTCCAAATATTTTCTTTTCTAAAAATTATTTTTTTTTTTTGTGAAGCTGCTTTGAGACAATGAGAAGGTTCACCACTGTTCTAAGTTTTTCTCTTTGTGAATAACGTCTCTCATCGTGGCTCGCTGGAGTCCTTAGTAATGGTTTTGTAATCCTTCCCAGACTGATACATGTGAATTACTCATCTCAGCTGTAGCATGATTCACTTTGTCAGACAGTTCTGTTTAAGTGGTATCCAGATTCAGCATGTCTGGTAGTAATCAGATCTGGATGTGGCAAGTGAAATTCAACCCAGCTTTCCAAAAATTATAGTTAATCACAGTTCATTCATGATTTTAATTGCTTTTTCACACAAGGCCAGGCAGATTTGGATAGCGTTCCCTTAATAAATGAAATAAGCGTTCCCTCATTGCATTTTATTTTCTGGTTATGTTTGTGTGATATTAACATTTGTTTGATGATCTCAACCATTATAAGTGTGACAGATGCAAAAAAAATTTTTTTTAAATAAATAAAATTTCACAGCACTGGTAATTACTAGCATACAGTACATTCATTACCTCACGTAACAGTTCTCTGCTAAAATCTGCTCAGATATCACAAGATGTTGTACGAGCATGATGTCTTAAAGACAAGACCTTCACACATCAGTAAGGACGATAAACAAAACCCCAGTAAAAGAAGTGCAAAATAGGGGAGGGGGAGAGAAAAAAAAAAAAAAAGATTTGAGAACAATACTGAGAACCCAAGTTTAATGCTCGAGGTAAAAACATTACTCATTTAAAACCCCACAGTATGAAATTTAAGCAGAACCAGAAAGTGCAAAACACCATTAAATAACCAGCAATAATCAACAGAGAGACAGATGGCAGCATTAATATCACAGGGTAATTTATCGTCCCAAACATGGTGATTATTAGACCGTACATTAGAGCTGTTGAACTCTCAATCCCTGCGAGTAGCAAAATACTCATTCTTTGTTAACATCAACAGAACAGCAAGGAGCGCCTTGTTTTCAGTGCCGAGTGCAGCGAGTTTGGCTCGTTGGGTCACGCAGATTGTTTCTTGGCTTCACTCGATGGTCTATTACACTTGGGGCAACACTAGCAGCACTGTCACCGTTACACCTTCTTTTCTCACATAAGCACTGTTTGTATAAAGGGCTTTTTCACTCGAGTCCTACGTCAGTGCTTTTAGTTTTTCCTGAGTTGGCAGCTGAGCGTCTGTGAGCGAACAGGCATACACAGTGATGTCATCTTAACTAATGAAGCCCTGAGCTTAAGAGCAGAACGATCAATTGTAGAATCAGATTTTGTGAAAAGTTCAACTCGATTCAGGAACAATCTCGCCATAGAGGAGGCCCGGACACGATGTTAAGAGCCATTTCAATCCTTGTTAAGCTCTAGGCAAGTCAATATGACTAGACCTCAAGGAACGGGTTCTCAAAATACTTCAGACCATAAAACTGACTCTTCAGCGTCTGTTAAAGAGATTACCTTTGACGGTTATAAAATATTAAGTATACATATAAAAAAATATATACAGTGTGCATTATATACTGTTATAAAACTGGAGGCTCATTCCACGAAGAAGAATCATACCTTCCCGGATTCCCAAGTGGTGCAGACGCCACGAGGAGTCCAAGACAGATTGATTGACATGCTGTTTGTATAGAGGCACGTGTACCAATCCAAAAAACACAAAGCATGTGTACAAATCCAAAGAATAACATTTCAGACACTGCAACTACAAACCATTTTAAGGTACGAGATAAACCATGCACGTTTCATTTTCAGCCAAAACAATCAAGTTAAAAAACAATTTTTGGAGAAAATCTATAACAGACAGGCAGTTCCAGTTCATTCTGCATGATTTGAACTCAATCCTCTGATTCACATTAGGAGCCTGATAATTTGCAGAGTCGGTCAAGTTGGCCAAAAGTACACACATACACGCACGCACTGCCCAGTCCTCGCTCCATCCACGATGAATCTCAAAAGAAAGGCACTGCTGCACTGCCATTTGTGTAGATTTGACGCAATCAGGGCTGACATTTGCACAATATTAAGAAAAAAAACGAAGACAAAAAGAACAATTATTCTTAATGATGTCTTTAATAGATGCATTTTACTCAACTTTGGTGGAAGCACAGTACCAAAACACATGAACTGGTCATACAGATGAAAGTGAGGCATGCTGGGAAATCAGTACACCACAATCTAACCATATGCTACTAAAATCAGCCAGAGCATGGTTAACATACTACTGCTACATTTTGCAAACTTTAAAATAAAAGCAGAAAAACAAAAAGGACTGGAATTAAACCGGTTTGAGTTGTATATCCATTTATTCATTGACATCAATGATGATTCATTTCATCAAATAACCGAACGCAATTAAAATCCAAAAATGTCACCATAGAAACCTACTACCGCAAGAGTGACGACAACCAGCATCAAATGTAGCCTCGGGTCTTTAAACATACAGAGACGTTAAGTGCCTGGTACAGTGAGGTTAATGTTTAACCCGCTGTCATTCTTAGAAGAAACTGAACTGTGATCTGGTGGCCATGGAGGAGATTAAATTCCTCGTTATCCTTCACGGAGTTAAACAGTCCATGAGGACAGAGTTATGAACTATTTACCTTTAGATCCCATAATCCTTTATGATTCCTCCTGGCTCAACTTCGAGAGTGGCATCGTGATTTGCTAGGAGACTAATGGAGTTAATGCGAAGAAGGTGTTCCTAACCAGTTTGGGTGGGAAAAACTTTCATTAAGCCCTTGAACGCTTCGCACAATCTCTCGTCCACACACAAGCTGAGTGAACACCGTGCTCTGCTGTTTTTTTATTTAATTTTTTCATTTTTTTTTTATTTATAGCATTTCCTTTGACATCATTCAGAGTGAACCAACCAAAACAACAGCTATTGGTTTGTGACAAGTCGGTAAGTGAAACAGCGAGACAGTATGGGGACGACTGTAAACATTCTGTCTCCAGTATATCACAAACCTATAGCGGTTCAATGATGTTGGGGAAAACTGACAGGTGGTGATGTTTGGAAATGCCACCTGAGCTGCCTGTGTCACTGCGATTGCAACCCTGCCTGCTTCACAGACAGCAACCTAAACCAGTATGGACCAGAACAAACTCGTCCACTGTGTGTTTCTGTGACGGAGCTGCAACTTCAGTGAACTACAACAGAGGTGATTATTTTCCTACAATGAAAACTTGAAAATAAGCAAAAGAGAAACAAAACAAGGGGGGGGGGAGAGAGAGAGAGAGAGAGAGGGGAACATACAGTGGTGCAATATGTGAAAGTAAACTAAAAGTCTTTAGTGCTTAGTGAAAGTGTATAGTGTAGCGTCGCCTAAACCAAACACCAAAAAGCCACATAGGCACCGGGGTTTAGTTACAACACAAGCACTCACCGAACTCTCCTTTTAAGGCAAAAATATCTACAAGAGAAAACCTTAAAACAATTTCACGTAACTGGAAAAGATTTCTCGGCAAACAGTTATATAATTATACCATTTTACCATCTGAACTTGATCATCCCCATCATAATCCACAAATATTTAGTCCTAGTAAAATATTAAACATTATGAGAAACAGTTCTAACCCCCTCCGCCTCCCTGTTTCCCATTTAACCACACACTCACAAAAATCTTAAAATTTAACGAACAAAAGAAGAAAAAAAAAAAGGTTACATTCTGAAGAAAAAGACATCTGTAACTGTTTTATATAATAATAAAAAAAAATCTTAGGGAGAACCAAAAAAAAAAGACAACAGGACACACAATGAATGAAGCGTAATTAGACGCAAAGCATACAGGACGAGATCGCTCCTAAATCCTGTAGAGTACAATCCAGCAACAGGAAGTAATGCGTGGACCTGGCTTCAGGGAGGAAGAGGTGAGGCAGACTGGTGCATGGCGTCAGTTCCATCAGTCGGACTTCTTATCGTGCTGAGCGTCAAATGATGCCTGGAAAAAATAATCACACAAAAAACAGTGTGAGAAAAGAGTCCGTGATAAACTCATCATCTTCAGTAACGTCGTAGGAGAGTGAAAGATTTAATTCAACTCAATTTTATTTATACAGTGCTTTTAATGAATGGTAAGTGTTGCAAAGCAGCTTCACAGAATCAAAAGTATGTGAGAAAATATGTACAAATCAAAATGATCCTGTTTCTGATGAGCGAGTCGAGATGACAGCAAGGAAAAACTCCCTGAAATGGCAATAGGTAGAAACCTTGAGATGAATCTTCCTCAAATTGGGTGATTGATAACAGACAGCAGGGATTGATTTGCGCTTGTACTGTGTTAGGTGGCTGGAAGTTTAATATAACAGGAGAGGTGTTTAAGTTAATATGGAGGAGTTTAGGTTTTATTATAGGAGGCTTATGATGGCTGTTGGGTTTTAAAAATATGGAAAAACAAAACTCAATACTTATTATTATTAATATTATTATTAATAATAATAAGCTCCATGAGGCCAATTCACCTGAACATCCCTTGAATTATGAAGCATCACAACTTCATTTATACAAAACAAACACCAAATGAACTTGAATAGGAAATCCACTTAGAGAAACACACCGATAGTGATTGTCTTGTGTATTCCTGCTGACGGTGAAGACTTTACTGGCATTGTGTCTGAGGTGTGTGAGTGAATTCCCCCCATGGTCAAGGAGCACTGTTAGCTGTACAGAAGCAATACATCACAGCTTAGAATAATTTAACATCTCAAACTAACCAGTAAGGTCAAAACTTTGACACATCCCTCCCATTTTTTGTTCAGACTTCCTATTAAAAATACAATGTTTAATGAGCCATGTTTGATTTCTTCTTTCATAATTCGCTGTTAATGTTGCAAAAGAATTAAAAGGAAGTTGGAATTGCACAGCTTGATGTCAGTCAAGCTACAAAATCAAGGAATTTATAAGTGATAAGTAATATATTAATATTTATCTCCATCATAACAGCAACCTGTGTAGTCAGTGTCAAACTAATTTGCCTGCAACAAATACAATTGTATATAGCTACTTTCTTTCAGGGTTTTCAGGAAGAAATTCCAAGTTTTCTGTGTTTGGTTTCTAGTAGGAGGTTGTAAATTCCTAATTAGAAGTTGTAAGAGTAACACCCTCATTATTTAAAGTTTCAATTACTGACTGAAAACTGAAACCTAAGGCAGACATTCAGGCACTGCTCATTTTAAAACACCCCTAAGGAACGAAGCACAAAAGCCTCTGTTTAGATGGTTGGTCAGACTCTGAGGTCTGTTTTTCGTGCAGGTCTAAGCAGAACTACGAAACGGACACTCCTACGCTCCAGGATAGCAAATGTAGAGCCGATTCCGTGTGCGCCTTCTTTAAGTAGCATGAACACCGGCACTTTCTTGGCCTGAAACTCAGCACATCACAATTCCATAAAAAATTCTGGAAGGGCAGGTGAAACACTGAAACAAACCCCGCGAACTCTAGCTGAATCAGGACCAAGTCAGTGCGAGAGCTACGAAAACCGACAGGAAAATAGATGCTGGTGAAATCTTCACCAGAAAGAAGGTCTGGAGCTCAGATGGAACAACCTCTTTAAAAAAAAATTTCCAACAAGTTTAGGCTTCCACAAGGTATTCCTCTGACAAGACGCAAAAGCACTTACAGAAAATTTTAATCATGTTTTAAAAAAAACAAAGCAGGAATTTATCAAGATGTGTGACAGGTTATGGGCAAGATTTGTGGTGTGCAAAATAAAACTTTCACAAGAAGTTTCTCTCCCTTAAATCAATTGTCTTATTTCTCCAGAGACTCAGCAAGTATAATTCACAATTACGGGTCAGTATTTAAGATTTTATAACGCCACAGTGTAGCAGATGGGGAAGATGGGGGGGGCCGAAAGAAGAAGAAGATGGAGGAGGAGAAAAAAAATAAAAATAAAATTTCAACAGCTTCACTATTCACACACATTCTTTAGAGAAAACAGAAAAGCAACATGTACCATAAAGTCAGTCATTAGTATGTGTTTCAGATAAACTGAGCTCAAGGAAAAGCCAAGTAATAAATACAAGGTTTTAGAAGGCAAGCTCTCGTCCACCACATGTGTTTGATATATGGAGCGTTAGTCATTACCAGATACAGCTCCCGTCAGGGATCAAGGCCAGTTTATGCAACAATGACGGCCTTCATGAGACGGCTCCAAAACAGCGGCGCTGACTAACAGCGGTAAACCAACATGTATATGTTCCGTGCAAAATATTTACTCTTCTGTTCGTGCGTTTAAATAGATCATGAAAAGAAAAAGCCTAATTTAGGCAATATTCTGTTTACTGCAAACGTCAACAATTATGTTTGTATCTGTTGTTTGTAGTTTTATTCTATAGTTTTAGCACTAGTGTAACAAAATATGTTCTTTAAACAACATCCAGTTCTTTACTGATGGTGTTGATGTGGTTTAGGACACAGTGTGACTTAAAGGGGGCCTATAATGCAAAATTCACTTTTAAAGTCATTTGTAGACAGACCAATGGGTTCTACACTCTTTTTTTTGGGGGGGGGGGGGGGCTGGCATGGGGCTTAAACAACCCAATTAGATTTTCTCCCCCTATTTTGTGACATCATATAAAACTAAGCCCTCCTCTGGAACTGCTCTCTCTCCTTCAGGGGAGGATCAAGGGGAAGAATTTGGAAAGGCTGAGTTCACTGTGAAAAGTAGTTTAGAAAATGATAATTTTAGCTAAAGCATCAACACATACACCTTTGAAAAGCCATGAGACCTGTGTTAACTTGTTAAACAAACAGTAAAATATGGAACCTTTAAAACAATTTATAAACGTGTAACTGCACGTAACTAAAAAAATAATAAATCAGAAATCGTATCATCATTCAAAACCAATAAGGTAAAGTTTTTAAATTAAACTAGTGCAAGCTGGCTCGAGTTACAAGGTGGAACTGTAAAGATAATAGGTTATGCATAGAATATAATTATATTTCTACAAACTTGTTATTTTGCAAAATTGTTTATGTGAAAATAAAATTGAAACTTATTGCATAGAACAAACCTTGTAAAACAGGTTTTGCCGGATTTGACTTGATTTCAGTGGGAAAAAAATTGTGCAATTTTGCCCTTAATAAAAACCCACATGTTCACATGATTTTGCTCACCTCATGCAGTTAAAAAAATAATGATAAAAACAAGCCCAACTGCTTGAAGCACAAAGCACTGCAGTCTGTACGATGCTTGTGCTCCAACTCCCCGTGTAATTTCGAACAATCCTGTCTCGTCCAGACACGGCCGGGGTCACGATTACTCAAGTGTTAAAGCTCTGTTCTTTTTTAATTCGGCGCTCGCCGCGCTGTGCCTTAGAAGAGTCCAAGTCGTATCCGGAGGGCTGAGTGAACTGGTGCGTGAACAATAATTGCCGTGTGGGTTTAACCTTCAAGAAAAACAGGTGTGTATTTACAGGCACAATTACTTGCATATTATGTTATACCTGTCTAGTTTGAGGCGGCCTCAGGCTAGCTTTTATTTTCACTTCACCCAATATTCCACAAGCCGATTACAAAGATGGCATTTTGCCAGAGTTACACAGAAAACACTGGTAACTCCTAGACAGAGCAGTATATGCATCTTAACACTGATGCTTGAGTGCATAGCCAAAAATACGCAACAGCTGATGACACCTCTGCTCTATGCCGCATTCCCTTCGCATTCTATCCATCAAAGACATGCATTAAGACTCTTCTCGGTCCTGGCACTCATGTGATGGAATGAACATCCTCTGGCTGTTTGAACAGATGAATCGCTGACCTAAATGGCCTGCCTATGAACATTCATAATTAATACAAGCTACTAAGAGGTTCCCAATATTTATTCTAAACTTAATAAATTCTGAGGTGGTGTTAATATTTTTCACCCTTTGCATGGTGGTTACCCGCGTTACCCAGAACGCTGCTCGACTAGCTGCTTGATAGCAATGTGGGTTTAAACCCTTGCTTCATCTCTGCTTTAAGAAAGAGGAGATTGAGTCATTTAATCCGTCTGGCTCCCTCACTTTCTCGTCGAGTACATCCAGCTCAAACAGATCGGTTTTCAAAAGCCTTCATGCAGATACGACGGCAAACATCTCGCCGGTCATCTCTCATCTCAAGCAGTCTCTCTCTCTCTCTCTCTCTCTCTCTCTCTCTGCTGTAACGCTGTGCACTTCGCTCTGGATTCCAGAGCCCGGCATTGGCATCAACATCATTAATTCTATGTCTGCAAGAATATGCTGAGTGATGTTTCAGGGCGATGATTTCCTGTAAGCACTTAAGTGACTCAGCGGAGTATTCAAACTCCTAATGCTTTCTTTTTTGTACTAGCCTTCATGCCAACTCCTCTTCACCAGAGAGGTTAAGGCTTTAATACTAAGAGCAGACTCTCTGCAATCTGAGATGAATGCACAGGAATTACAGGAGGTTGTTTAGGTAAAACAGAAGGAGTTTGAGTCCGGACATAGAATTGATTACCTTTAAGAATATGGACAGTCTTTGTATGAATTCCAATTAATTTATTTTGTATATTAGAAAACTTCTTTATATGGTGTCAATCAGTGCAGCTTCCTGATTATTTCGCCAATTCTTTCCCGATTCTACTTTTCTCTTTACATTTACATTTTTCTGGCCCTGAAATTAGCTCAACCTCCAGTCTGGAACAGACTTGCCCATGAGGCTTGACTAGCAGGAAGAGCAAGAATTGTGAACAGCGGGGTTTTTTTTTTTTTTTTTTTTAAATGCTGCTAGGAACTTACACAGAGCAAGACTGTTATCAGCGAGCGAGACCATATTTTCTTATCTTAAATCATCTTCGGCTACATGGCTGTTCTTTGAACAGGTGTAGTTGATAGTGGAGAAATAAACTATATATATAAATCAATAAAAGCAAGCAAGGACACCGGGTTTCATTTGTCTTTTGCTTATCAATGTAGAGGGTGATCAAAATAATGCATAGGACCGAATCACATGCTTCTTCCCCCCCCTAATAACTTCTTTCGTATTTGGGCCAACAAATCTTTACCAGTAGAGCCTCATTTAATCTGACAGGATGCAAGCATTTGCATGAAAATTCAAAAGGTGTATTCAGGACCAGATTCCGTGGACCTCCCCCCCCCGATAATTATTATGATTATACTAATAATAATCTGTCTGGCAGAACGACGCCATCCACAATCGAATTAACCAGTAGCGGACAGTTCCCTCCCGTGCTACCACTCCTGTACATGTTTATTCTCCTACAGCGAGAGCGATGTACTGAGACGCAGTAAATGCAACGGATGCCAACTACCACAAAAAAGAATCTCATTCACAGTCTCACATCCTCTAATGGGCTCCCTCTTTAAAAAAAAAAAAAAAAAAACCAGGAAGATTAAAACTCTTAAAACTCAAGCGGCTCACAAAAATGCTCATGTTTGTCACAGAAAAAAATAAAATAAAATACAACTATAAAAACACAATCTTGTGAATCTGTGCTAATTCTTTACCCATGTAACCATTTTTTTTTTATTGTCATGTTTGTATAGTTTGTTAAAATGAAATAAAATTCTGTCCATCATATTGCCTAGGTAGTGCTTTTAAAAAAAAAAATAAAAAAAAAGACATTTGCATAATCCCTACTTGTATTCATTAAAACATAGTATTGCCAAAAAATGCTCTTTTTTTAAGAGCTACCTGCTCTGACAAACAGTGCCATCTTTGTACACTAAAAAGTATTTAGTTCTTATTTTATTTACTTTGTCCTACTCTTTAGATACGGGTAGATGGAGGGGAGGATTAGTATGTTGGATGACTGAAATGTAAAATTAATATAAATATTAAATAAGTCAAAATATTGCGTTAAATGTCACATGTATTTGTTGTTTGTGCTGGCAGGTAGTTCCAGGCCGTTTTTGCTGGCTACCACCGCAAGTATATTTCAGACTTGTGGGAAACACTGGGACGTCTGAAAAGTCTGGCGGGTAGCCCTCGAGCGTTGGTGGAGTTCGCTCCAATAGCTGGTTTTCTGAGTCCAGCTGAGCTCAAACGTAGTGCGCTGCGTCACTGTACTAAGCTGTGAATAGATTTTAGGTTTTTTTTCTATGCAACGTGTCAAAAACTGGACACCGTCTTGTGATTCATTGTTCAAAACTCTATAGTCCTCTATAAACATATTATTCGGTTACAGTAATGCCAAAGAACGTCATTCTAGGAAAGCTTACTTAAATTAAACAGTTTGTTTGTGGTGTTGTGTGCAGGTGTGTACCTGTAATTTGGCGTGCTCCTCCAGCAGGCGATCATACTCGACTGTCAGATTCTCCGCCTGCTTTTTCATCGCCTTCACATCACCGTCTGACTTCTGAAGAGCTGCACGGGAACAAACAAGTCAAAAGGAACCGTGTATTTTTATCTAATTAAAACTCAACCACCTACACACACACACACACACACACACACACAGGGTGAGACGGAGAGTCTACGTAACATGAAGTCCTCAGTTTTCTAGACCACAAACACACACATACGCATGAGAAGGGATTTCAGAATCGACTAGAATTGGTGTTCCAGTCTACGTTAAACTTAATGAGGAAATTAGAAACTGGAAGGACTCCCAAGGGCGGGGGGGCAAATTTTGTAGCCAGGACATGGAGAAAAACATGGCAGTGAAGAACAAGGCATCAGTCAGTGGCAGTGAGAGGTTTAATGCTTGTGTGTGGGAGAGATGAAATCAACACTGTATGTTTGCGTACACACTGCTGTTCGTCTGTATGCTAAATGTTATTTGCCATGTTTGCTCATCTCAACAGGATCACACTGACCTGGCCTAAAAGATAAAAGAGTCACTTAAGAGGTTCTCTCAAGGTTCCTCCCAACTTCTAACGGGGCTGGTGAAATAATTACAAGCAGGAGCAACATCCTGACATAGTCATAGTGGTGTTTGCTTGAATAGGCCGTCCTGAAAAATTGAACATCCATAAGCTATTCACATCGTTTGAGAGAAATCTGAATAGACGCTGCAAATGGGGCGTCATTAATTCTCTACAAAAGGCTGAATGTTTGTGTTAACTGAAGTGATACGGCGGCATCAGCACCGTGAACAATGCAGTTAAATTCGAACACATCAAGGACAAGAGCAAGATTATGTTCACCCATGATAAAAACAGCCTGCATACAAAGCACAGTACAAAGCGCTATTATTATTAAAAACCCTGACAAAATGTTAAATTCAAGCTACTCCCACTCATTCACCTTCTGTACAACTTATCCTGTGTACAGTGTCACTTTAGCCTATCCCAGAAGCCTTTGGGCACAAGGCTGGGTCCCCTTTACCCTGGAGGTGCGAGGGCCACATTGCCGCCCTCCCACAGTGCGCGCCTTTCATTTTTCCTCACTAAACTTGAAACTCAGATCAAGGATAAAACAAAATGCAAACGTTCAAACGTAGTATTTTTGTGCATTATTTTAGTCTAGTTTATAATTACAAACAAGGGGGGGGGGGGGGTTAAAATGTAAGATAAACCCATAACCTGCTACAGATGTTACCCCTCTATATGTACTGTAATTCATCCAAGTGCATTTTCTTTGGTATGCTCTGTCGTTTTCTTTGGTATAAAGTACTGTAGGGTAAATACAGTAATAATTTACCGTCCCAAGCTGTGTTTTTCCTCTATAGTCGCTTTGTGTTCTCGCTCTACAGTACTAAAAATTTTTTTACACAGTATTACATTTTATATGGAAATTTATCTGAATTTACGTTAACGTGCGTCACTAAATTAGTAAATTATATTATTCAATAGTTTCGCTTTAAAATGCATGAAAACATATATTGCCAGAAAAAAAAGGGGGGGGGGGGTTTGACGATATTTGGGCTTTCCGCAAAAATGATTACATATCAGTTCTTTCGTGCATCAATACGTGCATCGCTCCACTCCAGGACAGTTGTTTTTATATACTTTTTATTTATGCATGTTTTTACATTTGAAGTGGTTATATAGTGCAGTTCCTCTAAACTATTCACTTTTACTGGCAGCAGCACATCATGACTTGTGATAGGAGCAAATTATTTGCCAGAATCTTTTGCTTAGAATTAACAGAATCTTTAAAAAAAAAAAAAATGCTTAATCTTAATTTGTGGAACAAGTATGTGTATTATTCATTACACATCAGAACAATCAAAAATGACTAAGCCTTACACAAAATATATAAGATGTATTCCTAAGCAACAATTTTGATTATGGAAACCTGAAGATATAATGAGTAGTTTTGTTGGATGTCAGCAGTTTTGACATTTAAACAGGCAATGGTGGTCTTTGCTGAGTCTACATCACCAGCCTTCATTAAACACCACTGCATCACACCTCTCTTCATTATTGCGTGCGTGCGCGTGTGTGCACTTCATCATTCTTTCTGCTCAGCCCCGGGTGTAGAAGCTCCCCAGCAAGCGGACTTGTACCTTTCTTGTTGGCTTCGAGCTCATCCTTCAGCCGTCTGACCTCCTCCTTCAGGGTCTTGCTCTCCTCCTCTGCGCTGCCCTTAGCCTTGGCTCCCGCCTCCGGGACCTCCACTCCTGCATCCCTCAATTTCTGTACATGAATACACAGAGCTCAGTAGGGTGCACTTCATCAATGCAATTCCCAAATGAAAGCTTCATTTAAACAGCAACATTAGTGTATCATAGTGATTTTTTTATTTTTTTTCTAATAGCTGGTGAAAGGGCACTGTAGTTTGAAATACCCTACTGAAACCGTCCTGTTATGAAGACCAGAGCATTGTTTAACTTCAGAACAGAACAAGGCTGTGGTGCCGTACACTCAGGGTAAGACCGGGAGTGTTGTATCAAGTCAGTTTTGATGTTTTGAGAAGATAAAAGCCCATAAAAACAGGCAACAGGAAGGAGAAAAAAAAAAAAAAAAAAAAAAGACAGAAAATGGCACGCTTTAATGTCACAGCCAGTAAAGGCTTCTTGACACCTTCAAAAGTAGGAAAGGAATAACGGTCTACAGTACTGTAAGCAAGTCGCAGATACAAGCAGACAAAAATACAATAGTCCGATGTCTGCGAGATAAACCGTTATTGCAATTAAAACATTTAATAATCGTTCCTTTTCACGCATCTTGTTCAATTTGTCCAAAGGAGTTTAAGAACCACATTAAATTTCCAGTCCCATTAGCCGAAAAAGAAAATTTGAGGTGACTGCAAGCACAGACGAGTACCGCATAATACATAAATATAAAGTAAAGGCTTGCCTGTAGCCTCAGATTGCAGTTCCTGGCTGAAAGGAGTGCTTTTCTGCTCGTGATTGTGACGCATGTGTGCTTCTGAGATGCTTTTCTGCTCACCACAGTTGTACAGTGTTTTATCAAATTACAGAAGCCTACACAGCTCCTGTCAGCTGAAACCAGTTTGTCGATTCTCCTTTGACCTCCCTCATTGATGTTTGCACAGAATGGTTGTAAAACTTAGCATTAGAGACTGCATTGTGTAAATCGTTTTAACCTAGATTCAAAACCGCGACAGTGGAACCTTGGATTGGGAGTTATTTTAAAATACATTTTGACTTGATAAACGAGTGAGGTCTTGAAAAACGAATAGTATGTATACTCTGTCTGCAGAGCGTCACATGATCAAAACCGAGCCAATGGTTCTTCTCTCTGTCTTGCGCTGCGGGATTATGGGTGATCGTCTCCCATGCCCAGTCTCAGTGTGTGCGCGCGTGTCACTCATATAGTTAACATCTATGCACGCATTAATAAATTATGCTCAAAATCCAAGGTTTAACTGTATTTAAGATCTGAAGGTTTTCTAAAATCAAGGCATTTTAATTGTTAATGCTATAAAAATAAATAAATAAAAATAAAATTACACACAAACAGATATACACACATGACTACCATTAACATCCAATAAACTATTTTGAATTGACTGAAAATTATGACCATTGCCTTATTCTCTGATCGCCTGAGAGGGGGGAAAAAAAAACCCCCACAAAAAACAAAAAGCAAAACAGTGTTGGCGAATGATAGCTGGAGCACCTGACAACAGCACCTCATGTCATGTGCTTGTGTGCGTGTGAAAGATCACGTTATCACTTAGAGATTTATAGGTTTTAATTCCCGATCACAAGTCGCTGATCTCAAAACAGCACGTCCACATCTTATTTATGGTTCACTGTGGTGCTCCAGGTCCTTACGACAGGCATGAAATCAAACACCAGCGTGGTGACAGCATGGGATGAGACATGAATTATTCGATGCTGAGAATTATTGAGATTCAGCAGCGCTCAATGAAGGCATGGCACAAGGAGGACAAGCTCACCACAGTCATCTCAGGAACGATCCATTTCTGCCCAAATATGCAACTCTTTTCAGATTTCTCGGTAGAAATAACTTCGCCGTGAGGAAGCGATTGAGGTTTATTGCACAAACCTTGCACAAGAATGCACGGTCACTAAAGTTCATTGGGGGAAAGCAGTTATCTTATTCTTTGCTTATCAAAAGACCTTCACTGAAGCATCTGGTTTATGATTGTTCTCTCTACTCCTCGTAACATTAAAACGTCCTTTCTTAATTTAAAAAAAAAAAAAAAAGGAGCATCTAAGTATTTAAGAACAGAACAGTTAAAAAAAAAAAAAAAAGTCAGAAAAGCGATTATAATGTCGTGTTAAGATTGATCAGTCTACCTGACATGTACCAAGTGTACAATATCGCCCTCTAGAGTGGGGAAATAAAACACCACATACAAGTGGAAAAATGTCCCGAGAGATAGAGGTCTTCCACTTTATTTTCTAAAAATAAAATTCTCTCCTATAGCTTGTTCTGCATTAACAATTTTTCTTCAACACCACACATGACCATTAAGTGCAGTCTTCGGTATACAGGACCTCAAAGGCACCAATAATCGTCCTAGTCCATGAGAAAGGAAGGCAACAGTGTGTTAATATCACATTGGTGCCGAATGTTTTGCATACCTCACATTTATTTTCTATGTGGATGGGACAATGCTATTCTGAAAGTGAGAGCAACACCAAGTGTGAAGAAGGGGGGTTACTTAAATGTACAAACCAGCATCATGTCCAGTATCATCATTTTTTAATAATAATAAATACCATTTCTAACAGAATGACGCAAACTATTTTGATCAAAGGAGCACTTGTTACTCTATCCGGGTATAAATCCTCTTTTCTCCTACAATACTTATTGCTGACTTGCTGCTGCTACAACAAACAGATCCAATTGAGAATCAGGCTGCGCGAGGTGATCGAGCCCAGAGAGCCAACATGTTACCACTAGAACTGTAGATACAACAAAAGATCAAAAGTTACACACCTAAAATTTAAGCTTCGTTAATTTTCTATACCAGGGTATCATAAACCATACAGGTTTTGTTAGTCAAATAGTAATTTTTTTTTTCCAAAAATACAAACAGCTGCACCACCACAAATACAAGGAAAGTTGGTTTAATTCAACTGCAGTGGGAGATTTAACTCCTTGACCTTAAGGATATCCAAACATTAACATTACTTATAAAAAGTACAGGTTATCCCCAACTTACGAAGAAATTTAACCACGTTTTGGTCCTTAAATCGGACAAAGTGAGTCTCGTACTCCTTTGACACGAATATAAAATGTAAAGCATACCAATCCACTTGGCTAAATCTGTCCCCGTTCCCCACACTGCTATCAAGTGGCCAACAAACTTAACCACGCCCAAGGAAATAAATCTCACATCGCGAAGGAAATCCTGGACTCCATTTTGTGTCAGAGCTGTTTTCCACCGTATTGGACTGTGAATTCGGTCTCGTTGAGGATTTTCCGAAGTTAGGATTATTCAACATTAAGACATCTTTACAGGACAGACATTTTTTATCATCGTGCTCCCGGGCTGATTCATTGAAACCGGTGAGGCCGACTCATTAACTGGACTTTTTTTTTTTTTTTTACCAGGCATTTTATACATTCATTTAAATACAAAAAATATTGTACATAATTGTAAATATTGGTATCTGATGTCTCAAAGTGTCTAATTTTTGTCCAATACATGTGAGCTACTTCTAGAAGTGCTGGAATATTGTTTCCCTTTCAGGCATCCTTCGGTACGCACTGTTGCATTTCTCATTCGCAAAATTTTAATCTCAGCAGTAGGAGACAAAACGATTAGACCAAAGATTTCCAGTACATAGGAAAATACAGCGTTCCCTCAGTTTGTCCAACTTCGCCTTCGGTCAAGCTTTACATAACGGGTGTGAGATTTTGAAAGTGGGGCTTCTTCCCCCCC
>JAQMYJ010000040.1:5116890-5137555 GCA_030014305.1 Clarias laeviceps | reverse complement strand
ACATGTAAACCTGTTTTTAGAGACTCATTAAGCAATATTAGCAACCTTTAAAATGGCATAATAGGACCCCTTTAAAGCTTCACCGTAAACGTCTGGTTTTGTACAAGATTTTCCCCTAAATAACCTACGGAATAAATGTTGGGAACATTTATGTTTTTTCTAAACTGCAGTAAGAGCTTCGTAACGGATCTGCCTATCCTGTCCAACATAAAGAAAAATGGGCAAAAGAATAAACAATCTCGATTAAACACCTAGATCTGTGGTACTGACTCACACCAAATTTAAATAGAATGTTATCTAATCTAATCCACAGATCTCTCTTCTGCAGTGAATGTGTAACCTTGGCAACAGTGAGGATACTGGATTAGTAGTGAATATTAGACAATGCGATGATGTCAAGTGGACCAGGTCATGTTTACCAGGTAGATTCCTCATCTCTGTCTCTCGGTTATGTGAAACACACAGAGGCTGTAGCTCACCTTTTGGGGGAGATGAAGGGCACGCAGAGCAGCAGGACGAAGAACACTTCGGCGTACAGGAAAGACGCCACAGCAGTCCACTGAAGACTCATATCGCAGACCTAAAATTAAAAATAAATAAATAAAATAAAATTCAGATTTAGCCCCGAGAAAAGAAGCGAAATAAGCATCCAAGAAGAAGTTCTACCCTGAAACATATGACATGATTACATTAAAACATTTGCTGCTCATCTGCTGGCTGTAGATTATTATTATTCCTGCGAGAAGTTTTCACAGCAATGTTACAAAGGAATGCTATCCTTATTAGCGTAGTTAGAATGACGATTAACACATCAGTTCCAAAAGCAGTGAAACAAATGATCTTGTCATCTTAGTGTTTACTGGCGGTTGCCATCCACCATGTTGCATTACCGCCACCTTCTGGCATCATAATCCTCTTTCTAGTCCCATCGCTCTTAAGAAATCCATTAAATACTTTCCTCCTTGTCCTCTTTCTCCATTTTACAAACTACTTTTCACAGAGTAAAGAACCTTTCCAAATTTACAGCCACTGCGAAGCGGCAGTGCCGCCATTACAGAAACAAGTGATGTTGAGGTCTAGTCAGCGGTGCCCTTATCAGTTAAAGCTGATTAGTTTGAGCAGACACACAGGTCAGAGAGAGAGAGAGAGACCTGAACAGAGTGAATGACTAGAGCAACACTCCTTTTAGGTAGAGCTACCAAAACAAGGGCTTATACTCACTCCACCACTCAAAAATCATTGTGAAAAACACTATCATTAGTATATTGATCAAGAGAAGAAGAAGAAAAAAAAAAAAACTTTTTTTAATAACCGCAATATGAAGTCAGCACTTCAGCGTGTTATAAAAAGAATGTTCACGATGTAGTAATCCTGGGATGAGCTACAGGAGATTGTTTGTGATTGCAGCAGCAGGTACAAACTTACAGTATGCAGGGAGTACATTAGAAAGCATAAGCACAGAGGCAACGAATGTCTATTAAATGAAAAGATTGATGCCGCAAAAACAAAAGTACGTCTTCTAGCTTTAGGCGTCTTAGAGCATTTTTCACATTAGGGCTGCGGAATCATTTTCGAAAACACTTCACCTTAAAGTCTGGTTCATTTTGATCAGTAAGAACACAAGCGTTTCGCGCTCTGCAACAGTGACCGAGTCGACTTGAGAATGATTCAGCGTGCTCACTGATCTAATGAGATATGGGAGCCAATCATACTGGCGTATGATAGTGTATGCAACGTCATCAGTCCTGTCCGTCTTGACACTCACCAATCTCATTCTCTGACCTACACAGCTATAAGTGATAATCTATGAAGGCATGTGAGAGCATTACTCTTGACATTTTTCTCAAGAAGGAACAGCATGAAGACTGACTTCCTCGTCCTCCTCTTCTCTAATAGTGGCTCATAAACCAAGTAGGTGCACACTGCCATCTGCTGCATTAAAGGGTGAAAATACCCAAGAGCACCTGAGTATGGAGAAAAAAAATGTGAATGCGTGCCAACAGGGGAGCAATCGTTCCAGCAATTGTAATGTAAAAACACCCATAGAAGCTCAGTTGTTTTCTTTTTCACTTCAGAGACAGATTCCACATGCTCAGTGAAGCAGTTTCCGGCCCAAAAAAAATAAAAAATTGCAAACTTTGATCACCATGCCTTTTCACCTAATTCAAGAGCCAAGATTTAAAGAACATAATAATCCCAGAGGGAAACTACTTTGCCTTGGCATAGGTGCTCACGCTTTGGAAAAAAAAAAAAAAAAAAAAATTAAGAAAAGAAAGGAACCCCATTACTACAATTAAAATTTGTTTAAAAATATAGGAGAAAAGAGGTGGTCTTTTCTTTAAGCAGTAAGAGAAGTGATACAAAAACATAAAAAGCATACGTTCAAAGGAACCTGCTTTGAGTCTGTCCCTAAAGTGAAGTAGAAAATGACAGCTTTTGAGACAACTCATAGAAGACCAGAATGCAGAGGGGAAAATTAACATTACAACATACATCTCAGTACTTAATAATAATGGTAATTTGTACCTTAAAGTGCAGAGCAAACATACATACATACAGCCACCAAAAATCCTGCAAGAGCACCTATTTTTTTGTTGTTGTTTTATTAATGTCACATTAGTAGTTTATGTCTTGTTGGTGTAGGTAAAGGCAACAACGCCACCTCCTGTCTCAAACAGGATTGACTCATCATGGATATATATAACAATGTGACGTGTATCTTAAAATGCAATACTTAAAATACACGCCACACTGTGAGAGCCATGACTCATGAAGTAAAAGCTCCAGATTATTTGAAAGTATAGAACATTCTAGAAAGTTCCAGTTACTGTACTCATAAGTGACTGAATGGACCAAGCTTGCTTCTTAGCTAAGGTGTGAATTTACAGCTCTCATTAAGATAAATCTGTTCATGCTAGGTGTTTTGGATAAAATAAGAGTTTAATATGTTAACACAAAAACAATCACAAAACTGAACAAGACGCGCGGGAAGGCTGGACTGTTGAGTTGTTAGCCGACTAGCTAGCTAGACGTCTAAGCACCACGCCTACTTTCTCACACATACAACCACTTTTGCACCATATTTCAACACTAATATTAACAAATAGATGAAACGTAAATATATACTCACGTATAATTAAGTTCCTGCAGAAAAAAAGAAATACTGAAGCACAGAAGGGAGGCGCTCGCGAATGCCAAAACTTCTGCTGTTTCCTGCGTCTGACTTCCGGTGTGCGTGGCTAACGTCAATTTATCAGCGTCGACTTCCGGTTTGAACGGAATTGTGGGGGAAAATCAATATGAAGCGCTAAACACACTATTTAAATGTTATGTTATTCAAAAATTATATATATGGAATAATTTTTTTATGACACAAGAAAACATACATAGAACGTATATCTTTTTTTTTAAACTGTTATTTTGTTATTTAAACACTGATTATTTTTGGTAACAAATTTAAATAAACAAATTAATTAATAAAATGTGTACTGGTGGGCTTTGATGTAAAATTATAGTAATTCTAAATGTGATATAATAATAATAATACGCAATGCTAAAAACAAATATAACAATTAGTTCCGGGCCTGCGCAGCGTAAATATGATAAAACTTCCGGTGACACGGAAACGGGAAAAATCGATATAAAGAAAAAAAAACTTTATATAACAAAGTAGACAATAAATAAAATGTGTTGAATGTAGTGATTTTGTGTAAAGGTCAATTAATATATAATCTATAATTTTCACAGATATCGGAGTCTTACTGCAGTCTGACAAACACCCAACACATTAAAAGTCCCTGTCCACAGTATTTATGTATTAAAATAAAATCATTACAAAATGATTTTTTTCTATGTACTGTATTCCTCTCTCATGTTAAATAATATACAGTAATATTTTGCCTATGTATTAGAGTCAGAGTTTAATTTATGAATTTTTAAACGTAACTCATTCTCTGTATCTTCGTACACACACACACACGTTGCTAAAACCAGGTTTATTACACACCCCAAGGTGAATTTCTCATTATAAAACCTTTATTAAACATGTATGCAAGCGTTAACAGCTTTTTATTCCTGTGTGGTTAAAACCACGAACAAGTTTTTGGCTCCATCTACAGGTTACTCACCGAAATGTAACGGGAACAAAAAACATAGAATAATAAATATTTGACTGTACCATTTATGCCTTGTCATGTATATTAACTTCCACTACACATATTTAGTCAGGTAAGGCAGCTTAGTGTTATAAAAAATAATAGGAAAAACATTTAACGACAGACACAAAACAAAAAAATAAATATATAAAAAGATATATAGTACAGGATAATAATATATGTCCAAGTTGATGTATAATGTATGTCATCATAAAAAAAATTTTTTTTTTTTTTGGTGGAAAAAAAAAAAAAAAGATCAGACTTAGGGTTTTAAAAATAGTTTTTTCTCACTCTGTATTAAATTCCACTTTTGTCATAGTGTTATGTCATCAGTATTAATATATTTTTAAAAAACAGAGGGAACAAATAATAATAATGGTTCCATAATTAGTAGGTCAATCTTCTGATTCTCGGGTTTTCACACATACATCATTACTGCATTAAAAAAAAAAAAAAAAGATACAGTACATAATTTTCTATTACACAAACATTTTCACACACAGCCGAGTCCAGCACAGTATATAATCCACTAACATATCAACATGTTCAACTGGTAAGTAATTAGCAGATTAGTTTTAGTTAGTATCTGCTTTGTTTGAGCAGAAGAATCACTAAACTGAGCTGGACGCTGGCTCTCCACCACTGGAGATAAAGATCCTTCCTAAAGGCAGAAACAAGCATGAGGGAAAATAAAATGTTAAAATACATGTTGGTAATCTAGTATCTAAAAATATTTTTTCTCTCCTCCCCAAGAACAGTGTGCAGGGACTTGAAAAAGTATTCATCCCTTTCTTTTAAACGTTCACAATTTCTTTTAGTGTTCCAACCTGAAACTGACCCGGATCAACGTTAAAACAAAATAATAATAATTGTAAATTTGTGATAAATAATAAAATCGTAAAAACATGGAACAATTCAAGGGGCGGATACTTACGCAAGTCACAGCACATATAAGAAACTAACAGTACGTTGTAAATTTAAAATGTTAAAAATAGAGTAAATGTTGGACAACAATCATCTGTAGTGCTCCAGAAAGAAATCTCTCTGTTCGGTAAAAAGTTTAAGAAATGTTATTTGAAATTGCATCCTCATGCTCCTGCTCCAATCATCTTCTTTCTTCATCTTTTAGCTTCCTTTCTCCTTTTCCTGGCTCCTAGAGTCAAAAACACACAAAGATAAAATCACACCGATAAACAATACTCAGGATCCACAGAGAGAGAGAGAGAGAGAGAGAGAACGCTTCATCGCTCTTCTGTAAAACTTACCCTCTCTCCAAAAAGCCAAACCAACCATTGCAACGTCTTTACATACCTGCATCCGATTTTCTTCGTGTGCAACTCCTCATCTGGCCCACTTCAGCACGAATAACGAGTATGACCAGACTTTTTGTTAATCTTGACCGTTTAGTTTTATCACAGAGATCCGGCAACACCCAGATGACGAAACCCACCGCAGAGGATCGAGTTTCAGGGATTTCAACTCGCAACCAAACAGGAAATCGGCAAATTTTGCTATTCAGCTCTCCAGGATTTGGAAAACATGGAGGTGTTGTAATGTAAGCTCCATTTCCAGGTTGCAATAAAAGATAAAAGTGCACTTTAGTTTTACAAAAAAGTGAGAGGTATTAAAGTCTGGTATAAGATCTGGCTTTAACGTTTCTTACACATATAAAAGGTGTGGCATTAAAACTGACACTGAAATGTGATGTAATCAAACCGCTCAAACCATCTCCAATCCATACTGTGATTCACACTTTATTGTCCTGATGAGTAATATATAGATATATATATATATATATATATATATATATTTCATTTTAACCATGAAGATTTTCATGTTTAAGATAAGGCACAGATAAGAAACCAGGACATGATCACTATTGTGTTTATTCTCAGCCTCGAGAAAGAGGCCATGAAAAGCATTCAAAGCCGACAAAGGGCTCTTTAGCTTTACAGAGTATTTACAAAATGCCAGACAGGGTGGAGGAATTAAAATAAAATAAAACAAAAACACATGATTGAACATTTGTGTGCGTGTAAATCGTTTTCCCCACATAATCATAACCTCACTGAATAGAAATAAGAAAGCTGCACTTTCACATGCAGTTAGCTTCAAACACAACCCCGGGTTCAGACAGCCAGACATTTTTCACCTCGCCTTATTTTCTAGGTTAAGAGAATGATAGAAAATGTCTCGCTTTTACATCCCCGGTGTTTAGAACATAGCACGTCTGATCATGCGTTGTTTCGTCTCGTCACACAGCATGATCAAATGCTCACGTTCCTCTTAAACCTTCACAACCATCTTCGTCCGTTATGAACAAAAAGGTCGTATGAAGGACAGAAGCAAAGACATGCACACAGGGCCAGATTCACTAAGGCTACACTACAGCTTTTTAAAATTTCATTTATTCTTTTATTTATTTATTTTTTTAAGAAATACATCACCCTGTATATGGATCAAAGAGAATTAGTAATATGCATCAATTTATAGTGTGATATAGTTTAAAGTTTAAAAATATAAGAAAGAAAAATTGAAGGGAAAAACTACGTTACATTAGGATTTTGATATTAAGACAAATAAAACGAAAGGAAAATTACCTTAAAGTTTACATTAAAATCTCTGTGGAATTTTATTCATTTATAATTTTTTATTAGGATTTTATTTTTTTTTTGGCGCTGTTTACTCTTTGATCCATATACAATAAGGTCCAAAAGCTGGCGTCCTCCACTTTATCTTTATTTCATCAGTTAGTTTAAAAAAAAGAAGAAAAAATAAAAGACCTTTCAGTTCTTTGATCTTTCATTTACCAATATCTCTAACTTTTTTTTTTCAATAGCATGTGTGTTAATCCATTGTTTAACTCGTGCTTTATTATTCTGCCATTCTTTTTCTGTCTGAGAGCAAATGTTTGTGCACCCAATGACTTTCAAATGGCTGTACTTCACAAACCCATTTTTGATTATTTTATATATTTGGTGAAAATTTCTTTCATACTTGGTGTGTGTGTGTGTGTGTGTGTGTGTGTGTGTATGTATGTATGTATGTATGTATACACACATCTATATATATATATATATATATATATATATATATATATCACACACATACATACATACATACATACATATATCGATATGTATGTATATGTATGTGCATATATATTTCATTACAAAATAACATTTAAAGTATTCTTATAAATTAATCAGGAAGCTGTTATAAGTGTTTATTTCCCCTGTATATGGAGACTTTTGGACAAACACTGCAAAAGTCCAAATTTATAAATGGCAAAATTATAAATAAACCAGTGACATACCCGAGACAAAAACAGGGGAGAGATAACCCTTCTCATCCCCAGATCTAATCACAAAATATATATATAGGGGAAAAAATAAATAAATAAAAGAATTAAACCTCCCAAATCATCCCAAAAAAATAAAAGAGGTAGTTATAATTGCGGTCAATGAGATTATAAAAAACAACAACAAAAAAAACAGAAAAGGGGTCACAAACTGATGGGTTTCCACTAATACAAAGGAACATCTGTGAAACCCAAACACACAATGTCTCAATTGTATAAAAGAAATCTAAGAATTTTGGATCAAGGGTGCGCAAACTTTTGCACTCAACGGTGCCACTGAATTCTCCAATCTGATTGGTCAGTTGTTTTTGGTTTTGTCAAACAGTTGTTTGCTTTTGTCAAACAGTAGCTGGTGATTTTTATTCTTTTTGTTAGTTAAGCGTTAAATATTGATGCTTTGCCTTAGCAGATCCCACCATCCCGTCCAAACAGCGTGGTATTTTCCTGCAACAGCAATCGACAACTATATTGTAGACAAACTTCGAAAATGTGGATTTGTTTTTCCCTAACTGATGAAATAAACGAGTTGTCGATCGCACAGTGGCTAACAGCCTCAGTAAATCTGACCCTCACAGTCAGAGTATGGCTTTAGTAAACTCACATACTCTTTAGCTGCCTGGGGTTGCTGACTTAAAATAATAATAATAATAATAATTTTACTTCCAATGAATTTACCTCAACAATCAATAAACTTCTGTAACAAACCTCTAATAAAAAGGAAAAAGGGTTAAAAAATAATAAATCACTTCTAACAACAACAAAATAAAAATGCATTGTTAAATTAACAATGGGGGAAAAAACCTTCAGATGTATAAAAGCAGCTTCATGTCCCAGATAAATCTCTATAATATAATCTCATACTTCTAGATATAGTATCGTTACTATACTCTAAACCCCAACCAGAATTTAATAAATCCAAACCACACACACCTCATCCCTTCACCATTATGTCGCTTAAATATGTGCTTATGTGCTCAAAAAATATAACAATAACAACATTCATCTCTTAGATGTGCTCAAAAGTTTTTTAGATAACCTAGCGTGTGTGAGAACAGATTTTGGCATGTTTGTATCAAATTTGCACATAAAAAACTTTTTTTTTTTTTTACATCACTGCAACATGAATTCGCTCTTTTTTTCTGAGCAGGAAGAAAGAAAGAAAATCAGGAGAATAAAGTCTTTAGATTATTTACACCTGTCAAGGGTTTGACATTGGTAGCTACTGTACAGTCACAAGTGCATCGAGGAAGGCACAGCATCAGCCACTTGTTAGCACTGGTGAAGTAAATGTGAACACACACATGCGTGTACGCACTCACGAGCACGCATGTACACACACGCAGAGAGAAGATGGTTATGAGTTTCTGAGATCAGTTGTGTTGTTCGATAAAAGAAATTTTTGACAGTCAAAAGTTTTGGAACACTTGTGAGACATTCTAATCGCTTTTAGTGCCGTGAAACAACTCGGGATTTCCAGTCAGGATTCTCGCTTGTAAACCTCATGATCTGTCCTCAATCCGGAATTCAGCAAGCGTGAACACGACCGGTCATGCAAAAAAATAATGACCGAAGTCAGCCAAAATAATGTATACATACTTCAGGGAAAGAAAAATAGTATGATGTATATTATAATTTTAATATAATATTATCATATCATTATCCAATAAATCAATATATAACGTACAGCAATAAATTCTGTATTTAAATATTTATTACGTTTTTCTTTTCCTGAAGTAAAATTTTTTTGGCTGATTCTGCATATTAATATTCGCTTTAGGTCAAATTGATGATATTTCGTGGAACTAAATATATGTCGCTCTGGTGTAGATAGACAGATAGACAGACAGACTCCAAGTTCCAACATCCCACTTCCGATCTAAGTCGAATGCCCCAAAGCAAAGAGAAAGTCCGGGGAATTAAGTTAAGGAAAGAAATATATATATACACACACACACACACACACACACAACAGTTTCTATGGTAACAGCTCATTCACGACGGTTGTGTTCTTCACAGGCTAACAAGCCATTGTTATTTAACAAAAAGGAAAAAGTATTACTTGACTCAGGGAAGCGTAGTGTTTATTTAACTTAAAAAAATTTTTTTAAAGTGATTCAAGGAAAAGTTTGTTCGTTTGTTATAGTTCGATTCATAGACTTATTGCAGGTTTAACTTCACCTGCTTTTACTCATCAAGGCTTCGTGAGAAGGGGGGGGGGGGGGGGGAAGGGGGGACGATCCAGAATATTTAGAGGTGCTACAACATAAGCGATAAATAGGATCATGAATAACAGCGATGTATTGATTCGTAACGATTGGCCACGAGGTGTCGGAGGAATGAAACGCTTTCTGATGTGCCGTTATTGGAAGGCATTTAACGTCAAATTGTTCTGACTTGGGTCATTTTGCTCACGGGTCATCTACTCTACCGCTAATGACAACTATTGTTTTAAAAGCCTCAAAGTGCTTGTACTAATTGTGAGAAAAGACTCCTGATCTGGTGATTTTCATACAGATCAACTATAGATCTACTATTTTTCTTTAAATAAAGCAAGCATGCCATTATGAATAAATAAGTTCAAAAACTCTTGACTGTCAACTTAAGTGGTCTGACACTGATTGCAGTTTTAATTGGGCACTGTTTAAAAATTATTAAAGAAGAAGAAAAAGAAAAAAAAACTAAATTCCAGCTGCTGTTATTTCCATCAGTAGATCGTGCAGTCTTATTTGCATTCTACATTTCAACCGATTCCCAGCATGTTGTAGCGCAACAGCAAGGTTGCCACTAGGGAGCAGTATAATACCATAATGAAGCGTACTGTAGGTGCACAGGCTGAGCGTACGGAGGTCACACTGGAACATCGCGCTATTCTCTGAACCCCGTCCGAGTTTCATCAGATTCCAGTGTTACAGTAATTACATTCCTTCAGTAAGCGGTTCAGGTTACTGAGAGCGTTTCACAGATTAATGCTTCTCGAGCCCTTGATAAGCCGAATCAGGTGTGTTACAGGAGCAGACGCTCTTCCTAATAGCGGTTTTTTTTGGTTAAATGTTAAATAGGTATTTGAAAATTAGTTCTTGGTGATTTATTTGTAATTCTGCTTTGGATAAGTGTTTCAAAGCGGTGCAGACTTTTAAGCGTTATTAAAAACCAGCCAGCATTCAAGGTCGTCCTGAGGTCACGTAACGAGCTGTGATGTCATCAGGAGAATATCACGAGAGCGCCTTTAGGTAGGATGTTGAAATCTAAATAAAAAAAAAAACAAAAAAAAAAAAAAAAAAAAAAACCCCCCGAAACGACTGTAAAGCAATAAGTGAATATTATGATGGTGGGGGAAGTGTGTAGCGCAAAAGCGTATAGGTATTTGCATTTTCACGTAGGGTGACAAATCCACATTCAAATGTCTCACCTGGACAACACTTATGCGCTTGATGTGCTGTGTGTGCGTTACTATGACGACCAGCGAATATGTGACAGCATTTGACTATAATTTAAATGAAAATTCCGATTTAGAGAAATGGGGTGGGATAGTCAGGGGGTTCACAAACTTTTGGCCATACAGTGTATTTCAGTGTTGTAGTGCTCTGGGATTGAATATGAAATGAAAACATGTTTAAACCATAATGCCCTTCCTTTAACCACATCTTCTTAATTATGTTGTAACTGTGTATAAATTTAATGGTTTAATGATCAATTAATATTAAAACTTTCCTCCCCATTTCCTTATTCTCGTTCTTCTGTTCTCCTGGTAGCTTACAAAATGAATGAAATGCCATAAATAAATGATTATTACTACCACTCTATGCGAGTACAGAATAAACGTGTTTATGAGCGCAAAATCCTGAACACAAACGAGGACGTTGAACGAGCATGGAATACGAACTCTGCTTTGTATTTTTCCAAAAATGGACATGCACAGTTCAAACTTGGCCAAGACCAGACCTTCCTCTATATGCTCATAGATGATTAGAATGACATTATTAGGATTAGAATGGTGTTTTTGTGTTAAAAGAGGACCAAACAAAAAAAAAAAAATCTGAAGAGAAACAACAATGAGAACAAAAAAGTCACTGGTTCAAAAGGGTCACAGAGGGCGTGTCAGGGTCAGAAGGGAAGCGATGCAACCCATCATGCACAGCGGCCACTGTACAAGTCTCCGGAGGCAGTGTTATAATCTGGTGTTGCTTCAGTTGCTCAAGTCTAGGTTCAGCAACGTTACGTCGCAATAAACTGAAGTCAGCTGACGACCTGAATGTAATGAATGACTGACCAGGTTATTACATCTATGTCGTCCCTGATGGCACGGGCGTATTCCAGGACCCAGTAGTGAAAGACTGGTTCTGGGAGCATGAGGAATCATTTTCAAACATGAATTGACCAACACATTGAACGGAAAAGATTTTTGTCGAGGGCCGTCAACTGGAGGTGAAGCAAAACCATATAATATACGAGGAAATAAAAAAATAAAATAAAATAAATAAATATGTGCAGTTTGGTGACTATGAAAATTATTTCGCTGGAGGAAGATCACTGCACAGCTACAGAGAGTTAGCTAAGTCAAGGAGAAGTTTAAAGTACGCTTTTAAGAGTGAGCAAAATGTATGCGCAGGGATGAATTAGAAGGTGATTTGTCGGTGCGGTCACGGTACTGTCAAGTCAGGAATTCTACAATACCGGATCTTTCACTTTTCACATCTTTCACAACTGCCCCCAGACTTCAATGACATTTAGTTCTAAGTGGATCGATTTTCTTGCTCTGTTTTTTTTTTTTTTTTCCAGAACAGGAAAAACACGTTAAGTGTAGAATGTCGGTTTAAGGCATACCGGGGAAAGTGTGATCCTTGTAAGTGATGATACGCACCCCCCCCCCCCCTTGTAGGCTTTGTGCTTAAATATAGAAGAATAAATAACCTGACAGTCAGTATGAACAGCTTTATATATAAAATGTTTAGCCCAGTGTGTCGAGACTCAGCCCCCCCGATTGTGGCTGAGCCTTTTCCCTTTTCTTGGCTCCTGAAGTCGCTGCGGTGGTTTACTGCCAACACACCTGTTCTTGTTATTCGAGATTTTTGTGAGGATTTGCAAACAATAGCCTGATTAGATTTCCCGCCGTATGAGTCAGCTAGTAATAAAAACGCTCGCAGTATGACTGTGCACACACAGACGCCCAGTGCAACACGCGAGAAAGAGAGAGCAGGTGTTACTACTACTACCACAAAAAAAAAAACAAGTAAGAAAGAAAATGAACCCCAAAGCAGCAGAAAGAAGAGAATTAGTTAAGTCCAGGTTAAAGAGGGATTACTGGAAAGGAAAGTCATGAAGGGTGAAAGACAGAAAACGTTGCCAGTAAAGGTTCATTTCACCAGCACTGACTTTGGAAGGAACCCGTCCGTCTGCGAGGAAGAAGAGGAGGAGGAGGAGGAGGAGGAGGAAGGGAAGGAGCCGGCGCCGGTGGGCGGAGCCGCGGCTTTGGGTAGACTGTACATGTAGACGGCGCCGATGACGAGGCCGGCGCCGAGAGTGAACAGAATGTCCACGTGGAAGCCGAAGAGGTAGACAGACGTGACCGTTGACACTACGATGGAGAAGGATGTGGCGAAGCCCTTGAGGATGTTATCGGCGTATTTGACCACGACGGCCACCAGGAGGCCGCCGAACGCCTGGTTGAAGATCACGCCCCACACCATGGGCGTGTAGCCGAAAAGGAAGCCCTTCTCGGTGATCTGCGCGCCGTCGTTCCACCAGAGCCCGATCAGGCCCATGAACGTCCCGAAGAGCCCCAGCTGCACGTTGCGGAGCCATAGTGAGGCGCTGCTGCCTTTTAGGATCTTCTCGAAGTAAACGCCGGCGAAGCCCGACGACAGGCACGACACCACCACGGCCAGCAGGCCCTTCACGTAGCTCTGGGAGGTGGCCGACGCGATGGCCTCCTTCTTCTTGCTGCCGTCCTGCTCCACCTGGACGATGGCCACGCCGGCGAACAAGAGGAGCAGAGAGATCCACTGGACGCGGGACAGACTCTTCCTCAGCATGAGCACGGAGAAGAGCGCCGTCGTTAAAATCTTCAGCTGATATGTTACCTACAGACACGGGGAAAGAGGAAGGAAACAAATGGAGGAAGGTTTACGTAAGAGTGATTCACACAAGCGTTTACGTAAGAGTGATTCACACGATTAATCAACCTGCCCTTTTTTTTTTTTAATTACATGGTCAGCTTTGTATCACTTGCATAAACACTTAATAATTAATTAAGTGTGCCTAGTTAAGTGTGCCTAGGCGCACTTATTACTCTTTCCCCAGAAATCCATTGCGCAATCCATTTATTATTCTTCCACCTAAAACTTTGCAGCGTTTCTCGCCCCGCAGTTTTGAACACACCCTCACGTATGTTACACCGTTTCGTGCGGCTCGATCGGGAATGGTGTGCTATGACTTTTGGTAGAGGTTCGTCGATCGGTTTTCCCAAGAATCCCTGAAAACCGCCCCAAAAATGTCCCGTACACCAGGCTTTGCGACCAGCATCAGCTGTGACATCATAGTTCCGTCGCAGATGCCGCACACATTATAACTGACCCGGCTGCGGCATAGGCACACTTAAAATTTCTTCAGGAATTTTCGCTCTCTAGTTACTATTATAATTATCTATATTATCTATATCAATTACTACTATCTATATCAATTAATTATCAATTACTAGGTGTGCCAGAAGTCACCACACAAAGAAAATGCCACACTAATGTTTTGCACGTTAACAAGTTCATCACGAGTAGGAGAAATGACTCAGAGCCCAAAAAAGAAAAAAGAAGCAAGCATGTAAAAAGCAATGAATAAATAATGTAATAAAAAATAAAATTGATAAAAAGATGGTGTATGTATGGACACTTTTGGGACACCCTGTATAATATAAGAAACAAAGCTTTGACTTAACTTTTGACTTTGAACACTTTATTTCGAATATGAAACAACAAAAAGAACAAAATATAATGAAGAAGCACAAATATGAAGAATATGTTTCGAAAAGCAGTAGAAAGAAAGTTAAACTTATTTAATCCTACCGTACTATTGACTACTTCAAAAATTTTCAGCCAATTTATATCACATACAATACACATAGTGTATATACTTAAATACACACACCAATATACAGTGGGGCTCCCACTTAAAAAGATAAGAGAGGCCTGTAATTTTCATCATAGGTTTACCTCAACTATGAGGGACAAAATAAAATTTAAAAAAAATCCAGAAAATCACATTGTAGGATTTTTAATGAATTCATTGGTAAATTCCTCGGTAAAATAAGTATTTGGTCACCTACAAACAAGTAAGATTTCTGGCTCTCACAGACCTGTAACTTCTTCTTTAAGAGGCTCCTCTGTCCTCCACTCGTTACTTGTATTAATGGCATCTGTTTGAACTCGTTATCAGTATAAAAGACACCTGTCCACAACCTCAAACATTCACACTCCAAACTCCACTATGGCCAAAACCAAAGAGCTGTCAAAGGACACCAGAAACAAAATTGTAGACCTGCACTAGGCTGGGAAGACTGAATCTGCAATAGGTAGCAACTTGGTGTGAAGAATCAACTTGTGGGAGCAATTATTAGAAAATGAAAGACATACAAGACCACTGATAATCTCCCTCTATCTGGGGCTCCATGCAAGATCTCACCCCGTGGGGTCAAAATGATCACAAGAACTTTGAGCAAAAATCCCAGAACCTGCAGAGAGCTGGGACCAAAGTAACAAAGCCTACCATCAGTAACACACTGCATCGCCAGGGACTCAAATCCTGCAGTGCCAGACGTGTCCCCCTGCATAAGCCAGTACATGTCCAGGCCCGTCTGAAGTTTGCTAGAGAGCATTTGGATGATCCAGAAGAGGATTGGGAGAATGTCATGTGGTCAGATGAAACCAAAATAGAACTTCGTGTTTGGAGGAGAAAGAATGCCGAGTTGCATCCAAAGAACACCAGACCTACTGTGAAACATGGGGGTGTTTCATGCTTTGGGGCTGTTTTTTCTGCAAAGGGACCAGGACGACTGATCCGTGTAAAGGAAAGAATGAATGGGGCCATGTATCGTGATATTTTGAGTGAAAACGCAGTTGGGTCTTTCAGCATGACAATGATCCCAAACACACCGCCCGGGCAACAAAGGAGTGGCTTCGTAAGAAACATTTCAAGGTTCTGAAGTGGCCTAGCCAGTCTCCAGATCTCAACCCCATAGAAAACCTTTGGAGGGAGTTGAAAGTCCATGTTGGCCGGCAACAGCCCCAAAACATCACTGCTCTAGAGGAGATCTGCATGGAGGAATGGGCCGAAATACCAGCAACAGTGTGTGAAAACCTTGTGAAGACTTACAGAAAACGTTTGACCTCCATCATTGCCTACAACGGGTATATAACAATGTATTGAGATTAAATTGTGTTATTGACCAAATACTTATTTTTCACCATAATATTCAAATAAATTCTTTAAAAATCCTACAATGTGATTTTCTGGATTTTTTATTGTTATTTTGTCTCTCATAGTTGAGGTAAACCAATGATGAAAATTACAGGCGTCTCTCATCTTTTTAAGTGGGAGAACTTGCACAATTGGTGGCTGACTAAATCCTTTTTTGTCCCACTGTACATACATACACACGCATAAACACACCCTGACAAAAGTCTTATCCAAGTTGTAGGAACAACAAGTAATAACAATAATATTGATCATTTGGAATCAGAAGGCCTTAAGATTACGCTTATTTTACCAAAATAAAATCTTATGTCATTATTTTTAATTATTTAATTAGGACAAAAAGGCCAGACTTTGCTTAGACAAAAGTTGTCACTTAACAGAAATAATGTACAGTACAGAACATAAAGTCATGGTGCAGTGGAAAAAGAATTAATATTGTGTATGACTCCCATGAGCTTGGAGGACTGAACCCATACATAATCGGCAAATGACTCACAGCAAGAATGTCTTGATACTTCAGGCTGTTGATGTTGCCATCCACTCTGCAGATGTCTCACACGCCCCCATACTGAACATAACCCCAAACCAGGATTTTTCCTCCACCGAACTTGGTTTCTGAGCACTAATTCGGGACCACAGCGTATTGTAGATACGGGGGTTTCTAGTGACCAGTTGTTGTGTAGCTCTGCTGCAGGTGAAAAGGGACTTGCCCTGGACTGTCGAACCAACAAACGGTCCTCTCGACCGTCCACTCTGTAGATACATTAAAAGATGTCTGCCACCTTAGCAGGAGACTTGGTCTTCAGTCTCTTGATGATCAGCACTTTGGTCTATGGTTGAATCTTTGGCATGCTGTCAGGTCAGGAAGTGAAGGTTGGGTGTGTTGGGCTTCTTCTTCTACACACCTGGGAACGTGTTAATTACAGTATTTGTCTACAGGTGACGCTCGAATCTGTGATCGGTTGAATCCTTTAAAGTCTGACCTTTCTGACCTAATTAAATTATTAAAAATCACGGCATGATGAGATTTTATTTTGGTAAAATAAATGCAATCTAGACACCTTTGCCTTTCATATAAGCCACTTCTGATTCCAAATGATCAACTAGAAGTCAAGTTATGATTTGTTGTTCCTACAACTTGGATAGGCGACAAGACTTTTGTCAAGGTGTGTACATCATATACTCATATACATACATGTGCGTACACGTACACATTCAGTCTTAAAGTATGAAGCAGGGCGGCGGCAGCTGCTCACCTGAAATGTGGCGGCTGGTAAATTCGAGATGGCCACATACTGCAGGTTGTTCTGCAGTGTGTAGATCAGCGATGGAACCGCCAACTTCAGCGTGTCCCAATACTGCACCAGTATAGCGTCATACAGCAAGGCCACAAAATCCCTGATACTTCCTGCACAGAAACAGAAGGGGCACGGAGCACAAAATCACACAAACACAGAACCGACAAGTTTTGTATTTGTACATGTTTGCAATGTAGGTGGTAAAATGTTGCCAGTCCTCTATAATCCGACAAATGGTGCGCTCTAAACTATTGACATGTTTGGCAGGCAGTACAGCATCCTGTGTGGTAGGTGCAAATCGGACACATAAAATGTAAAAAAAAAAAAAAAAAAAGAAAAGAAAAAAAAGAAAATCATTAATCAGCTGATAATTGCTTTGAGAAATGTGATCGGCGCTCTTTATAATGGACGTTCTAGAAAAGGCGATCAGATAAATTTTTTTGCACACTGTGGTGCGTGTCAAAGACAATACATTTCGCAACCTGAAACCTGTGTAACAAGCAAATTCCATGAGGCGGGAAGCACCCAAAGTATTCAACACCACGAACCTCATGAGACATTTGCAGGTCAGTCACGTAAAGGAATATGAGCAGTTTTCAAAGTTGACTAGCGATTTGGGAAAGTTGAGCAGCTCAAGCGCCACTCATTCAGCTGTCGGTAACAGAAACGTTTCAAAAACAGCAACCCTACTGTGAGGACAGAAAGAAACATAATGTGGAAGCCGCTGTGTAATGTGGAAGACGAAGGTTTACACATGTCGACACCCACATAACCTCAGTGACACTTGGAGTGCGAGTGTACGTCCCAGGTCCATGTTGAGCCTCACTGCGCAGTTTATTAATCAAAACTTCGACAGTCAGGCCTGCCCTGAGAAGTGAGTTAAAGTTTTAGACAGATATATAGACAGATATGGAGATGCAAGTTGTTTGTTATTGGTATTTATTTATTTTTTGTTGTGCACTTTTTGTTGCGTCCTTAAGGTAAATTAGAAAAAATGAGGGCTGACTTGAAAAACTGACAATTTTGACTATAGCCTTTTTTGTTGCAGTTTTTAGGCTAAAGCTAAAGTTAAAGACTCTGTTTGTTCTGTCTGTTACTTTATTTATTTTTATATAATCCACAGGAAAGTGGTATTCGTCAAGCTCTAAGCTGTTCCCAATTACTCACCAAGCACAGGCTGCTATGTTTTAAGTTGACATGTTGCTTGCCAAAAGTTGTCAATTAATGATCTTTCTCTTCTTGCAATATATATTTTTATATTTGTTGTTAAATATAATTGAATCAGTATCGGACGATACAGCGTCTAGTGCCCAAGTTTTTCTTTTCCCGGCCTGTGTTAACATTTTAGTTTTCTGCTTGACTCTGATATCGTATTAAACCCTATGGATTAAGAATTGGATGTTCCTGAAGTTCATATGAAGTTCATATGCATGTGAAGTCAGGTGACAGAATAATGTGTGTGTGTGTGTGTGTGTGTGTGTGTGTATATACAGTAGTAGCCTCCTATAGTATGTAGCCTCCTGGAGTAGTATGTAGCCTCCACCACTTCTGAAAATTTGTGCCCATTCCATCAAAACAGTATTTGTAAGATAAGGTTGGAAGAGAAGGACTGCCTCAAAACAACGTTCCTCGGGTTTGTGTACAGGAGCACAGATATTATGGAACCAAAAAAAATAAATAAATACAAAAATTCCCCAAACTATGGTCACAAATGCTCCTTACCAACATCCATGTCTGAAGCTTCGTGTCTGAATGCGCAGCCTGATCAGGTTTCCATAAAATTTACCGTAGAAACCTTATTCGATCAGACCTAGTAATATTTGTAATGCAGCAGGCACAAGATTACAGTGTAATTACGTAGCCGCTGTTCTGTCTAGTGTGCCTCCCAATTACGACAGAGGTGTCAAATCTTCTCCAGAAAGGGCTGGTGTGTAGCAGAAACCAGACCTGATGGTCTGGAAGGTGGAATCAGGTGTGGCTTCTGTCTGATTTGATGAAAACCTGCACACACCAACACACACACACAACAGCTATTTCTGGGGAGGATTCGACATCTGTGGTCTAGGTAGTCAGACTTTAAAAGTTTACTTGTGTTGCCAGATTGGACAATTTTCTACCCAGGTGGGCTATTTCTTTAACCACCTTGTAAAAAAATGCCGTGGAAAAAAATATGTCTTGGTGAGTAATACAAATTGGGGATAATTTTTGTTTTTATAGTTAATAAGTGAACACTTTTATGGGCGGGTTCTCGGCGCCGCCCAGGCAGGACTTTGCCAGTGTGAACCCTGGTTGCCAGCTAATCACAGACATTAGTAGAAGCCGCCAGTGTGACTGTAACAAAGAACTGTTTTGTTGAACTCTTGAGCAAAAGAAAAACAACACAAAAACATCTTGAAACTGGTCCGGTCACATACAGTATGTCATACATCACTTCATGCTCTTTAGAATTTTGCGAGTATGGGAACTACTGTGTGCGCGCGCTGAGGATCTCTCCGTCTGAACGAAACCGAAGGAGCGTCAAATGACCCATGTCTGAATAACAGAAAGCCGACGATTTAACGGATCGATGTGATGCATCTCATGTCTCAGAACTGAAAGCTACAGTAGTCTAAAAGGTCTTTACATTCTGCAGGATTAACATCAGCTCCAGACTTTTATCTCTTCCGACCAAACTGTACTGCTGGTACTGTGCGTTCTGGCATGCAGTATTCTACTGGCTTCCTCCAAACCGAGATTCATCTCTCAGACTGACGGAGAAGATGGCGAAGTGCGATTCATTCTTCTCCAGAGAACACGTTTCGAACGCTCCAGGGTCCAGTGATGGAGTGTTTTTAACACTTCTCCAGCTGAGGCTTGGTATTCCGCATAGTGAGTTCAGGAAGTTCCTGATGCATAGTTTTTTCTTTTTTTCCTGTGCCATTGAGGCGGGTTGGGGCTCTATAGTGAGTGATGCGGTTCGCGCTGCACAATCTGCACGGTGTTTAGCTTCACGGCTAAGCTGTTGCAGCTCCCAGTCACTTTATGCAGTGTTTTTCTTACTAATACTTCACTCCAAAACAAAAAAGCAGGATCTTTACTCTGCCACTGGTCACAATAAGACCTGGGCCTAAATATTTCGTTGAATCGATGCTATGCTAGTGCGCGAGTTGGCTTTATTTTTGCATTTCTCTAATGATTAGACAGTCTTTTCTAGAAGAAGGGTCAAATATTTTGCTGTTGGAAAGGAATGACAAAATGTACAATCCACGATCATATTTAGTGGGACAAAAGCCTAAGATCAAAACAATTTCTTTTTTTTTGGATTTTTCCCCAATTTTCTCCCTAATTTAGTCGTGTCCAATTCCTCCCTGTCACTAGGGGGCTCCCACATTAAGGCTACTACCACCACT
>JAQMYJ010000040.1:5086474-5107706 GCA_030014305.1 Clarias laeviceps | reverse complement strand
GATTAATCGAGTACTCGTTTCTCAAACCTGTGGATTACTCGAAATGAAATATGAACAAAAATGCCCATCCCTACTTGAGACATGCCCTCTGGCATCGATAAAATCGGTTTTCATTTTTCAGCATCGACATAAACCATAAATTCGATTAATTGCGCAGCAAACAACAAATACATATGACCTTTAACAATATTTTATACTGTATTTCTATTAATTTCACATTTCAGGAGATCCAACCTACAAACCCTGGCCTCCATCTACCCGTATGTAAAGAGTAAAACTAAGTAAAAAAAAAAATTATGAACTAAAGACTTGTCAGATTGTGCAATATACAGTAGAGTGACACGTCCTTTATTTTCAGCACAACCTAGGCAATATGATGAACTGGATTTTATTTTATTTTAATCAACTATACAAACATGACTGAGCAAAAAACATTTTCTTAACTGGGTCGCATGGGCAAAGAAATGACAAGTTCATAAGTTCAAGTGTTATTTTTATGGTTGTTTTGTTTCTGCAACCTATATATATATTTTTTTCTTTTAAATATAGTAATGGAATAGTAATATAAATAAAGGTTAGATATTTTAAAAATAGTGATAATAGTGTCCGCTTCTAGTTAATCATTCGCGGATGGCATCGTTCTCCTGGACAGATTTAATTGTTTGTTTTTTACGATTGTGCAAATACACTTGGGCAGCCGTCATTAAACTCTCACTCAAACAAATGTCCAAAAAAGTGCTCCAGGGTGATTTGTACAAATAAAATCCAACTTAAAATGAAGCCAGAGCTACAAACGTGCTACCACGTGCTTCATCCAGTACATTTGACTCCGACCGGCCGTGTACACACCATTATGGGGAGGCATAACGCGATCAGGGGAAAACTTTCACGATCACAAACAACAACAAAAAAAAAAAAAGCACTTTCTTTTGGTCACTTTTCTACACCGTTTGGAAATCTGTACAACAGACACTTTTTTTTGTTATAGTCATAACACATACTGTCAATTTGTTTTTAGATCAGCAGGTCCTACAAGTGCTAAACTATTTTCTCGCTGAAACGGCAAACTTCTTTAACAACTCTAAAAACACTTGTAACTTCCAGGCATGTTCAAGAGAAGGAAAAAAACTAACAGAAAATTCCTACTGGTTGTTATTAACCATTTCGAACTTATGTATAAGTGCATTCAATTCAAACCAGGACTTCGAGCACAGTGCAGTGATGAGACTTTTAGCTGCAGGAAAAGCTTGAACGGTGAATACGTTTTATATAAGGCTGTACATCTGTGAACGACTATTCCGGCTGAGGTGGCTCATCATTTAACACCACCACTTACACGTTACTGGGAGTTATTGCCACATCCCTGTACAATCCTGACTGAAGTTATTTCGACGTGTTATTTCTGAGAAAACCTGAGAAAACCTTCTACCTTGGTGGTGTCCAAGCACTAGAAAAACACTGGACAAGTGTATTAGTGTAGCAGGAGATTATACAGAGAAATAAAGAGAGATTTTACTCTAATCAAAAGTCTTGGTTTGACTTGAACGCCATCCATAACCCTTTCTAAGGACCTTAGAAGTTAATATTTTTAAAAGATATTATTATAAAGATTTATTCCATATTTTAATGCATGCTAAGAAAGATAATACTTAAAACACATACGTTTAAGAATTCAGCTGGGAGTCACTGCCACATCTCCCGGACAGTCCTGACCACGCGCCGAATTATTTCGACATGTCTGAGAAAGTAAAGGAAGCCCTGGGAGGCCAGCATGAATCAGACAGGCGGTCCGATCATGGGGAACTTTCTACCTTGACCGTGTCCAAGCTCTAGTGAAACGCTGGGATAAGTACTTTAGTGTAGCAGGGGAGTAATCAAAAGTCCCAGTTTGACCTGAACGCCTCATATCATACATTTAAGGACTTTAGAAGTTACTACTTGTAAAAGATTTACTAGATAGATTATTATGAAGATATATTCCATATTTTTAGTGCATGCCAAAAAAATTAAAACTCACATTTCAAGAATTTTGGACACAAACTGTACACACAATCACTCACCGACGCCCCTTGTACATTATAGGAAGTTATTGTCACATCCCCCGAACAGTCCTGACCTAGATGCAAGTCATTTCAATTATTATATTTGAGAAATTAAAAGAGTTCCTGGTAGGCCAGGTCTTCAGACATGAAGTCAAGCATGGTTCTGGGATACTAAGAAAACTTTCGGGAACGTTAAGGGATTTATATAGAGTGATTATATAGGAGTCTTGACTCTCATATCTGTCTCTAATCAAAAGTTTGACGTGGACGCCTTGAGTAGATAGTGCATTTAAGAACCTTAGAAGTTATCATTTGTAAAAGATATTACTATGAAGATTTATTCCAATTGTTTTTTAATCGCATGCCAAGAAAAAAAATAATTTAAAAGGGTGTTTGTGAGTTTTCTACATCCCATAATTATATACCTAAATCACCCAGAGAATTTGGACACAACTAGAGATGCAGCTCTGCTACCAAAATAAGACATGAGTAATAACTATAAAATACATCACATGAATGATGTGTGAATGTTAAATTCAGGCTGTAGGGACATTTCTCAAGCCCTAGCCAAGTGTCACACAAGCCTGGGTGAGAGACACAGACACTGAGCTGCTGGTAATGAAAGGTCTGGTGTTCTTTTCTGAGCAGGAAATGGGTCATTACCTTCAGTCTGTCTGCGAGAAGAGCTCTTGTCCTCACCTGCAGATCCTGCAGATCCTGCACCCTGGTTACCTGCTGCCATGTTGGCACTGACGTCTAAATCCGCGGACTGACACAGCTAACGGCTAACCTACCGTGGCTCTCTCCGGTCTCACACCGTCAGCCACGAGCTAATTAAATCACTCCGGATAGACTCATTTCATAATGAAAAGTTCTCAAACTGCTAAATGTTCCGTGACATTTCTTTAAAAAAAAAAAAAAAAAAAACCATACACACAACCTAAGAGTAACACGCGCGCGCACACGCACACATACTCTGACGCTTCCGGAAAAAGCGTCGACGTCTACGTTAGCTCCTTTCTTCTTCTTCCTTGGTGTTTAATATGTCGACAAAAGACTGTAAGGTGCCACCTGGCGGCCTGGAGCCGTGAAAAACACGTTTCTACTACAGTACAACAGAGTCGTTCTTCTTCTTCCTTGGTGTTTAATATGTCGACAAAAGACTTTATGTTGCCACCTGGCGGCCTGGAGCCGTGAAAAACACGTCTCTACTACAGTACAACAGTCAGCCAAGAAAATGTACTTTTACTATAAATATTTTAATACTAAATTGATATCAATATAATTGATATATCAATACATTTTGTATATCATATACTAAATTGGCTGGAAATCGAACCCGGGCCTTTCGCATGGCAAGCAAAACACCTACCACTGAGCCACCAGTGCCCACATTACTACTATATAATGATATATTTGAATGTACTATATATTACATTATGTACTATATTGATATATGTACATATATTACTATAATATATATACTATACTATATTAATACTTATTTTATTGAAGTGTGTATACATTTTTTTGGCTGCACTAAAATGGACAAAAGTACTTTTTTTTTTTTTTTTTTTACTATTCAGCCAAACCTGTTAATTATTGACTTCAGGTGTTTCAGTCAATCAGGCCCTTTATCCCCAGTGAGGAGAAATCTTTTAGGTCATGTACAGAAGCCTAGACAAGACATTACCGGTTCCGCTATGTACAAGTCCGACGTCCAAAAAAAACGCTGTCGCTTGTCTGTGGGGTCTGTGTGTCTTCTGAGTTTTGTACATTATGTAGCAGCAGTGAGCTTCGTAGTACATCCAGGCACCTCTGTTCATTAACGTAATGTGTGAGTAACTGCGCATGTAGGTACAGGCATGTGAAAAGTCCAGTAAGCAACGTTAACACAGTCACTAGTTTACTGCACGTAAGGAGACTAGCACGCAGGCAATGATGTCATCTGCACACAAGATGATGTCACAATAAGCCAAAATCTGCGTTTCCCCGTGTGCGCACAACACCACTGAAAATGAAGTTTTGAAAGGCCAAAAATACAGATTAAAATCTCCAGTTTTTAAAAATACCCGGCCACGTGTGGACATGGCCTGAATGCTTCAGCGTTATATACCAAGACATCTTGGACAATGTTGTGCTTCCAACTTTGTGGCAGCAGTCAACAAGGGGGAAGGCACTTTTTTCTATTCCAACATGACTGTGTCTCAGTGCACAAAGCAACAACTATTGTATAAAGACATGGTTCGATGAGTTCGGTGTGAAAGAACCTTAAATGCACTGAGCCCTGAAATCAGCCCCAAGATAAACTGGAACGGAGATTGCAAGCCAGGTCTTCTCGTCCAACATCAGTGCCTGAGCTCATAAAGGAGTAGCTCAGTGGTTAAGGTGTTGGACTATGGTTCGGAAAGATCAAAAACCACATCCACCAAGTTGCCACTGTTGGGCCCTTGAGCAAAGCACTTAACCCTCAGCTGCTCAGATGTATAATGAGATAAAAATGTAAGTCGCTCAGGATCAGGGCATCTGCCAAATGGCGCAAATGTAAATGTAAAAACATGTTATACAATATGAATGGGCATGAATTCCCAGAGTAACGCTCCAAAATCTTGTGACCAGCCTTCCAAGAAGAGAAGAAGCTGTTATAGCTGCAAAAGGAGGATCACTTCCATATTCAAGTGAATGAATTTGGATACAATGTCATTGCAGGTTTGTCCAAATATTTTTGTCCATATAATGTATTTCACTCACTCACTCATCGTCTACACCGCTTTATAGTGTACTGGGTCACGTGGGGCCTGGAACCTATACCAGGAGACTGGTATCACAAGATGGGATATACACTGGATGGGGTGCCAATCCATCGCAGGGGCAGCGCACACACACACACACACACACACACAACCTGCAACTTGGGAACACCGGTTAGCCTAATCTGCATGTCTTTAGACTGTGGGAGGAAACCAGAGGAAACCCACCAAGCACAGGGAGAACCGGCAAAGTCCATGCACACAGACGGGATCCAGACCCTGGAGATGCTAGGGAACAGTGCTAACTGGGAAGCACATTGTGTGATGTAATCAACGTGCATTATAAAGTAAGGTGTTAGAGTAGTTGGATTCCTTTTTTAATGTAACGAGTAGTCGAACGCATTAGGTTCGCTGTTTAAGTACTCAGTTTTTCAAAAATGTAATCCGTTATTCAGATATTTTATATAATCCGTGAGCCAGACAGCAGTGATTCCCAATCCCTTAGTGTGTGTGTGAAAGTCGTCCTACAAGCCCCGCCCCGATACCCCGCCCCCCTCTGTTATTCCTGCTGTTATACCCCTATGCGGTTCGACTATGCGAGGACCGACGCGTGGAAAGATGGAAACCTAATCACAGCACCAAAACTCGCGGTGAATCGTGATGAACCGAACTTACGGCCACCGCGCGAAACCGCGTAGGTGAGATAGGGGTATTAATAGTTAACAGATTATGGGCCAAACTTCGCTGAGTGATGATGGGAGAATAATTATAAAGGTCTTGACTAAAACAACATGCATGAGGAATCACAAAGGAGTTTTCCAGACAGAATTTTGGTCCAGACAGAGATTCACTCCCAGGTCACTAAGTTCATATTCATTGACTTCACAGAAATTCCTAAGTGGAGCCAGTAGGAGTCTGTACTCCTAAATAAAATATTATTCCTAAAACAAACCACAGGATGGGAATGAAGTGAAGCACAATACAGTATAAACTGCAACTCAGCCAAATGCTGAATGAATCAATGAACTGAAGCAACTCACATAACTCCAGACAGTGAAAAGACAAATGTCAGAAACATCATAATTTGCTTCATGAACACTAGATGGAAGCAGTGCTCGTCATTTTAATAGTGTCTCAGTAATGCAGGTTTGCAGATCCTGTACATCATCCACTACAGTCTGAATATTTATATCCGTCTGTGATTAGATACAGAAAACAATGTGATCAGATATGGGAGTGTGTTAGTGTTTCGGGAACGATTACAGTGTCACTCTGACACTGTAATTTTTTTTTAATAAAATGGGATTTGCAAAAAAACAAACAAAAAAACCCATTGTTTATTATTGTTAAATGATGATTGGACTCTAAAATGAGAGGACTGGGTTCCATACTGAAATAATTGGACTCTAAACAGGAAAGAACTATTTGGACTCTGAACTGGAGTGAGAACTAAAACTATTCTGAACAAAAAAAAAAAAAAACACTATCTACAGGTCAATCTTTCATGTCAAAGTCAGGGACAGGCGACAGGGACATGGATGGAGACATGAACAGGGATGGGTATTGGAACAGGGACGAGCATGGGGACAGGGACGAGCATGGGGACAGGGACGGATATGGGGACAGGGATGGATATGGGGACAGGGATATAGAGAGGAACAGGGACGAGCATGGGAACAGGGACGAGCATGGGGACAGGGACGAGCATGGGGACAGGGATGGATATGGGGACAGGGATGGATATGGGAACAGGGACGAGCATGGGGACAGGGACGGATATGGGAACAGGGACGAGCATGGGGACAGGGATGGATATGGGGACAGGGACGAGCATGGGGACAGGGATGGATATGGGGACAGGGACGAGCATGGGAACAGGAACAGGGATGGGTAATGGGACAGGTATGGAAATAAGAACAGGAGACGGACGGGGACACGGGCTGGGATGGGTCAGGGACAAGTACAGGGACGGGAACAGCGATGAGGACAGGAACAGGGACAGAGACAAGGATGGGGACAGGGATGGACACGGCGACTTATTTCCACATGTTTTGCCCCAGGCCAGATGTGTAAAAAAAAAAAAACAGTGTAAAGATAAGGCAAATAAATAACAAAACAATAACACAAGTCACCCTGTGTATCTGTTACGACATTACCGACAGGTTCATAATTGCGATGAACCGACAGAGCACAAAGCCAAAGTATAATTGTTTCCACTACAAGAATTTCGGTTTTATCTCCATCTATATATTTATATAGAGATTCTTTTGTGTGTTTGCACAGGTATCGACGAATGTAGCAGTAGGCAGCGTCATCATCAAACTTTAATGACATACTGTGAACATGTCATAGTATGAGATGAACGTTGATGACGCCGTCTACTGTTACATCCGATGGAATTATCCCAGAGATGTACGTGGACGGAATAGATCCGCACACAACTCGACACAGGATTTATTCCGGATGCCTTTCCTTATGCTACCCTTCCATTTTATCCAGGCCTATATAGGACCGGCACTGCATCCAGTGGCAGGGGTTTAGGGCATTGAGTGGGAATTGAACCTGGGCCTTCTGCATGGCAGGCGAGAAACCAATGCCTTTCTTATGAATGAACTTCTGTGGTGTAAGAGAATTGTTTTCCTATAACTCCACATTATCTCTTGCATTGTATCTTGTTTCATTTTTGAATCAAAGACACAGACAGACATGAATTGCTTGAATTCTTTTAATTTAACTTAAATAAGGTCATGTGACTGCTGCCACAATATTACAAATTTCAATACACAAGTATTTGCAGAGTTGTTGTACGAACCCAAGCGAACCGCAAGGATTCTCATTTTCAATGTTTGATAAAACACAAGTTGAAACTTTGTATAAAAAAAATAAATAAAAAAAAAGCCTAATTGAATAGTCCAGAAACTAATACATTCATGTTGTTGCACTAGATAAGGTCCGATTTTAAACATTTAAATCTGACATTTGGTCCTGAGATTTAAACAAGGATACAATTAGTCATTAAATGTCAAGTAATTTAAAACAATCTAGTGCTTTTTAGCTTTTTCTCTCTTTGGCTTTAACAGAAATTACTTTTTAGGTAAACATATACACCGGTTGCGATTCACGAACAACACTCGTGTACTGTTTTTCTGACTTGAGTGTAAAATCACATGACCAGTTCAGCACCACAATTTTGGCTGCTTACAATCTTGAACGTTGTTATGACTTTAGAGCATTTAAACAAAAAACAAACAAAAACACAGATATCGAAAGTAAAAGGCATGTTGGTTAAACAAAACAAAACAAAAGTCCCATGAGGACATTTTAGTGAACAGCGGTGGTTGTGTTATTAAACTCAAACAGGATTTACAGGAAAGTTTCCTGGAACAAAACACCATCATGTCACTGTGAGTCGCTGTTGTTCCCAGCAGGACATGACACTCCTCTTAAAATGAGGGTACAATAATATATACAAAAAAACAGCCTGTAGAACCAGGCAGCACTGTATATTCAGTCAATGACGGCTATAAGTCCTTCACCGTGAATGAGAACTGAATTGCTTCTGAAACTTCCTCCCTTAAGTCCAGAACATAAATACCTATTAGATGTGTCCGAGTTAATAAATAGGTAAATAAATAAACCGAGCAGAGCACCAGTGTAGATTCAAAAAACACACACACACACGTGCTGGATCTGCAGAAGAACAGGGGACAGAACGGCGTCCATGGGAGGGGATGACACGATGCCGGAGAACATTTCCATGAAAGAAACAAGGGACAGGCTGAGAAGCCAGAGTTTAAAAAAACAAAAACAAACGTGTGATGTGATCCAGTGTATAATCAATCGAACAGCAGGTGTAAAGTTTTGACAGCCATCTGACATTGGTCCATGTGTAAAGTTAAAGGCTTGGTGCAATGTTGCTGTCGTCTTGCAGGTCTCCGATGTCGTCCAAGCTCTCTGACATCCAGGGATGCAGCAAAATCTGCTCCAAGCTTGGACGCTCATCTGGGCGGTATGCGAGGCACCAGCGGATAAGCGACTGGCATTCTGCAACAAAATGGGGAAAAAATAATTAACAATTGGTTTATTTTACAAACTGAAACAATTGAACAGGATCCATTTAGGTCATTCAACCCTGGACTAGACGCCTGTAAGGCGAAACACATTCCACAGTTGCTGTTACTCTACTAGAAACGCAGGACACGCAGGAACTCACCATTAGAGACACGCTTAGTGAAACCGGGCGTAGCCTGAACGATATCTCGGTCTCTTTCAAAGGGAATGTCTCCGCATACCATGTCGAACAGCAGGACACCCAATGACCAGACGGTGAGCGGAAGGGCTTCGTAGCGCTGATGCAGAATCCACTCAGGTGGGCTGTAAACTCTGGTTCCTAACAGAAAAAAAAAAAGGTCCATGAGAAAAACAACTACAACACTACCTATAAGCTCTATCTGTGATGTCTATGTTATCTCTAAGAGTTAATCTAGCTCTCTATTTGTCTTACCTTCAAAGTCTGTGTAGGCCGTGTCCTTCAGCAGAGCACCAGATCCAAAGTCAATGATCTTGACGTCTCCGGTCCGTGTGTCTACTAAAATGTTCTCGTCTTTAATGTCCCGATGGACGATTCCCCTCGAGTGGCAAAACTGAATCGCTTCGACTACCTGCTTCAAAAACCTGAAGGAAAAATGGATGCAAATTATTATCATCATCAAGTTACATATTTCACATCCACAAGGCGTTAATCGTATAAATAAATGTCATGTTAAAAAGAAAATCGAACAGTAGGTTACCTTCGTGCGATCAGTTCATCTACAGCACCACGGTCGGTGATGAAGTCGAACAGATCCTGGCACGGCTGCGGCCTCTCGAACACGATGAAGAAGCCCTTGCCGGGCGCCTCGAACCAGTCGAGCATTCGGATGATACCAGGGTGGCCTGAACCTCCAAGCCGCAGCAGCAGCGCCACTTCCATGGGGACCGGGCTTGAATCACCAGGCTAAAACACAGAAAATAAGACAGGAGGATAAGCTTGCAGTCTGCTTGCTGGATAAAAACGGATCAACAGAGAAAGTAAGAATTTGGTTTCGTTTCATTTCATGACAACAACAAAAAGGAATCTATCACCAATGTGTACGTGTGAGTCCAGTGATTAAATCTGACTCATGACTGAAATTTGGCCTTGAGACAAAAAAAAAAAAAAAATCCAAAAATATGTACCAGCTTAACTACTCAAAATATTCCTGTTAATCAGCTTGGGGAAATACTTTCGCTTCCGGTTCCTCTACGGATTGTTTTGAAAAATCCCTTAACGTCACAACCCACTACGTCATTACGCAGGAACCCAGCAGGGGGCGCACGAAAGAAGAAACAGTACATTACAAGAGAGAGAGCGAGAGAGAGAGAGAAAAAAAAACTCACCAGTTCCGCCCACTGCTGCACTCTGTCATGGCACACTTGTTTAATAGCGACCTGAAATGTTAAAAGAAAAAGAACATACAATTTAGCACACAGCAGCATGTTAAACATGTTATTCTTTAAATGCAATTTATATAGATATCCGTTTATGTTATGTTTAATAAATACATTATTTAAAGTCGTAGCCTTGGATTTAATGCGCGCTCGTATAAAAAACAAATCGACTATTAAATAAGAATAAGTGCGTCATAGTAATCCAAGCCCTCAAAATCACCTGAGACGTCACAGTCACAGATGACGCGTTAAAAATATTGTAAAAAATGCTCATAAATCACCTGTAAACCATCGGAGATTCGCTGCCCTGAAAACACAGAGCCGAATCCGCCGCTTCCCAGCAGAGCTCCTAATTTATACTTCTTCTCGAAGGACTCTTTAGTTGGAGCTGAAAGAAAGACAAATGTTTAAAAACCTGACGGTTCAATTTAATCGTTTAAAAACTGACGGTTGAATTTAACCAAATAAAAAACTGACAGTTAAATTTAATCGTTAAAAAGGTTTACGGTATTTTTAAACGTTAAAAAAGCTGAGGGTTTACTTAACAGTTAAAAAAAGCTGACGGTTTTATTTAACGGTTAAAAAAGCTGACGGTTTAATTTAAATGTTTAAAAAACTTAAACAGGTAAAAATGTTTTAACTCCAAATAATATAGAGTACAATACTATTAGCCAACTGAAAAAACGAACCCTGACCAACAAAATGCGTTGAATATGTATTTTTTTAGTAAAATTACATTTAAAAAAAAACTTGTTATAGGTTTATTTTGGCAGCTTATATTACAAAATACAACCTAAAACAAAAGCTAGCATTCTTACCGAGTTTTCCTCTCACGTCTTCGGTTTGGTCTCGGCGAGACTCGACTACGCGTTTGTCCAACATCTTTTCGCAAAGTAAAAACGATTAAAAAGAAAAAGTATTTTATCCACACACAAAAATAGCTCGGCAAAGCAGAAGAATCCGCTATAAAGCCATCAGCACTCCATTTTTAAGCTCCAAGTTTCTTCTTGAATTGAGCGTCTCCCTGGATACTGCACTACAGCTGCGCGCGCGTACGAATCTCCTGCTCCGTTTGAGCGTTGTTGATGTTTAAGTTTGTGTTTACGTTTGACGCCACGCCCCACTCCAAACCACTGTCCAATGAGGTCCGAGCTTGCCTGAGTGTTTTGAATCTAGTACCAATCACGTCTCGGTGTTTTTTTAACCTTTTGAATATTAATCAAGGAGCTGGTTTTTCTCAGAACTGGAGTAGAATTAGCGCGCGCGCGAGAATACCAACGCACTTGCGCACTACACGATTACACAGTGCGCTAGAATAAATGCGAACCGCTAGCGCGAAGACAAACCGCGCTCTATTTGTACATACTTCTTAGCGCGGCAGTATGCATGTGCGGCATTTAATTCCCGCGCAAAAAAACTTCCGTTTAGCATCTGCTACCTGAAAAGGGTTAAAGTGAACTGGGGAAAGGAATGAGCAATTGTGTTTAAGTGAATTATTTAAAAGTTCATTTTATGTGCGTGTGTGTGTAGATTATATACGTTGGTAAAAGTGTTAAAAATGTCTGAATACATTTTCAAATAAAAACCCTGACAGAATCTACACAATGCAGTTATTAAATACTAATATTATTCAATGTTCAAAAAATATACCAACATCCCATATTCTCTTATGAAAAACTTCTCTTTTTGGTTTATTAATGAAAACTGCATACACAGACCTGAACACAATGCTAAATGCACTCCTAATTCCTCATCTTCACTTTCCTTTCCCTTCCCTCCAGTCAGCCTGGTCTTTTGCAGAGTGAATTTTTCCTTTCTTTCTTTTTGCGAGGTTATTTAACTCCATTTACTCATTGATGTCCTCTGAAAATGAGCACTTTTAGTTAATGGCTTCATTTTTGCACCATAATTCCTCCAACACTCCAAAATACAACAAAAAAAAAAAAGCCACTTAACTACCTAAAACCCCCTGAGAAGCCTTTCTCTAACAGTACACTCAAAAGCTTTTCAAAATGGTCAGATTTACTTTTTAAGTAGGGGCATAAGAAAGCCACAAAAAGCTTTTCAACACTCTTGCTTTTATATGGATGCTTGCATTATAAATGCTAAAAGTATGACTTGTGCATGTGACGGTCAGTTTGATTTGCTCCAGACATACCTGCTGTGCATAGCTACCTGCTACCCTACCTACTGCATCCAATAAACAAGATGTAATTGTTATTTTGCCTGTTACTTATTTAACAAATGCATTTCCAGATAAAAAAAAAAATGTGTGTATTGAGAGAGAGAGAGAGAGAGAGAGAGAGAGAGACCACAGAGATAAGGCCAGTTTCTTCAGAAACTTCTCCTTTTTTATTCCAAGAAAAAAAAGAGCTTTTTTTTTCATTCCAAACAGGAAAATAAAATACAACAAGCTTATATTAATCAGGTATTAAGATGATAAAGTATGACATTTTTATAGATTTTTTTTCCTCATTTTTTTCTATGAGATCAGTTATGTTGGTTTAAACATGCACCTAATAAAGAAGTCCAATCTTGGCATTAGTGGCAAAAGAAAGTAAGGTAATGGTGAGGGGGAAGTCTTACAGTGACGGTCATTATTACTGATAGATGATAGTGATAAGGACATGAGGGGAGAGTGAGAGGGAAATGCGACTTCTATGATGATGGACAGAATGACGTTTGATTGATCCCCGGGTTCGCGCCTTCTCCCGTGCCATGAGAGAGCTTCGGAGCGCCTTCATCCCATTATCAACTGCTGTCCGGAGACGGTTCTCTATGCATGGCATTCTTCTTCATGCTGTCGAGGTACTCCTGTTGTGATACGGCCAGGACTGAGGCCAAAATCTCGTCATCCTCCCAATCCGTCAGACCTTTCACAAAAAAAGAAAACATGACCAAATATGAAGAACTGATGGCTTCAAGGAAAAAAAAAAAAGAAAAAGAAAAAAGAAAAGAAAAAAAGTTGTCATGTCTTGCGGGTTTCACAGTCATCCCACACATCAACCATCATTTCCGCTATTAGCTAGCTACTTGTGTAGTTTCCTGTGATGGTCCAGAGCTGAGTAGAGTCCCAAAACAAGTTCATATGAGGTAAATCTCTTATCATTAATCATTTTCCTTTGAAACCACATCGCTTTTTCCACCCACATCCACCCACCTAAACCTAAAAATCACACTAAACCTTTAACACAATCAAAATAATTATTTTACCAATTTGTCTCAAAGTGTGAAAACTGTCACTGCAGCACTTTGACTCAGGCAATAAAAAAAAAAAAAAATCTCATTTAATTGGAAAAATCTACCTTTGCATACATGCAAGTATTATTGTCTCATAAAATGTAAGAACCAATCAGGTTGCAGTATGCAAATGAAGGCAGAGAGACAGATCAGGTATAAAAAGAAAAAAATAGGGAATGTGTAAAGTTGCTGTCATTTCCATATTTATAGAATTTGCAACAATTGGAGAGCTTCTGTTGTGGATTTCTTTTCTGAATTTTGCAACACCAAGCAACTTAATTATGCAATACAGGATAAGTTTTGGTGACTATCAGGAAGGACCTCACCCAAGTATTAAAACAAACCAACCACAACTTGCACGTTCAGCATTATAGAACTCTGCATTTATAATATGCGTTTGCAGATAAAGTGAATTATTAATTCCATATCCCTTGTCCTGCATGATGTGGTTTTTACCAAAAGCCGTTGGCGACATGTCCTGCATGATGGCGCGGTAACCCAGAGACACCAGGGACGATGAGGTGGGTCTGTCTGCTCCAACACAGGCTTGGTTACTAGGCCCTGCAAAATACAACATAATCACACACACACACGATTATGCTTCCTTCATTATGCGTTTCCTGGGAACATTTTAAATTGATGACCTCAGATGGCCGTGTTTGTTACCTGCGCATGTAAACAAGCTGAGCTAAATCACTTGGAAAACACTGGGGATATACGCCAGGACTGGGAAACCCTATTCATAAGCATTTACATCTGTTTTGCACAACAAATAACCAGTTCTTTACTTCATTGTACTCGTGGGTCAACCTTAACACACAGTTTACCTGGAGCCAAAAAACACGTCACTGTGTTTAAAAAAATAAATAAAAAATTTAAGTCAAATTGCCTCTAAGGAACATGGAGTGAAGAACACACAGAGCAGTGTACAAAGTGATCTACATGGGCAGGAGCAGAACTGTGTGTGTGGTGGTGGTGTAATGGAGCGTGGCATACCAGGAGCGCAAGGCGAAGGGGGTTTGGACAGCGCGAGAGCCGCTCCAGCCGGGGAGGGAGGCTTGGGCGCTGGGTCCGAGTGGGCCGGGTCTGGGTTCTCGGGGGAAGGGGCGGCGCTCCGGTGCCGTGGCGACCGTGCGCTCCACTCCTCCAGTCCGCTGGAGGCTGCAGCAGTGGCAGAGCTACACGTGGCGCTGGCTTTACGTGGCTGAGGTAGAGACAGAAACAAAGAGTGAATTTTATATAATGCTTCACAGAAATCTAAACCATTGAGGAAGAAATCTAAAAATTACAATGATGAGGAAAACTTGGGACTCAAAATAGAAACCATAGTCTTCTGAGACGCCAGATTACAGGACTAAAAAGACAAACAGGATGCTCAGTATGAGCATAATAAGAGTCCTTGGGATGAACACAGTATAGTCTTTACGATCACACAAGCACTTTTGATGATGAAATCTATATCTTTATTACTTTGAAAAACTTTCAATATACATCAATGTTGAAATTCCCACCTGAACTTTTCAGTTAACACCACTTCTTAAAAGAAATATTTGCACTTTCGCTTTCAAGCCTTTTACATGAAGATGGGGTGCTTCTTTGAAACCAGACGGTTCTCACACCAGCGGCCAAAAGTGAGAAAACGCAAACGCAAAACTACCTCGTGACGTTTGTACGAACCTTGCAGTGAACTCTGCACCTTTCTCTGAAAATACAGGCTTTATGCAAAACACCATGTAGTATTACGAAAAGCAGAAAACAAATCCGGGCACTTGCGTGTTTTTCACCTCGCACTTTAACGAGCTCACTTTACAAAGGATTATCCTCGAGGTCAAGGATAACCGGAAATACTTTCCAAAGTGTTAAGACTGACTAGAATGTGGCCAGATGTGCAACCAGAGGCTATTGCATGGCCTGTTCTGATTCCTCATACTCGAGAGGTTATGGCTGACTGGAATGTCGACTTTAAGACGGCCAGAGGCTTGGTCTTTGTTTGTTTTCTTTGCCCCCTGACCCTGCTCACCTGTCGTGCCTGTTTCTCCTGATCCCGGAGCCACTGCAGGTACGACTCGCGGGCCACCTGCTCCTCGATTGCCTCGTTGGTAGCCTCCCAATCGGTGGCCCTCTTTTTATCCTCCAGCATCTGCTGCTCGATCCACGACTCCTCCGAAGTCTTGATCGCGTTCTTCATCAGAGACTGGTCCGCGTACTGCCCAGAGGGAGACAGTTTACACTGAGTACACTGAGAAAATATAATGTAGTATTTTATAGGGTTGCAAAAGTTTTCTTAACGATAGTTGAACATGTTACCTAACAAGAATCAATAGGTAGATCAATCAAAAATACAGTTTTTTTTACCAGTGTCTCTGTCCTCAATCATAAACGAAGATGTTAAAAATGCGTCTGATATTGTGTCCTGCATGAACTGCAAGTTCACAGATTTGAGTTACAGAGAAATATTATGCAAAACAAATATGTCATACTATGTATCATAAAAGTGTCTGGAAATATCTTGATATAATACTTTTGTCATATTATCTATTGTTTCTTTCTATAGCAGAAGCACTCTGCAGTACTTTCTTCCTCTTTATACCCTTTCAATATCAATGTTAATTAAAAATAAATAAACGAATAAATAAAAATCACTCATACTTCTTTACCTGCTTACAATTACATTTACCTAGCCAGTACATAACAGGTTATCAGATAAATGATAACAGCTATAAACTATTTTCAAATCTTTTACAAACTGCTGATACTGAAGACTCTGTCTAGAATGTTCTAGAATGTCATAGAAAACTTCAGCATATGAACAATTCCACAGGTTTTTCGAACCATTCACCATAGAATCCCGATGAAATAGAAGTCATTGCTAATAAACACTATACTCTACGCGTATGTAAGAAAAATCAATCAACACCTTCAGACCAATCAGATTAGAGAATTCAGCTGCATTGTGGTGGTAAACAAAAACAAAAACGCAAATGTATTTAGATTTGTCATAATGAGGACAGAGAGTGTTTTGCCTCATGATCACTGACATTGGTTTATATTATGAGGGGGAAAAAAAATGTAAAAAAGATATTGATATAATGCATAACCACCGAAACTTTACTTAAGACACAAGCGACAAAAAGAAGAGTGCAGGGTTTTGATCCTGCGCCCTAATTTCAGCATTCTAATGCACTTTCGGTCGCTCTTCCTTGTCTGGGAGAGCGTCTCGAATGCGAGACAGCATGTGGTTAGCTCTTGTGTGCACGCCAAGTGTGCCACAGCACGTCCACACGCCATTGTGTTTCTGTGCAGCCAAACCAGCTGTTATACAAACCTGTCTGACCCTGACCGAGCAGAACACACACGCACATCTGTGGCTGAGCTCAGCACGGCTGCGACTCGCGCACAAGTCTTATTCCAGGTATCTGTTTCTTAGCATGTATAAAACGGTCAGGTTTAAGTAACAGATGACAAAAAGATCACAAGCTGCATGTGATGAGTCACAGGGCCAGTGCACATGTTCCTGTTTAACTGTCTTGTGCTGCATGCAAGGAAAGTCAGGTGTCTCAATACACTGTTATTTGGTCAGCTTATGTGCATGAGGGGAAAAATGAGTTATTCGCTTGACATAATGCTGAAATTAAGTCATACCCTTCATATCCTTATAATTACGTATCCCACCCAATTAAAAGAAACCCTTTTTGGAACAAGATACTGTGTCTTATTAGTAGCTTAAAAGTAACAATTACACTTTTATTCACAAGTCATTTCTTTTCGTACTTCATTAAATGAAGCTGTGTTACTGTTTCCATCCAACCTTACGCTACGTTCGGCTAAAGCTCGTAACTCGTCGCTTTCAACCCAAAAGAAAGAGAGAAAACGCCCTCTCAACTCGGAATTCCCTACATGGAAGCCTGTTCACGGTTGAGGTCAGCAAGTGACGTCAAATCCAAATGCTTGCTCAGAGCACCAGGAGTAAACAAAGCAGCACTTCTTACTTTTAAATGAGTTATACTGGACGTACAAGCGTTCGCTTTGGATTAAAACACAGGTTTTTGCGCTTGTTAATCCTGATTAAAAATTGCAGTTTAAAGGAGGAAAGTAAACATGACTAAACACAATTGGATAGTTTACTGAAATAAATAATAATAAAAAAAAGTTTGTTTCTAAAATACGCTAAATGCAAACCATAAAGTATTTTTTCCTTCAATTTTGAGGCTCCCCATCCTTTCTGATAAATCCTGGCCTACTGCATTATTACTGCTTATAAGGACACAGTCATCTATGATTGGTCAGATGATTATCTGCATATGAAACATAAGCCAATCGGTGTTCGTTTCTCCGTAGAAGACACGGTGGATGAAAGTTCGAAGTAAAAGTCAGGTGGGAGGGAGATGATTGTTCTCAGAGTTTCTCCATCAGCTATGGAAGCAAAATGTCCTTCCCATAAAACTCGTCATATACCCTCCAACATGAACTGAAAGAATGTACAACGGGTGTTCAAGTCAAACCAGGAATTGTGATGAAATCTATCATGCATGAAAAACTGATTGACATCATTCGGTTTTTCAAGCACAGATAAGACTCTTAGCCGCAGTAAAACATTTAAATGGTGCAAACGTTTTAAAGATGGCCGTGTGTCCCTTTAATGACGATCCTGGCCGAGGTGGCTCGAAGCCCACTGCATTCGTTCCTGTTAACATTCAGCAAGTGAAAAAAAAATTATTCGACGGCCAACTTGCGGAAGAGACGCATCTGTCTGTGGGAACTGTACACACAATCATTCACCAACACCACTTGCACATTACAGGAACTCGGCTAAGGATTATTGCCCCACCACAGCCCTGTACAGTCCTGATCTCACCACAAGCCACATGTCTGAGACATTAAAGGAGGTCGGTGTTTCGGACGTAAACCAGGCAGTTCGATGATGGCTCCTGCGTACTGAGAAAACTCTGACGGCATCCAAGCACCGGTGAAATGCTGGGAGAAGTGCATCAGTGTAGGAGGGGATTATATAGAAAAATAAACACTCTCATAACTGTGTTCTGTTCGTCTGCACAATCAAAAGTCCTGGTTTGACCTGAACACCCTCGAATTTGTTATTTATTCCGGCTTGTAAATATTTACCTACTGAACGGATAAATCAAAGGTTTACGCCTCGCCCGTGATTCCCCTTAAAATTCATTCTGATTGAACCAGATCAGGTCAAACTGAGGTGTTTACAAGATGCATTGTTATTCAGATTTGGCTATTATCTAATATCATTAGCAGCGAGATATTACTCTCCATGTAAACACACCTACTGACAAAACTGCTTTCATCAGACAATCCCCCCCTCCCCCCCAAAAAAAATCCCTTCATTGACTATTAAAAGTCACCTAATCAGGATAAAACTGATTCTCTTAATTTTTTTAAGTCTAACTCAGTTATGTAAACTTAAATAACAATAAAAGCTATAAATGGTGACAGAAAGTGTTACGTGTCTTTAAGATCACTGAAGGGTCACTCTGCTGCCATGGTTAAGCACTTGCTGCGCAAATAAAACAGGGCGCTGCTAATAAGCTTCCCTGAGTAAGCCATGGATGTGTGGAATGTTCAGACTGCGGTGGGTGGGTGTTGAGGAAGTGAAGCTCGGTGGGACGTGCTCCTGAGGAGGCTTTGATAAGCTCAGGCTGTCACCTACTTCTGACTTCTCTGCCGGTGAGCGCAGGCTGAGTCTGGCTTCGACCTGCTCAGGGACTGACGCGGTGACCTGATTTAATACTGTGGAACATCGTCAGGCTCTGAGCTCTGCCTACTTAACGTTCAGTAATAAAAGACAGCATTTAAGATTTTTTTCCCCCAGACCTATAAATAAATATGGCTAAAAGAAATACACACAATACCTACAATTTCACAAATTTAAATGTGGCATTAATTTTTTTTTATGTTTGAATTTTTGCAGTACTGTATAAAAAAAGTCCCCTCCTCATTTCTTTATATTCAGTGTTGCCAACTCCTCAGTAAGGACAGTAGCATTTGGCTCCTAAAAGTCGGATTTCTTATATAATAAAATAAATAATTTTTTAAAAATAATTTTAAAAGACCAATGATATGTGACAAGTGCTATAACAAGTCTCAGTTAGCTTAACACAGTGCATGTAGCAAGGTTTTTATTATTATTATTACTATTATTATTTATATGTTATAAAATAAAATGAAATGAGATAGAATAGAAAAAGAATAGAACAAGCTAGGTGTTAGAGGCCCGTTTTGCTTTTGTTAATTGTATAATAAAGAAAAAGAAAATGGATAGATAGAATACAAAGAAGTTAGTGTTAATTAGTTAATGTTTTTTTGTTTTTTTAAAGAACTAGATTTTTACATTTTTAATGTCGCAATTCCAACTTCTGGCGGAGTTAGTTTTACTATATATATATATATATATATATATATATATAAAAAAAGAATAAAAAAAAGAAAACAAAAAATATATATATATATATATATATATATATACATACTTCGGGGAGGGGGCCGGCGGCAGCAGCTGCGGCAAGTTGAGAAGTCAAAGAACGGTACAGTACAGACACATCAAAGTCTCCAAAAGTCTCCAGTAACACCAGAAGAAGTCGCTAGATTTGTTGCTAGTCGCTTTTTAAAAAATGTGTCGCTAGAGGGGTCTGAATACTCGCTAAATATAGCGACAAAGTCGCTAAGTTGGCAACTATGTTCATATTTTGCTTCCAAAGAGCCAAGAATTTCTTGCATTTTTAATGTAGTTTCAAGGAACAGTTCTCCAGACTTCCTGAGGGACTTTTTTGTCTCTCACTTTCAGTCCAGTCCCTGTACCTACGCAGCTTCTGAGGAATGTTATTTGTTTGTTAAGCCACACAGCGACCTATGAATCATTCAAGCATTAAAAACATCTAACTTAAGGCATGAACCACTGAGAAACAGGTACATATGATCAGGTGGTGATTAGTTTACTGGTGATGCTGAGTGGTTGGAACAGACGAAAGGGGAAACGAGGTTGCTGCTGAGGTTGTTACAATATTGATTCATTCTTTTAATTCATTTTCTATACGGCTTAGATTAGCCTGATACAGGGTCACAGGGCCCTGGAGACTGTGGGCACAAGGCGGGGTACTCGGGGTGGCTCAAGACTTGTGCCCTGTACTGTAAATACACACTAACACTGTTGCTAGAAAAAGGCTCTGGATACATATGATCTACAGTGCACTAAATTTCATGTACTGATTAAGTATAAAGTGCACTGCTAATGCTCTTCAGCTCTATAACATGTATTGCACCCTTTGTAATGAGTGCTCACAGTGAATAAGAAGTCATTTAGACGCATAAAAAAAAAAAAAAAAAAATTCAGAACAGGAAACATTAGAATTTCAATTTATGCATAAATGAATAAAAACAAATTGCAAAAATTAAAATTACCAACTAAATTCTGTATTGTAAAACTAAAGTCCACTCTGTATATTAGTATAAAAAGTAGACACTAATATTCAAATATATTCAAATACCAATAAATTGTAATTAATGACTGTGAATGTATTTGCATCTCTTTTCGACTTAAGTATTTTGAATGCCGCACCATTGAGGCTGTGTCATAAAAATGCGAGCGACAGGTCAGCTATATGGTGTACGCAGTGATGCATGGACATACCACACACACACACACACACACACACACACACACACACACACACACACACATACATACATACATACATACATACATAC
>JAQMYJ010000040.1:5056208-5083547 GCA_030014305.1 Clarias laeviceps | reverse complement strand
ACACACACACATACACACACACACACACATACACACACACACACACACACACACACACACACACACACACACACACATACATACACACACTTACCCCTGGTTTAAAGGCAGGAAGGCCGAGCCCCACACCGATCGTGGCTTTGTTAGGGTTCACCACTGAATTGTAGTGAATGTTCCGATGGTAACTGACTCTGATTGGTTCGTCGTTGTTTTGGTGGATCCCATGGAACGTGTTGATTGGTTCTAAAGAAAAAACAAGCCAGAAAAAAGAAAAACAACAACAACGTGTCATATTTTTAGGAAACTAGAGATCACGAAGATTGAAGATTCCCACCCAAAAGGTAAAAGAAATCTATTTACAGAGTAAACATCAAGCTTGAGTGCAAAGAGCTCTTGAGATAGAGATCACTAATTCTCAGCATACCTGTAATAGATAAGGATCAAAGACACGGGTATTTTTTGTATCATTAGCTCACAGACGTCACTCTGCTAAAGAGGCATGCTACATGGTTATCTGATTTTAACACTCTCTTGTAACATCCAAGTGATTCTAAAATAAATGATGATCCCACTCGCATACAGTACACGTTAGCCATAACAAAAGTATGTGGACACCCAGGCCTGGACTGCCCATAGGGCATACCGGGCAATGCCATCCGGGCCGACGCACATTTTTGGGCTGGGGCTGTCAGTCATAATTTAATAATTTTTAAAAAGTTTATTAGGCCAATTTACTTATTACCGCAACTGTAGAGTATCTGAGACACTAATCGCGGCCCATTGGTTGACTGTCTTAAAGGACCTTGAGCTAGTCCAATGAAATCTCAGGCCACGCCCTGCCTCCCTCCTGGCCAGCTCTCATCTCCCCTTGACAAAATCTGCTATTTAGAGTTCGACCGGAGTTTGAGATGAGTCCGTCTATAACAATGGATAAACCAGAAAAGAGCAAGGGGGTGCAGAGAAGCTGCGGGAGAAAAGACGCAAAAGCCTACAAGTGGAAGCAGCAAAATGTGCGAAAATCACAGAAACGTTTGCCACTACCACACGTTCAATTGCAGCTGCTGGTGTAGCATATTGTTTAAATAATCATTGTGGGCCGCTATGGCCAAAAATGCCAGGGCCGTTTTTTGGTCCCAGTCCAGCCCTGTGGACACCTGATCAACAGACCCGCATGTGGATCTTCGTCTAAATGCTGAAAGCACACACAACTGATTACAGGACGTCTTTGTGGCAAACATTTTGTTCAGGGAAGGTCAGACTTTTGATACATTATACAGTCGACCCCTGAAACTGGCGGGGGTTTCGTTCCTAGAGCACCCTCGAATTGTGGAAATAAAGCATTAATTTTTGACATGGTCAAAGAAATGCCCATTAGTATAACTGAAACCCTAAACCTGCCCCAAATATGCTCCCAAAACACTTTCATTTCATTTTAAACTTTATACATTACCACTAAAAAGAAGGAATGTAAAGGTAAACCCGTGTACTGTAGTGCTAGCAAGTAAAATACCCATGTTAGCCCCCAGTATGTACTGTAATTCATGCAAGAGTGTTTTCTTTGGTATGCACTGAGGTTTTCTTTGGTATCAGTACTGTAGGGTAAATACTGTAATATTTCACCATCACAAGCCGCATTTTCCTCTACGGTCGCTTTCTGTGTTCTCTCTCTAGTACCAAAAAATTTATACAGTATTATATTTTATATGGACATTTAACTGAATTTACTTTAATATTCATGTTACAAAATTACAAAATTAAATTGTTCTTAATAGTTTCGCCTAAAAAAATAAAAAATAAAAAACTATATATATACACATATATATATATATATATATATATATACTGCCACAAAAAAAAGCCATAAAAAATTGCAGTGCAGATTTGCGGTTTCTGCGAAATCGCAGAGGTTCCCGCGAAAAATTATGAGTTAGGTTCTAAGAAAAAATCTGCGAAACGACTGAGGCCATGAACTGTGAACCGCGACTTTGTAAGGGTCGACTGTATGGCCAAATTGGCCCGAATCTGAAAGAACACAACTGTACAGAATTTCCTAGTATTGAAATGGACCTACACTCGAACCGTGAGGGCTAAACCTGTTCCGGCATCACAAATCAAGCTTTGTGATCACGTGGTCTATTAAGGTGGAAGCTGAAAAACTCGAGTGTCCTGTGAAGAGCCCTGACCGACCTCGACGCCACTGAACACTTCTGAGATAAACTTGTCCGAATGAACACGAATCCCACAGCAATGCTTCAAAATCTCGCGAGAAGCCTTCCCAGAAGAATGGAGGGAACGGATTAGAAAAAGGGATGTTTGACGATCACAAACGGATGTTTGCGAGCACATATAGACTTTGCACTCCAACCCAAACTTCCCAGCTCGGATATACAAAGAAAAGAATTTCAAAAGAATTGCGTCACAAATAGAGGCTTGACTAATTACATTAAATCGCCGTTTTGTCTTTTCTCCTTTATTATTATTATTATTAAGTCGTTGCTATATAAAGACGCTGCCTGAAGGGATTTCAGAAGGACTAAATTATTGCACTACATCAAGTAAAGAAAACGATTCTGCATCGCCCGGTTCAAAACAATCAAAACAACAAGCAAGAAGAAGTTTTCAGTCATATGTGGAGCCTGTGAGTGAAAGTGAAGTATCGGTGGCATCTAACCATACTGACATGGTTGAACCTAAACCTTATGGAAAGAATAAAGGGGAAAGAAAAATAAAGAAAGAAATTACATTTTAAAAAAGCTCCTATGAGCCCCAACATCGAACAAGCATAGGAAGATTTTTTAAAAATCGATTCTGAAAGATCTTCCTCAGATGAGGGTAAAATTCTCGGATTTCTCGTACGAAGAAGGACGACCTTTGCCCTTATAATTTTACCCTTCGCACCTCTGCCATTTTTCTTCTACTCTTTACAGAGACTGTGAGCACTCAGGGCTTTAAATTAAGAAATTAAATTCACTCGGTTCTACGAAGCAAAGAAAACAACCACGGTGAATTGAAAATTACTGGGTTTAGAAGCCTTCGATAACATGATCAAAACCTGGAAGGACAGAGCTGAAAGGTCAACTTTGCGGAAGAAACATGGACGGAGATGACTTGAAGCCTTGGTGAAGTTGCATGGTAACAAGATCAACAGTAACAACCAGTGCTATGTGGAAGTAAGAGCATTTCCTTACACACTAAACAGCTATGTAGCCATAAAAAATAAAAATAAATTAAAAAAATAAACAAAATACTGATTAATGAGACTAATCAGGAAAAAAAGGCTTCAGTTTGGCTGGGAGCATAAAGATTGGACTTTGGAGCAACGGAAAACATTTCATGTGGATGGAAAGGTATTCCAGAGTGATTGGCCCCCTCAGGGTAAGAGGAACGAATAAAACACCACCACCACCTCCAGTAATGTCCTCACCTGTGCCGTTCTGGTACACCTCCACCGGTCGGTTGTACATCTCCGCCATGGCCTGCATCTCGATATGGTTCCCGTGACAGTTGTTTTTTCTTTTCCTGTTGATGTATGTGGTGAAGTCTTCTGTCACGTAGTTTGAGAAGTAATCTGCGTTCTTCATCTGGAGATTTTAAAAAAAGTAGGAAAAGTTTGAAAACATCTGTATTGTCGGTCCAACGGTGGACAAGAAGGCTTTAATAAATAGATAAATAAATAAAAATAATAATAATAAATCTCACAAGGTAGTCCATGCAGTGTTTGCGAACAACTTCGTGCATATCTTGGTCTCCGTAAACTTGATCCGCTGTGAAGAAACACAAATAAGGTTAGAAAGTAGAGAAGACTTCTTTATCTAAAAGGTGATGCGCGATTTGGTTTGCGTATGGTGAGATGCTTGAAACGATTCTGTAGGTTAAGGTATTTAGTTTTGGAACAGGAAGTCAAGGATAGAGCAGGTGGAACGGGGGAAATTAAATACCCAAAACTTCAATCCGAACTAGGCTTACTGTAGTACTTCACTGACATTTTCATGGTCCATTACAATTTTTTTTTTTACTAATCGCTGTAGACATCACTTAACATATGAACTCCAAACACGGAGACTGTGCCTTTAAACGGATTTTATATTTAATTACGATTATAGAAACAAGATAATCTAGATTAAACGATTATTGTGCAACATTTTTATTTATTTATTTATTTATTTAGCAATGGTAACAGTTTGTGCGACAGTTTTTGGGGCTCATTCCTGATTATTTTCTCGTCCTCATTTGCAGACTTTTCCTTCCCTAGGGGTTGCCAGGTGACATGCATCACTCTTAGGTTGTCAGATAATTCTGAATCCTTGCACACTCCAAACAAACAAACAAACAAACAAACAAACAAACAAAATAGCCAAATGATATCAGCACTAAACCCCATACAGTCACTTGTCTCAATAATATTGGCCTAGATATTTATAACCTGCCACAAATACCTTTTTGTTTTTCAAAGGATGATAAAGTGCATCTCCTATTATTATTATTTTTTTAATTTACTATTGTTTAACAAGAAGGTTAGTACTCAACTTACAAATAAAACAAATCAAGTCTTATAAACACTCATTAATTTAACATTTTAAGTTTAATTTGACGATTTTATTAAATTGATTTATATAAATGATATCTTGAACGTTGCTTATTATATCTTCCTTTGTTTCTTTTTGCAAATCCAAAATATAATTCAATCTATAATCTTGATCTGTGAGTTTTGTGATCATTGCGCTCTGACTCAAAACCCAAACTGGCTCTCAGCCAAGCTGGGGCATCTCTCTCTCGCGCTCTCTCTCGCGCTCTTCAAGCTTTTTTACTTGACATATTTAAAGTTTAATAAAATTACCTGTTAAAAATAATTTTTTTGTTCTTCAATAAATGCATGATGTATCAAAAGTCAATGAACAATCGTGTTAAATAATCTAAGATTTTTGTGAGAATCGAGCAGCACCACTCAACACCTTTACCTGATGACAGGAAGGAAGCTAAAACCAAACTACACAAACACGGCAGGTTTGATGCCAACCTGCTGCTACTGTAGAGCGGTTTGCTTCATCCAGGCTGTTTACAAACTGAGGGCCATGTGGGTTCAAGAGTGTATTTCGTTTGAGCGCCAACTGGACATGCATACATAAATATAAATAGATATTTTTAAAGATTTTAATATTTTCTTGGAAACCATCATCTCTTAATATTAAAATAGGAAAATCTTTTACACAAAAAGACCGAGTTCATGGGGACTTGCTGATCCCTTAAACAATCTGGAGACATGTGATTTATCAAAAGGTCCATATTAAGTGTCCATTAGAGATGAAAGTGAGGCCGATAATAACAGAGACAAGAAGGGGAAGAGGTATTTACAAAAAAAGGGAAGGATCCAATCATTCCTTAAAAGCATCATAATAGTTAGAGTAATGAACACTGCTTCATCTCAACCCCTTCTATTTTCGTCTCTTGCACCAATGCGCGGCTGCGCTGCTCATTCGGCGGGTGTCAGTTTCGGTGGGCTTTATCTCCGTGCATCTCCTTCGTTGCACGAGTAAAAAAAGAAGCAGCAAAAAAATCGACAGCGCAGATGTAAACAAAGGGGCACGAAGGTTCCTCACTAAAGCCACGCCTCTTCCTCCCCGATGCGGCCGTATGCAAATGACTCCGGGATCATTCCGGCAAGTCACATGACCCCTGACCACAGGCATTCTCAGAACTCTTAGTCAATTTCCTCTTTCGCGGTATCAGCCTACTTTTGTTGTGACACACTGGGGCAGCGGATGCTGCGCGACTCCACCTCCAAAAAAAAGCCTTGAAGAAAAAAAAAAAAAAGCTAGTGCTTTTTCATTTTCAAACGGCATGTCGACGCTTGACGTGTTTCTGGTGTTTCCATTTATTTGTGGAAATAGAAGAAGAAAAAAAAAACGCATTTTCATGCATTTCACGTCGATAATTGATGTTTTGCGACTATTGTGCTATTTTTAGTTGTTACGTCAAGAAACCACATAAACTTAAATATATATCAATCTGTCTTGTGTGTGTGGGATGAAAACGAAGATCTTTAAAAACGCACACACACACACTAACCTGCCATGATGAACATTTTATTCATTTTTCAAGTTATTACAAAAATATGCACAATACTGTTTAATTCTGTTATGATGAAAAAGCTTAGATTTATTTCAAGTTTGGAATTTTTGACAAAATCTTGAAACAAATCTATGCAAATGTTTTATTAAAATGTATCCAACATATTTTTCTTCATTCCTCATCATGAATATAATAACAATACAAATAATAATGATTCAGTTAAATCTTTATTTTAAATAAAATACAAACTAAATAAATAAACAGGTAATTTTCAATAGCCAAAGGAGTAATTTTTTTATATTAAATATTCTTTTTCAAATACTCTCAGTTCTCAGGATCCTGCTTTTTTTTTTAATTATAATTTTTTTTAAATCCACCATTATGCATAAACACGACACCGAGTCCTCTATTAGGAACATCGGCACACCCGTAAACTCTGAATCGATCTCCCGGGATTTTCACACACACACACACACACATCAGTCTCTAGAGTCGGTGCGAAAAACAAAAAACATCCAATGAGCGCGAGTTCTGCTGTTCGAGGAAACGCCTTGTACATAAAAAAAAGCAACTCGAATAACCACTCTTTACAACCATGCTGAGGAGAAAAGCATCTCAGAACACACGGCACGTCATAGCCGGGAAAAAACAAACAAACAAAAAAAAAAAAAAAACAGGAGACGAAATCTTTTTGTTCATCTAAAACATGAATCCGGAAAACGCTCCACAAGTCGTGCCTACTACCAAAGATCGCGAAACCTTCGCACGTGCACGCTGCTCACGCCGCAAAACCACCGCTAGTTTTTATTCTGCTTCCAACATGAATGGAAATGATATTCTGCTGGCAAAACGTTTTGAAAACTCTCATCCACCTCAACGTGGATAAAAAAAAAAAAAAAAAAAATTGTGACATCTGTCTTTTCATCTTTCTTTTCGTTCCTCTTTTTTTTTTTTGTTGCCAAGTTTCGGCGTGAGCACAGAGGAATTCAGGACGAGGAAACAAAACCCAGTTTCTCCATTTAAACAATTTAGTAACAATTGAATAATGCTGTGGGGTGGTTACGCAAAAACAAATGGACTCTCATGATGATGAATTGTGGAAAATAAAACTAAACAATGGTTCCCTTTTTTTTTTTTTTTTTGGTATTGAACCTTGTTTCTACATTTAACATTGAAACTCATTGAAATCTGAACCGTTGCTGGTCTGGTTTCGTCCACGCCAAGAGAGTAAATTAAAGAGGCTGAATTGTCACAGGTGTTTGATGAGGCACGAGAGCAGATGGTGCCGCAGGTAGAGCTGGCGGTCTGTCGCTGTGACGTTGAGTAACGTGGAATTTCTGACTTCTTTCACTTCCCAGTAAGCTCTGTGGAGCTGGGTATTTACACCACTCCACCTGTTTTTCTTTTCCATTCATACCGCTGAGGTGCGTGTGTGTGTGTGTGTGTGTGTGTGTGTGTGTGTGTGTGTATGTGTATGTGTGTGTGTGTGTGTGTGGATCGCTCGATGACTCAAGCTCGAGCTGAGCAGCGGGAGCTCTCAGGTTAAGGCAGGGACACCCCCCGTCGCTCCCCTCCCTGCAAAGCGGGACATTTACATGAATCTGACTCATCTGTGATCATAAACACCTGCCTTTGTTCTTTCCCGATTTCGACCTCGATTTGAATAGCAAATCGTGAACCCAAGGGAGTCTCACGGGGGTTAGAGATGCCACATGCTCCCCGAGGCTGTGCTCGGTCCACGATGCGTGTGCGTGTGTGTGTGTGGATATGTGCACGGAAGGGGGGGGGGGGGGGGAACCGCAAGAGCTCAAACAGCCCTTTTTAAACATCTAAATTTAATACGAGGCAAAGAATCTTCCAGATTAGCAGTACAGGAAGAAAACCCCGACAATGTTTACAGCACGTAACCAAAAAAAAAGAAAAAAGGTGTGGGTGAAGGTGTCCTTGTGAAATTCCCCAAACAGGTCATACTATGCAGATGTACAATGGTAAAGCGAGCATCACTTTTAACATTACTCTTTCTCTCCATTATCTTCGTAATTAACGTCATTTCCCACGATATCCGTACACAGTCTACCTAAAGACAGAGATGCAGCGGCGCTTTACTCCGTGATAATCTCCCACCTCCACCCTTAAAACCTCAGTGCTTGCCATCTCTGTACCTTTTAAGCACAAATGTGTAGCATTCTCGGACTTTGCAGGAATTTATTATTATTAGTTTTTTAATGTTCTATTGAGTTTTATTTTCTGGAGCTCACAGTGAAACATTTCCTCCTGACTAACTAATGCTAACTTCTCAGACCCGTGCACTAGGATCTCTAATGCATCAGATGCGTCTTATTAGAAACCCGACCTCAATCCGTAAGAGTAAGTTACGTGCACGAACACAACCCTGCGCGACGGCCCACAAAGAACCCCGATGACCTTTTACTAGCATCGGCGTCCGATGATGAGAAAGCTGAACTAAAAGAGGAAGGAGAAGCAGCAGCGCGGTGTGACACGACTACACAGAAATGCACACACAAGCAGATAGGCTTCGCTGGAAAGAAAGTGAAGGGGCCAAGTTCGATTTAGCAGAAACAGGAACCACAAGCGCGCCTTCATTGATGAGGGCCTGAGATAGCATCGCGCTGCTAACCACCGAGCGCCCTTCTAAGAAAGGGGTGGGTGCTGGTGTAAGGCGCCGGGTCGTGTCACGTCGGCCCGCCTCTTCAGACCTGCGCGTCTACGATAAGCTTTATCCCTCCAGAACACAGGCCTCCGACCGCGTCACGGCATAGTGGGAGTCTGTTCTTTAGAAGGACACGCCGCTGATATGTGCTCATCGCGCACTCATTCAGGTGTTTGAGCGTCATAACGTAGGCCGCACTGAAATTTCTGCGGAAAAGAGATAAGAATTCGAGAGAAGTCGTCTTCGCCGCTCTAGGTTAGAAGAAAATCACTTAATATGCATTTCACTATTGCGAACTTCTAAACCATTCACAATTCGGGTAAATTCTCGAATCGGACTTCTGAGGTGTCGATTAATCTTCTATGACAGCAAATCGGAGAGCAGCATCCACCTCCAACTCAAATCATTGAGTATTTATAAGAATACTTATAATTGAACAAGTCCATAAGAATTGTTCAATTCAATTCAATTCAATTCAAGGGGTTTGACATGAGTGTCACATTAACCATAAAGGCTTCTTCATTGAAGTCATTTTCACTGGCTCAAAAGTATTGGGACTGATAAGCAGCTCGATGGATCGGGCGTGGCGGGTTTCTTCATCATTTCACGGCAAATTAAATAAAACAGACGGACGATCTGACGTCGATTCCGAGTGTTTGGTGGCTGTTTATGAGAACTCGCAATATGTGGTTCAAACTGGTCTTCATGTAATCGAAAGTGAGTGATGAGGTGTTAGGGGGTCGAATCAACAATACGGTTCATTCTTAAGAGGAGGGGAAAAAAAAAGAAAAAAGGGAAGTAACTTGTTAACTTTCTTGTACTGAAATGTTGGAAGGATGAAGAGTATAATCAAGGAAAGGAAAGGAAAGACTCATGCTCCAAATCTTACCACATCGTCTTTCGATCATTAAAGCAGTTAGGGCATGTGTGGAGGCCAGTGGAAATGGGTCACTGGTGTTTATTGATGATGCAACAGCTGATAGAAGCAGCAGGATGAATTCTGAACTGTATAGATCTCTACTTTCTGCTCAGATTCAGACAAATGCTGCAAAACTGATACAACAGCGCATCACAGTATGGATAAGGAATAATGCTAATGGGTTATAATGTCAAATGTACAAGACAAAGAAACGGAAATGTTCTTAACTACCCGAGTCGGTCACCTGACATCAACCACGAGGCAACTGAAGGCAGGTTGCAGTAAAGACCTGGCAAAAGCAGCGCAAAAGGCAAAACACGGCATTTTGTGTTGTCCGTGGGTTCAATCATTACAACAACTATAAAATCAATCCATCATGGAGACTTGTACAGCAGATGATTGAATGACAGCTGCTCAAAAATATTTTTTTTAATAAACTGTGTAATTATTGTGACGGTTTACATTAATTCAGAATTTATTCATTTATAGTAGGAGTTTCCAGTTTCAGTGAGAAGTAAAAAGGCGTAACGTTTTCTAAAGTGGAAAAATCACCAGGATGGAGGGGTTTGTACTTTTTTCCACATAATTTTAAACGAAGAAAGAAAAACAGGAACCTCTTGCTTCACCGATGTTTCCGAACTCCGAAAGTGACCTTAAACGGATTAAACACGTACAAATGCATCAACCTTTAATAAATAAAATAAATTAATGAATATTTTGCAATATTCTGTGGTATAAAATAAAGATACAAATGATTTTATGATGTATAAATGATGTAAAAAGCATTTGTATCTTTATTTTATAGCACAGAATATTGCAAATAAATATTGCATATAAAGGCAAAATATACGAAAATGGGTGAGAAACTAGTTTGCAAAATCACAAACAAATAAAGCCAAAAAAAAAAAAAGTATAAGCAAGATGAAGGAGAAATCAAATTAAAGAGGAGGAAAAAAATTATCTAAAAAATTTATAGTAAAAAAAAAAAAAAAATTCAAACATAAAATAAATTAATTAATTAATTAAAAAGAAAAAACAAAAACAACAACAAAAAAAAGAACTAAATTAACATGAAATGAGGGGAATAAAACAAATGTACAAATTTTTTTTAAATAAAAACAGAATTATGAAAAAAAAAAATGCATCAAGAAGAAAAGTTAAACAGCGGATCAAGCAAAAAAGAAATCTTTCCCATAAACATAAAAAGTGTTTTTTTTTAAAAAGAAATGGAAAAAATAAGTCAGGGAGATAGTGAGGGAGAAAAACAAAGTGTGTGTGTGTGTGTGTGTGTGTGTGTGGGTGGGGGGGGTGGCGTCCCCCGTTTTAAGGGTGTTAACTCAGCTTTAGAGTTAATTATTTTCCTAGAACTGCACAGCACGCTGTTTTATTTCTTATACAACACAACAGAATATTTCAGCAACAACAATTCAAGCCTTATGTAAATGGATTGCACCACTTTAACTAAATTTTTTTTTTTGATTGTTTAGATTCTTTTGAAGTTCGGTAAAAACCGTTATAGTGGCTCAAATGCTGCACCTGACTGTGGTTTAAGACTAAACCCTTCCATCACCCTGCTAACTGATCTGCCGTTGCCGTTAGCCTGAGAAGTAACATTCTCATGATGAGGTAATTCTGTAAGTTTTTACTCTCTGCGCAGGACGTGTGTGTGTGTGTGTGTGTGTGTGTGTGTGTGTGTGTGTGTGTGTGTGTGTGTGTGTGTTACATCAACGTGGGATTTTCTGTCCCTGTGGTTCAGACAGTATATCATCTCTCCAGGTCGGAGGTCTCTCGCTCTGCCCCCACTTCAATAATGCCTGACCGGAGTTTTCCACCTCAGACCGGCCAGAGCAGGAGTTAGACAACACAAACACTTGCCCAATACACACAGAACAAAAGCCGATCAATTCCTCTTACGCACCACGCCGTGAGCTCGAAGCTCCTGCTGAGGAGACACGCATTCCTCAGCCTAAGGAGACAGCGCATCCTAAAGCTAGAACGTTTTAGAAATACAGAAAAGAAAGGACTTAAATGAAGAGAAAAAAATAGACACAAAAAGGAGTGAAAAATTTAAGAACAATGGGAGGTAAAACAAATGCAGGGAAAAAACTAAAAGAATAGAGATGAAAAATCAATCAGAGAAAGAAATAAAAAACAAAAAACAACAAAGTCATCAAAAGAAATCCTAAAATAAAAAATAAAAACAAAAACAAATCAAAGAGGAAACTGAAATAAGTGAAACATAAAAAAAGAAAAATAAATGCAAAAATAAAGGAAAGTAAAGAAATAAGGAAAACAAGCAAAAAAAACAAAGCAAATGATAACTATATAACTATTTGATAAATTTAACAAAATAAAAAAATGTAAAGAAACAAAATTAAGAACAAAAAAATGAAAAAGAAATGAAAAAAAAAGACAAAGATTAAAGAATTAATAGACATAATGAGAAGAAAATTAAAAGGAATATAATAATAAAAATCACACAAAAAATGGGAACTAAAGGAGAGCAAAAGGAAGAAGAAAAAAACAAACAAACAAACAAAAAAAAAAACAACGAAATAAAAAGGCACAAAGTTGTATGAATGTTGATTGTGGTTTGCTGATGTAATGTGATGAAGGCACAAGGCCAAGTTGTAGTGCTTGGCTGCTGAGGGTCATCTCTCACTGGCCGCTGCAACCCCCCGCCCCACCCCCAAACACACACACTTGTCTGTACACAATCAATCACACACGCAGTCTGGACGTGATGCCCAGCAAGTCAGGTCAGTCTTTCACCCACGCTGCCCTCCTCGCCTCAGTTTAGTGGACTTACACAGATTTGTGTCTCTCGTTAGTGAAAACATGTATGAGAGACGTTGTAAAAAAACGTCCTGCTGTTAAAAACATCACCCATTAGAAAAGCTGTCGAAAGGAGGAACAGATTTCCCTCCGAGTCTTAGTCCCTTTAACGTTATTTCCTCATGCCACACAGATTGTTCCCTCTCTACCTCACCCTCGGCGATTCAGGTTATCATGAAAAAAATTAATCATTAATCAGTGCTAATAACAGTATATTCCTAATAGACAACTCATAGCGACGGCTTGCTAAACTAGGTAACTAGATCGGTCTTGAATGACTCAGGCTGCAGTCTAGGTAAAAAGTCAAACCTTTATTTCATCCGTTCATCGCTGGTCTTGCGCAACAACGAGTAGAAATAATACTGTGGAAAAGTTCAAGAGACCGGATTAAAGTGGGCAAAAGGTACCAGACGCGTGTATCACAATCTCTGTTCTTGTGCTGAAAGGCTGCAGACAACACCAGAGGTTCTTGGGTTAGATAATCGTCTCTCCTCAGTTGCGTCACTCCAAACTTCGCCTCTGGAAGACGAACATCAGCAGCTTCATGCCAAGAAGTTTCCTTGGCTGAGCAGTTGCACAAAGACCCAGGGGAACGCTAACAACACCAGAACTACAATTTGGTGGAGCGGGGATAAAGGTCTTGTGCTGTTTTTCAGGAATTGAGGCCCTACTACACTGACATTTTTGACAGTGTCCAGTGTAGAAGACTTTGACAGTCCTGATCTCAACACCTTTAGAACCAACCAGAAAGTCAAGTGTAAGCGAAGCACCATCATTCAACCCTCAGTACCTGACTTCACAAATATTCTTGTTAGATAAACTCCAAAATCTCGTGCCAAGCCTTCCCAGAAAACTCATCGCCAAAACTCATAGCCCATGGTTTGGGAATCGGATGTCCAACAAGCTCATGTACAAGTAGGTGTGATGGTTTTGGGACCATTCAGGTTTCTCCACCTGGTTCTCTGTTGTTGTTTTTTTTTTCATTTCACCTCCCAAAACCATGTCCGTAACTCTAAATGACCCCTAGGTGTAAATGTATACCACGTAAGGGTAGGATAAGACTCCAGTTCTACCATGACCGTGGTTTGGATTTAGCGCTTCCTGATAATGAGTGAATGATTAAATGAATGCTCTATCAAGAGGAATTAATAGATAAGCAGTTGCCTAAAGTTAATTTGAAACCTTGTGCTCCTTTGTTTATTTCTTTCTTATACAGTAGTGTTTACTGTAGTGTTTAATATTCAAAATTTGTGAATATTACATCCGTATAGAGATCTCTAGTCTCTGCTATGACAATAATTCTAATGCTGCTTAATTCTACCACTGTTTACATATCGCACAACTCACTTTAAGTTTCATTTATTAATATATGCAGCCATCCATTTCACCCTATGCCTACTTTGTTTTGGCTATTAAGTATTTTTTTCCCCTCACTTTCCTATATTTTTAATTACAACTATTTTATACAGATGTTTATTCAAGCTTGTCGCAGTAACAGACTAATTTAATTCATTATAATTCCAACAGTTTTATTTTAATTATATTTTATTTGGTAGTTGCACTGATTGCTTTTTTTCCTTCTTTAAAAAAAAAAAAAAATTTACATATCTGCATGCCTTAAATTGCTCCATGAGGATAAATAAAGTTTTTTGACATGACTTGATATTGTAACCCTGTATTGCATTTTTACATTTACTAAAAATAAAACAGCAGTTTCAAGATGTAGTGATTCCCAAGAGATTTCTCTTAAAAGATATCAGTTCAGAAACAAGTTTAATTTGTGACCAAATCTGGCCAAACCTCTCATTTCCACAGCAGAGACACCTTGCCTGTGGTCACATGGGCAGTTTTGCATATGTTCTTTGGCAAGCACTTTAGTTTGTGTAGCCATAGAGCGCTAACACGGTGCTACCAGGGTAACCATCGTAACCAGAAAGGCTAACTAGAGACCTAGAGTAAAATCATTTAGTGATTACACTCCAATATAAACATATGTGTGTGTGTGCGTGTGTGTGTATACAACTCCTGCATCATTTTCGCATCATTCTGTCAGTCTCTCCATAACTACAGCATAAAGTTGCTGACATTAGCCTCAACTTGCCTCCACTTGCCGACGACACGATCATTACCCGAACAAGTGCGTCAGAACAAAGAACGCGGTCGAGATTAAGATGCGGTCGCGTGTCTCCGAATTCCACCCTTATCTAATACTCGGCACGGATTGTATGGTACACATCACACTGAAGCTGTTATCAAACGCACATCGTCATGCGCCTCTTCATGTGAACAGATCAATAAGATGAGGAATTTTCACCCGACTCCGGCATGCCTTTAAATTTTGTGTGTGTGTGTGTGCGTGCCAATTGTGTCTGGAGTAGATCACGCTGCACACATGCACGCTAGGGGTGAAACTCAATTACATCATGCGCAGCCAAATCTGTTTAGTGCTCCAAATATTCCTGCCTGTACCTGAGGGTGTTTTCATACTAGACATGCTTGATTTGTACTCTGCCCAGGAACGACTGCCCCTCCCCCCCCTTCCCCATTACACAGCATTGACGTTATGTTTAAACTCTGTTCTCAGGTATGCTTGCAAATTTTCGCTCTCCAATACAGCAGGTGGTGTTTGTTAGCCGCCGTTAAACATAAAAGAAGAACGAGAAAGTTCATCATCGTGCTATTCTCTTACATTATCGACATTACAGAAAAAAGATGGCAAGAGTGATGCTCTCACGTGCCTTCCTACTTTATTAGCTACAGCTGAGCAGGTCAGAGGATCGGAACGTGGTACGAATCTAAACAGCCGTCTACCTCCATTCTCAGGTATGATTGCTTCCATATCTGATTCGATCTGTGCCAGAGTAGGGCGTATCGATCTCGAGACGACCTTCTCCAGCAGACTCGGACACGGTTCCCGAGTGGGGAACGATTGTGTTCTCTCTGATCAAAACGACCCAGACTTTGGGGTCAAGTGTTCTCGGGAAACGATATGGGGGCAATAATGTGAAAACGCACTAAATCAGAAGTCGGTGTGGCTTAAAACCATTTCTTCTGCATCTAACAATTTGTCTACGTCACTCCAGTTTAGAATTTGCATCGACTAGAGATGCACGTGGAACGTTTTTAAATCCGTGACTTATAAGCAGTGATTTCTAAATCATGTTGTGTGAAGAATGCAAATATAAAGCTCTCAGGACAAACTTGAACTTTCAGACGTGGCTCGAATTGTATAAATAAATCACCCGGTCAGGTTCGGAGGGGCTTAAATCTGATGACTTGTATATTGTTTATATTTTGTGAAATACAACTAAAATTCATTAGGAACCCAGTGAGCGGAGATAAACAAAATCATATCTGGTTTCGTCCTTATTTCTTGGCTGTCCGAATGAAACGTTTCTTGGTGCTGGGCGTCGTTCAATGCACTTGAACTCATCTTGTTCCAAACACACAGAGATATAGGAGTTGAGTCAGCAAAAAAACAAAAAAACAAAACAAAAAAAAAAAAACATGTCATCTATCATACTGTGCACAAGTCTTGACCCTCCCCCTCATTTTTTTTGTATTAAATTAAATGATGTAGAATAAATTAAAGAAACAGGTAGAAATGTTTTACTCCGACAGACAACTTGTTTTTTTATGTAACAACCTCAGCAGCGACCTCATTTCCCCTCTCGTCTGTTCCAATCCCTCAGCCTTCAACATCACCAGTATAATAATCACCACCTGATAATCTGAACCTGTTTATCACTGGTTTATGCTTTTATTTATTTATTTATTTTTTTTTATGCTTCATAGATCACTGTGTGGCAAAAAACATTCCTCTGAAACTCCTCAGGTACTGGACTGAAAACGAAAGACTGAAAAAGCTATTTGTCAGAGAAAGTCTGGCTCTCTGAAAGCAAAATATGAAGAAATGAGATCCGGCTGAAGACTTCTGTATGGTGCTGCACGTCATTGTCTCACGTGTTTCTTAGGCATGAAGGAACACCTGCGATGCACATGTTAGTGTTTTCCCAGCTCCAAACACAACAGAGTTAACTAATCAGCTTATTGAGCTGAATTAACTAAATTGAAGCAGGTGTGATGACACAACAGGGAAAATACTAAAATGTACAGGACAGCGGCTCCTCCAGGACGAGGGCTGCGAACCTGTGGCAGTTTGTTAGTCATTGTACAGAAATGTAATTACAGTTAAAAAGTTAATTACCTCAAGTTGTACCAAACTGTAGATCTTATTTAACAGAAGGCGTTGATCAGTTCTCTGTAATAATTATTAATTATAGTTCCAATAACTAAGCAACCCGTACGGCAGATACGCCACCAATGTAAAGCCCAATAATAAACTGATAAAAACATTAAAAAAAAAAAAAAATAATTTAACAAAGAAATACTCTAAACTGATTACACTGTAAGATCATTTGATTTATACATATTTTCTCACATTTCATACACTTTTCCCTACTTGCAATAATGACCATTGTTAAAAGTGCTTTATATATATGTTTTGAAAGTTGTCTTCAGACTCAGAGTTTGATACTTTGCAACTTGGGAAAGTCTTCAGGACATTTGCTCGAAGTAGAAATGGATAAAATGCATGTCCAGTCATTCTCTACTAAAATAAATTTCAATCTTCTAATCAATTTAACTTCTAATCAAAATACTAACTTAATTTTTTTTTTTGACAGCAAGCCCAAGCATTTGGTTTAAATATTAACAAGTGATATACTGTAATATTATCCAGTGAAAGCGACTTCATTAAATCCGCCTCAAATGCCGTGGAGTAATCAAATAAATAAACAAACATTTAAATATCAATTTAAAAGTAACAAAAAATACTTGTAAATATTTTAAGGGACGATTCCAAATGTTATTTATTTAAAGAAAACGTATTCTACTTTTAATGATTTTTCAACATAATAATTTTATTTTATTTATATTGCCACATTCCAGCCTCCACTCTGTTGTAAAGACATTGTTAAATTTTAATTATTAAAACAAAAATCTGATACTGTTAAAACTATCTAATAAAATACTATCCAAGTACAAAGTTACCTAAATTAACGTACCCGAGAGAAGGAGGTTCTTGACTCTTTTCCTCTTAGCGTCAAAGGACTGAACGACGTCATTCACAAAGAGCTGCATTTGAGTATGGAAATGTCCAAACGTCCAGCGTGAACAGCTAGCAGTCTCGGCTGGACTTGGTTTGTTAAGACAAAATGTAAATCTTCACACCAAAATGTCTTAACATTATTATCAAATTATTAACCCTAGGAATTAAAAAAAAAAAAAAAAAGAGTCTGCTTTTTAAAAAGGCTGGATTGTTGGACAGTCTGAGCGAGGACAGCTGCAGAGACGAATAAATAGGAATCTTAAAATCTCCCTTTCGATCTTTAATAGAATTATACATTCGTTTATAGTTTAGTAAAACATTAGCGGAGTCACAACCTGCTCGACCTCAGCCTTTTGGAAGACGTCTTCATGCTGCTGTGAGATTTTTCACATTGAGACGACGCTGATGTTCGATGACTGTTAGTCTTAAAGCCATTAAGGCGAATTTAACGAAGTATTAATAGCGTATTAATTTTATTTCATTTATTAATATTAATACAACATGTGTGTGTTTACTTCTTGCGGGTCTGTGTATTACGTGCATTCTTTTACTTCCCGATTAGAAAGTTTTACAAATCTGACTAACTTTAATGCCCTACGCAAGCGATCAATTTTATTGCGATCAATTCTTCTCTTAATCTTAATTTCTCGAGCCCTAAATAAGTGCAGGCCAAATTGGTGATTCCAAATTCACGAACGGTATCTGATTAGCGACATGCACCCTCCGTGTGCTTGAAGTAACAAACTCCTGCGACTATTTACCTCAACCGATAATCTAACATCTTTAACTTTGCCAGCGAGTCAATCAGCTTGTTTGTGCAGCAAACGGTTTTCTCCAGCGAATATGACTTCACGTACGACAGCGCTGTGTAAATGAGCTCCCATGTGAACAAGTGGCCAGTTGTAGGTGTCATGCAGATGATCTTTATTTCTGAGGAAATAGACAAGGGGATTTTATAAAGAGAATTGAAATGAGACATAATATTTTCAGACTCTGAGCACTTTCTACTTCCAACCTCAGAGGTTCAATTGTGTAAGGTTGGAAAAAATATATATACACGAGTCTTTCTGTACATGTCCATGTGGAAGAAAACACTTCTGAACATCATTTAAATAAATAAATAAACAAATAAATAAATCACAAAGAGTTAACGGTATAGCCTACTATTATAGCTATAGCATATACAACAATAATTTAAACGCACTGAAAAATGATGAAGGTGTAAATAAAAAACAAGAAATTGAACCGTTTTGGAGAATCCTAAATTGAAATATTTATAAAACATTCAAACCAAATCGGTTTAGAGCTACAAAGAGGGAAGGAATCGACACACCGCACGAAAAACTCAAACTTTCCAAGCTGGAATTACCAACAAGAGGCCGGTTTAAATTCGACTCCTACTTAGAGTTCGGAAACTTCCCACAACAAATGAGTCACTTCTGGCGAAAAAAGCAGCGGGAGAGAAACCCCAGCCACCTCCTCGCTTTTGCCCTCGACTTGCACCTGGTCACGGCATCTGCCCTCGCGTCAAAACAGCGGAGGCAGACTGGGAGTGGAATGTCTCTGGTGGAATGCCGTTTGCATACGGCGGAAATTTTCATATGCAGGACGACACGCCCACGTCTGCAGTGTCTGTCGTCGCGTGTGTACGAGTGCACGTGAGCGTGCCGGGTCAACCCACATCCTGGCATTGCTCGTTATTCCTGTCATACCTGAGCTGGAGTGCAAGAACAACTTTTGAGATTCTCAAAAGGAAAAAAAATTTTCTTTAAAAAACAAAAACAAAAAACCTGCTGACTTAAAAAGAAGAAAAGGCGCTCGGACTTCCGTGACCTGAAGTTGAACATTACAAAGATGAAACAAATAAAAAACAGAAACGTTCACCGAGCATAAAACAAACATCCGCTTGTTTAAAACATCACACCTTCGGACCAGAGCGATTTCAGAAAATAAAGCCTCAACATTTTCATCTGGGTACAGCAGGAATAATATCAGACGCTCACCAGACCATACTCACAGTACGTCTCGAAATTATTATTTTTCAACACAATCCTTTATGCAACAAGTCACACTGCAAAGCAAAAGATGCTTTAAAAAAATGTTATGACTCAATCCACATTTAAAGATTAAATGCCATTTTTGACCGTTTCTCTTTCTCTCCAGGTAGAAAGTTTTTCCCCAGTACTCCGTAGCCACGTCTGGACTGCCTGTCTGATTCACATCTGAAACCCACGGCCTCCCAGGAACTCTTTTAAATGGCCCAAACATATGAAAATGGCTTTGGAATGAGGTCAGGACTGTACGAGTCTATAATGTGGCAATAACTCCCAGTCGAGGTTCTGTAACGTGCAAGTGGTGCTGGTGAACGATTATGTGTACAGTTCACACGGACAGATGGGTCTCTTCCGCAATTTATCCGTCAGTTTTCAAAGATCGGGCGCTGAAGGTTCTCATCGCTGTACAGTGCTTGAAGTCTGTAAATGTCAAACGGTTTCATGCCTTAATTTGTGAGAAGTCCCGGTTTGACTTGAACGCCCCGTGTGTGTTTGTATGTATATCCAAAGACGTCTACAAAAACCACACCTAGACATCACAGTATATTATTTAAAATGCCAATTTGCTGTTTTCCCGAACCTAGTCTCGTTGATTTCTGATTTTACTTGATTCCCCCCTCCCACAAAGCCATAAAAACACAGATAAACAAATCCTGAAGCTCTGACCATGAACTATTATCATGTCAGAAGCTCAGCACATTTCAATCCTGTTGATAAAACCTCTATCGAAAACAGAATGTCCGACTGAAAGTGAAGAACTGCTTGTGATGAACATGTCAGCCGCACACACACAAACACACACCCGGATGTTTTCATTCCATTGTGCTGAGTCCTGCTGGGAAGCTTACATGCTTTTGTAGAAAATGTCTGGCTGGCAGAGCCTGTTCCCCTGTTCTCACTGTTCCATGTACTGAAGAACATCAAAGTGTTTAATTACAGACAGACAAACAAAAAACAAAATAACAAAAAAAAAAAAAACATAACAAAAACAAGGGGCGGGGGGAGGTTTGGATCGTTAAAGATGCTGATCCCGCATTATACACAGATTAAGTTCTTTTCTGTAACTGTAACTCTAAGTGGAAAAGGATTGCCATGTGATCTCACACCCTGAGCCTGGCAGGATCGAAAGGATGCAGCTGCGAGGGTAGGATTGCGGATTGCTCAAAAAGATACCGAAATTCACTATTGGGTCGGCTCAACAGGCCCCGTCGAGTTCAGGACACGGTGTTGGAGATCGCGCGTTAACGGGAAGCTGAGGGATGAAAAGACATCCGATTACGGTGCCGATAAAACTAGGACGCATCTGAAAGGCATTGCAGTGCCTCGGGTAACTGATGACTATCGGATCCCTGGCTGATTAGAAACAGGTGCTTGGCAAGTGAAATCCACAAGCAGGTGGCCTGGATGGGTCGAATGCACACAATTTAAGAACGTCTTGAGTGTTACAGCTCGTCTTACACAGACACACACACGTCTGTAATTTCTACTAATCCAATCCAGGAAAAAAAAAAACGATGACTTGGGGAAAAAAGTGCTGTTTCATTCTGAGAAAAGGTTCATCAGGTTGTTTAACTTATACAACACTGTCTGTCATTCACCGTCTGTTAACAGCTCCATAATAAACTTGTAACTTTAATATTTCGCCAACCTGCTATCTTCAATGTGTGTGTGTTGGGGGATTGAGTCAGTTATGAATGTGTGTGCAAATTATTGTGTCAAAAATCGATTTTTAAGGGCCCAAGCACTATGACGTCAGTGTGTGTGAGGGCCCTCTGGTTCTCCTAAGGATTTTTTTTTGGGGGGGGGAGGGGGGGCTCATACCCCTCTCACCTATGCGGTAAGAAGCTGTGTTACTGCGCAACATTCTGCGAGCTTCCGCAAAGACCGCCAAAAAATTTTACGTTTAATTTTTAGTGTGGAAAGATTGGAAACGTAGTCACTGCTGCAAAACTCGCTGTGAATCACGATGAACCGTACTTATGGCTGCTGCGCGAAATCGCGCCAACACGTATAGGTGAGATAGGGGTATTAACATGCGCAAAAAGTCATTTAAAAGAAAAAGAAGAAGAAGACAAACAAGTTGGAATCCGCTGCCCTAATTATTCCCGAGAGTTTGGGCCCCGGGCGTGGCACAGGGCCCCTCACATGAGATTTTGCTGCATAGCTCATACACACTTGCACGTATGCACACGAAACCCTGTAGACATTTAAAGCTCATTGAGCTGAACAACTTTCGCACTGCATGTCATGGGCTCTACTCAACAGGAAGTCAGTTATTTTGAGTTGGTTGCAAAACACACCCGATGGATTTTGATGTACTCCTCCCAGGGGTTTTATATGATCGCCACCTAACCGGGACTGAGAGATCTAAAGACATTGATGATGCAAAATTGCGGAGGTATTTTTGATATCTCATACGGGTCAGCCGTGATGACGCCTTAATCTTATGCTGAAAAGTGGTTAATACTTTCGAGTGACATCACAGTTTGAAGGTATAACTGGTACAAGATATAACTGGAGGTCTAAAATCATGTCATATTGGCACTGCTATGTCCCCTTCAAATGCACGTGCCCAGTGTGCCCACTATCTTTCTGGTGCACCAGGGTGGCGAGGGCGCAGGGTGCTTGGGCCCACTCATCGTTGCTTGCATAATACTATATTTACATTTATAATAGAGATGCACCAGTCAATCAGTCAGTGACCGGAATTGGTTGGATTTCAATTTTGCAAGTGAAGTAATCTCAAACTCACTCACTACACACGCCAACACCAGTCGAAAAAGAGTGAATTATGTGCCAAGTTTGTTTAGAAATAATAATTACGGCGGATGACAGACATGTAGCTTTTTGCTTAATTTCATTTGAAGTTAAATGTTAAACTCTTGTTTTTGAAATTAGTTTGTACTGTCTAAATGCTGCGTTAGGTTTTAAGTGAGAAAAGTAACGATATAAAGAACGGACTACATTTAATTACTCATGTTCAATTTAGTTGTGAAATGTTGAATAAAGCCATGGTATAAAACTTTCGAGTTAGGAATCAATTTTTATTATTATTTTTTTTAAGATTCAAGGTCTTAACATTGTACTAAAATCTGAAAAAAAAAAAAGAATCAGGATATTTCTAAGATCACGATACTTAGAGAATCGTAATATAATTCGTATCAGCACCTAGATATCGTGATGATATCATATCGGGTCGTGACTGGGTGAAGTGTTTAATCTGCCAGAAATACAACAGAAGAAGTTTTTCTCCAAATTTTAGACTCGGTTCGGCTTCAAGTCTTTTCGACCAATCCTGCCATCTGCCATATGATTGGTTACAAGTATTCAGTCTCGTCTCTGATTGGCTGAGCTTCACCGTGTGTGAAAGGCAAACCGATCTGCACCCGTTCCTCCAAAACAAACAGAGCAGATGAAACTCTGAAGTACAGACTGGTGAGAGAGAGAGAGAGTCGTTCTTACAGAGTTACCCTCATGTAAGGCAAACGTACACAGAATAAATATATTTACTCCAACCAGAGAGAGACGATTTGATCAAGCGAATACTCAGCTAATATTCCTACTGAACAGATTTATCAAAAGGTTTACACCCCCTTATTCGGTTTAGGCTGGATTACGCCAATCTGTTACACGACACGTATTTAATCTATTAACAGAATATTAGTATATTATTAAGAAATACACAGTAGGCGCATGACAACATCTGCTGTTCTGTTTAAGAATGTAGGAAAAGAAACTCATGTAAAGTTCGGTATTAAACGGGTAAGTCATAAGACCACATGAGCATTTCTCCTCCTACATTATTAAAAAAAATTCTCCATGTGAAAATGTAAAAAACACGCTGTCAAACAGTGATCTATAACCCTAAGCGACAGGCCAGGACAGAGTCAGAAGCCTGAGAAAAAGATATTGATGTACTGATTATGTCGCACACATACGGACATAAGGCGTATGCAAGTCAAAAAACGTCCTGCTTCGAAGAGTTTCTCAAAAGGTCTGTTTTCAGTGATTTAAAACAGAGTTTGCGTGCGTGCATGTGGACGAAAGGTCATAAAAAAATATTTTAAAAAATGCTCAGAAAAACCCTTGTTTTAAAATACCAGTGTGGTGAAAGGAGGATGATCGAGTAGATAATCTGGCTCGTCATGTTTATTACACCAACGACTGAACTTCACACAACTGAGAAAGTATTAGCGCGGTGGAGACCAAATATAGTCTCCTGATATGCGGCTGTCTCTCAGTATATTTACAGTTAAGTTGAGCTACGGTTACGGCTCGTCTAGACCATTCAATCGGACTACCGTGTGTCTGGGTCCGCTGGGTGACGATTCGCCTCCTTTCGGCCTGTTTGTATCGTATTCCCGATTGACTACATCACTTACTAAACACTCGACAGACAAGTTAGTTAGCAGCTCAAAAAAAAACGCAGACTTTTAAAGTAAATGGAAACGCTAATTTGAATGAAATCATACCAAAGTCTCAACCCGGATAGTGTGGTTTGGAGTTGAGCTGCTCCTGCACAACTGCAACAGGAATTGTATTCTGTACATGCTGTACGCTTTGCTTTTTATACAAACACTACACTTTGAGTTTACGGTGCTACCCAGAGGAAGACGTCACCGCCGTATTGTTAGCGGCTTCTTCCGCTGTTACGCCTTTTGTATTCGACTTCTGGGTCAAAGCCAGAACTCAAATCCAAACCACGTGTGTTAGTCCGAGTTTGAGACTTTAGTACGACTTCATTCATTAGTCCGGTTTTAGTCAGATTAATACGCCGTCATGTAAATCTGCTGACTGATTGTGAATCAGTCGTGAATCTACCACAGACAGAAATCAGCTTCTTGCTTCTTCGTAGCGTTCTGTTCAAGCTGCTATGCTTAATTACTCAAAAACTTTAAATAACCTCAATTTCTCATCCGTGTTAGTGCACTCATAGCGGCCGGCCCTGACGGAGCCCGAGCTATATCAAAAAGAAGGCAAGCAGATCCCATCCATGCACAGCTGAGAGGAGAGCGCTGGAAGCGAGGGTTGGTCCCCCTACAGTCGCTTCGACAGCCTTTTCCCACACCTCCAAAAAAGTTTGCATTCCAAAAGTAGCCCCATTTACATAACATGGGTGCCTGGAGCTTTCATATCTGCAGTGTAGAGGAGCAGTTGAACAGTATCGGTCATGAAAGCTTTCTCCAAATGTGTCTGGTTTCTTATAGATGCTCACGGTTTCTTTAAAAAGCTCGAGCTCTTTTTCACACCTGAGCGTTTGCCCGAGCCGAAGAAACCATCGCTGAAACCGCGTACGGGTTTCTCGAGTGTAAGAGCAAAACTGAAACCGCACATAGGCTTTCTCACTATCTCTAACACAGAGCAGAGCAGGTGTAGGTGCGAACGTGGCGAAAAAGAAGAGGGTCTGCAGAGCAAATCGTCTACAGTCTGCTACCCTGCTGAGAAACACGCGGTCGGAGGAGGAATGACCCGTCCGTCTGATGACATTAAAATGGAAAGCGGGCCGGCGTCATCGTTTCTAATCGTCCTTAAACAAATACATTATTCTGACCGCGACTGTGGAAAAAAGAAAAAAAAAATCCTCCGAATCGCAATTAAAGCCGTTTATTTATTAGAGTTGCCCGGAACGCCGGGTTAGGTCGAGGCATCCTGACGCAAGCGACCTGAAAGTGACCTCGCTCTTAAAGCGACATGCAAATCCCTGTGTACACAATCAACCGCTGCTGCTCTCATCAGAGCCGGGCACTCACTCGGCATTACGTAATCGACTCGCGATGGAGGAGAAGAGCCTGACTCCTAGAAGGAACCTGCACGGCCGCACTACAAAAGTATAAAAAAATTTCATCTCACGTGGCGTTTTGGTCCATCGTGCTTCCGTACCCGATGGACCTGAAACGAAGCGATCGAGCCGCCATTAAAGTGAAGACGTTCAGCTTTAATTCAAAAGCTTTCACGAAAATTTGTGTTCCCGGTGCTTTGCATCTTACAAGCAGAGGTAAACCGTCTGTATTGAAGTTCATGAAGGCGTCGCTTGTTTGAAGACTTTGATGATGACACACCCACCTCCTGCAGAATGTTCTTGACTCGAATTGTTCTTCACCAAGGAAAAGATGTCTCGTCGATAGTTTCTGGTGCTCACCCTGGCCTGTCAGAACTCATGAACACCTTTTATAAACTCCACTATTTATTTTCTTGTCACGAAACAATGGCGAACCAGTCCATCAAACTTGTCACCATTTAGTTGCCCCAATACTTATGAGCCTGTGAAAATGTAATGCTGAATTGTAATGCTTGTAATTCTTGATCCAATATTTTTGCATATTTTTTGAATAAGAATGATGTTGCTGGCTGTGTGCTGGAGGATTATTCTCTTATATTCAGAAAAAAAGGCAAATTATTTGAATATATTCAAATATATGTTTTTTTATTATTATTATTACTACAAATATAGTCAGACTAAAGAAAAGTCAGGGAGCCCAAACACGCCGTGTGCTTTTGGCACAATCCGATGCCTTTATGCCTGTTTTTTTTTTTTTTAAAGGCATCAGATCACTGGGTCTTTAAATTCGTTCTGGCGCAGGTTGCACACCGAGTGCCCTTCCCAATTTATCCCCGAGACTCAAACCCGGGTCACGACTGCTATTAAGTTGTACGATTAAAAAGGTTAAACTTAAACATCGACTCTACATGAACTGTGACGAACGCCACGATACACGTTTCTCTTTCACCCGTTTCGAGAGCCGGCGTCAAATTTCTTTTTTTTTTTCAGCTGTAATGATGCATGTTTCTGAGCTTTCATCACTTTGCTAAATTTTTGTAAGGTTTTAACCTTGATTTTTTCATTGTGTATTTAAAGTCCATCCAAAAAAAAAAAAAACGGCACTGTTACCATTGTGAGAAAAGTGAAGCTCGGTGGGGAGGGGGGGGGGGTTTCGAATTTGAAGAAAAACCCCACCACACAGACACACACACACACCATCACACAAAACCGCAGGGCCTGTGGTGAGTAATGCTGGTAAATGAGACCCTCGTTGCTGGTAAGTGCAGCAGACATGAGGAAGACAGAAATGTCCAGTTTTCGCTCTGCGTGTTTCACCGCCAACCGGGGAAACAACACGAGGCGGTCGGATCGGTATGACACCTGAGGCGCGGGAATGCGACGCTGCACAGAGTCGAGCAGCGAACAGAGCGCCGACATGTAGGTCAATGCCATTAACCTCGGCTAACCCGGGCAGGGAGGAGCTAAAGGTCAAAAAAAAAAAAAAAAAAAAAAAAAAAACTGTGTGCGTGTGTGTGTGTGTGTGCATTCACACTTGTTCTGTCAGAGAGATTAATCTATGAAATTATTAATTAATTTATATAAGAAAGCATTTCAGAACAATATTTATATCATAATCAGAATGTAAACGTTTGAAATGAGCTCATGTTGTACACTGCTAAATGCTTGAATCTGATTGGTTAAATATTTCTACAGTAACAGTTTATACAGAGAAGATTTATATGGCTGGATTAAAGAGAATATTTATATATACTGATATGTAGATGCGCGCACACACACATACACACACACACACACACACACACACACACACACACACACACACACACACATACACACATACACACATACACACGGCCAAAAAAATTTATACACACTTCAGAAAATAGAAAATCTGATCTA
>JAQMYJ010000040.1:5011495-5040779 GCA_030014305.1 Clarias laeviceps | reverse complement strand
TTGTTTTTCTTGTTGTTACGTAATTACCTAATTCCATATGTGTTAGTTTATAGTTTTGAAATCCCCAGTATTGTTGTAGAATGTAGAGAATAAATCACTAAACAAAAACAAAGACATTTGCAAATGTTCTAAAACTTTTGAACGGTAGTGTATATATATATATATATATATATATATATATATATTAATACCTAAAATTAAACATTGTAAAACAATAAATCAATAAAACAGAGCATCAGGAACCATCACATTTTATTTAGGAGAACAAACATCTGCCTGCCAAAACACAAAACCCAACAGCACTGGATATTAGTTTGTTGGCTCAAGCTCACGTTAACTAGCGGTAATGAATGATTGAAATACAACACCAACAGTTCAGAGGTAATTCAGAACAACAGCAGTTACTAAGTGTTGTTTATGAGGACATTACATTATCAGATGTGTTTTCTCGCTGAAAGTGTTTCTGTGACTAATTTCTGTGAATGTGGGTTTTGGCAGGCAGCTGCTCTCTCCTCTATCCAGTACTGAGGACCAGCGCAGAATCTTGTAGTGGTACACAGGACCCGACCGTACCAGCCTACTTTCACCCATGGTGTGCATTCTGAGAAGTTTTTATGCTCACCGAAGTTGTAAAAAGTGTTTATTTGAGTTGCTGTAGTCTTCCAGTCAGCTCGACACCGTCTGGTCTTTCTCCTTTAATCTCTTTTACTTATAAAACATTTCCATCAACAGATCTGCAGCTCAGTGGAAGATTTGTGGGTTTTGCTTGATTCTGTATAAACTCTAGAGATCAGCAGTTTATTGAAAAACTCAAACAAGCCCATTTAAGACCAACAACGATGGTTTGATGCTTTTGGCAGTTAAGGGCCTTGTCCAAGGGCCCAACCAGTTCTACAGTCAGAATCACTCAAATCCCTCATACTGATATTCTCACCCTGACCAGGTGGTCCCTCTGCCTCATGCCCTAAGTCTCCTGGGATAGGCTCAAGCCCCCCCGTAATCCTGTACACAGGATAAGAGGAATACTGCACAAGTATTCACACCCCTTGAAATTTCCATATTTTTCCATGTTACAACCACAAACTTAAATGTATTTTATATGTATTTATCTGATAGACCAATATAAAGTGGTGCATAATTTTTAAGTGGAAGGAAAATGATGAATGGTTTTCAAAATTTTTCCAAATAAAAATCTAAAAAGTGTGGCGTGAACAAACAGGATCATGAAAACCAGACAGGTCAAGGATAAAGTGGGGAAGTTTAAAGCACAGTTAGTTTATCTAAAAAAATATCCCAAGCTTTGAACATCTCACGGAGCACTGTTCACTCCATCATCCGAAAAAGAAAAGAGTATGGCACAACTGCAAACCTACCAAGGCATGGCCGTCCACCTAAACTGACAGGGGAGAGCATTAATCAAAGAACCAGCCAAGAGGCCCATGGTACCTCTGGAGGAACTGCGGAGAGCCACAGCTCAGGTGGGAGAATCTGTCCACAGGACAACTATTAGTCGTGCACTCCACAAATCTTGCTTTTATGGAAGAGTGGCAGGAAGAAAGCCGCTGTTGAAAGAAAGGCGTAAGAATTCCCTTTGCAGTTTGCAACAAGCCTGTGTAGGAGACACAGCAAACATGTGGAAGAAGGTGAGACAAAACTTGAACTTTTTGGTCTAAACCATAACACCAGGTGTGGTGCAAAACTAAGGTATTGTGCATGGTGGTGGCAGCATCATGTTGTGGAGATGCTTTTCTTCAGCTACAGGGAAGCTGGTCAGAGTTGATGGGAAGATGGATGGAGTTAAACACACAGCAATCTTAGAAGAAAACCTGTGAGAGTCTGCAAAAGACTTGACAATGGGGAAGAGGTTCACCTTCCAGCAGGACAACGACCCTGAACATACAGCCAGGGCTACAGTGGCATGGTTTAGATCAATTCATATTCATGTGTTAGAACGGCCCAGTCAAAGTCCAGACCTGAGTCGAGAATCCGTGGAAAGACTTGAAACCTGCTGTACATATACGTTCTCCATCCAATCTGACTAAGCTTGAGATATTTTGCAAAGAAGAATGAGCAAATATTTTACTCTCTAGATGTGCAAAGCTGGTGGCGAAAGGTGGTTCTACACAGTATTGACTCAGGAGGGCTGAATACAAACGCATAGCAGACTTTTCAAATATTTACTTGTAAAAAACTTTTTAAAGCATTTATTATTTTCCTTCCACTTTACAATCATGTGCCACGTCACATAAAATCCCAATTAAATACAATTCGTTTGTGCATGTAACGTGACAAAACGTGGACGAGTTCAAGGGGTGTGAATACTTTTGCAAGGCATTATAGAAGATGAACTGAAGCCCTTGACCCGTATAGGCATGATTTTTGTTTTGCACTGCTACCACACAATAAAATAAAAGGGACGCGTCTGTGTGTTCATATTACAATGGTTGGTGAGTTTATACATGCAAAGTAATTAGAGACACGGTTATTATTTTGTATTTATTTATTTTTAAATTACGTATCTAATTAGCATACGTTTCTCTGTCACTGCTTATTTTTCTTCTTTTGCTCACATTATTCTTTTTTTCTTTGTCTAATTCTTCCCTTTTTTCCCGTAATTTGATGCTGGCAGCATGGTGGCCTCGCACCTCCAGGGTTAGGGGTTTAAATCTTGCCTTCAGTCTGTGGGTGTGTAGTTTGCATCTACTCCCTCCGCTTTGTGGCTTTACTGAAAACCTCAAATAAGCCCAGACGAAGAACCATTTTTTTTCTCAGTTAAGGGCCTTATCCAAGGGCCCAACAGTAACAGGTTGGCAGTGATGGGATTTGAACTCACAACCTTCTAACCAGTTCTAAGGTCAAAATCACTATCAATATCCTGATATTCTCAGCTCCAGCAACCCAGTACACATGATGCATAGAAGATAAATAGATGAATGCATGAACGGAAGTTCTTGACTCATATCTGCTTGATGATAGCATAATTGCATAAAAAGCATGAGTATGTGTGTTCATATTAAAATGACTGGTGAGGTTATATACACAAAGTATGCAAAGTTATTAGAGAGAGGGTTCATTTTTTGATGTATTTATTTTTCAAATTACTTTCTCTTAATCTTGTACATCATTACCTTTCATGTTTTACTTTTGCTCTTTTCTTCCTTTTTTTTCCCCCCATAATTTGATGCTGGTGACATGGAGGCCTCGCAGCTCCAGGGTTAGAGGTTTGAATCTCACTAGAGTTGGCATGTAGGTGGGTCCCTGTGCTTGTTGGGTTTCCTCCAGGTATTCCAGTTTCCTCCCACAGTACAAAGACATGCATTGTCAGGTTTCAAGTGTTTGCCCAGTGTGTATGACAGACTGAGTGAGTGTGTGTGTGTGTGTGTGTGTGTGTGCGGTTAAGACCCTTAATGTATGTAGTTCTGCTCCTTTAGGATGCATTTTTTAATGTTAATTTTTGCCAACACTTTCTAAATTGCAAATCCTTGCATATGACAAAACAAGACACCCCAGCAATAATGACACTACAACAATTCTGTGATATTGGTGTTTATTTCTCTTGGTGTGTGTGTTTCTTCTTACACTCATTGTTCTTCTACCGTGCACTGACCGACACGCTTTAACAGTGTACAATTAATTCAGCGCAATCTGGATATAACAAATCATCTCAATATATCAACAATCTCAGTCTATTACAAAATACCCTGCTATTTACTGAGAGAAAGAAAAGGTTCTAGCATTTCCCCCAAGGTTCTCCCACCACCAGAGGGCACGTGAGGAGAGCCGTACACATCAGCCGTCGTTAGGAATGATCCGAAAGGACGAAGCCAGCTGGGAACACAGGACAAAAAAAACATCTTGTTGCCAGAACACACTGCTTTACTGTAAATGTCTGATTATATATCATTTATTGAAATAAACAAAGTGAATCCTGTTCATAACACAAGATGTGTTGTTTTTAATATTCAGAGTGAAAAGAAAAAGTAAATAAAATCAGATGCATTTTGGGTTTCTTTGATGATGTCTCATCTTTGGCTCAAATAAGAATTTAGAATTGACTTTCCATTGTAGTGTGAAATGTTTATTTATTGCTGCAGAGACTAATCAAATGATGTTGTGTGATGAAATAAAAAACAAACAAACAAAGAAATGCTCAATCTGTTCTTTACACGACCTGTTATCCAGCCTATCACACAATAAAAAAAAGAAATGAATATTGAAAGTGGCATTATATAATCAGCAATGAAATTACACACGCTGTCGTTAATGAAAATGCCAAGCACATAATAAAGTGCGAAACACACTGCGCTGCTCGATTGATGCTGTTTTGTCTCTATAAACATACACACACACACTCGATTTTAAACTAGATAGACTTCTTTGGGAATCGTACTGGTTTTAAGCATTTATTCAGGAATTTTCTGGGAATCGTAACTTCCTGCACTAGAGAAATCTATAACAAAAATGATACAGATTTCGTTTAAGATGTACGATTTGCACCTGGTGCTTCTGGAGTCGGTTGTTTCATGCTATAAAAACCAAATGAAAAAAAAAAAAAAGGGCTGATATCAAAGCCATCATAAAGCTCAAACCACTAGATGTCACTGCATGTGTGAAAATCGATTGTCGAAACGACAAAACTTTCAATTGTGGATGGAAAAACTATTGAAGTGTTGAAGATATCAAGCTGCAGCGGTAGGCGTAGATATCGTGTCATAGCTTCAGGGGGATTAAACAGCAGAAATATATCACTTATAGATCAACAAAGCCACAAGGATAGAGTTAAGGTTGATCTTCCTAAGTTTACTTTCGGGATAAACTCATTTCATGTCATCTCAGCGTCTATACCACGTGTACAGGGTTGCGACGTACAGGGTCATAGGGGGCGACCTGGAGCCCATCCCAGGAGACTTCGGGCACGAGGGCATCACGGGGCACACATACACGCTCACATATATGATTTTTTGAGAACACCAGTTAACCTAATCTGCGTGTCTTTGGCCTGTGGGAGGAAACCGGATCACCCAGAGGAAACCCACTAAGCACAGGGAGAACATGCCAACTCCGCACATACAGACTCAAGGTGCGAATCAAACCCGGACCCTGGAGGTGCAAGGCAACAATGCTAACCCACTGCGCCGCCATAAACTCACAGCATTAATAAAAAAATTATAGCATAATATGGATGGATGGATGATAGAATACCCCAGGACAAGCAAATTTTCCTGCTTGATCATCAGATTTCTATCCACATTCCCCTGGAGGACAAGTAGAGTAAAGGATGGATGCAGCTTATTGTTTCAAATTGTCTGTGTACGCATAAAATCTCTCTCTCTCTCTCTCTCTTTCACTATCTCTATACACATTGGGCAGTGAGTGGTGAGCACTGATTGCACAGGTAATTCCATCACGAGCATGTCACAGACGCATTCCTCACTGATTGTAACAGCTGGCAGTGCCATCATGTGCGCCAGGCCGAGCTCATAGCTACTGAAACCCCGGATCAGACTGCGACGCATATACTGTACATCGACGGCGCATGCTACAAGGTGCCAAAACATCACAGCAGTGTGAGGAGCGGCAGCGAGTTGACCACACACTCCATTCGGAGGTAACGGTAGAACGCAGGCGTCAGGATCTACACACGGGCGGAGCTGCGACTAACCTCTAGTGTGACATAAAATGCCTCTTTTTTTTTTAGACTGTTATAAACATGACAGACATATAAAAGTATTGTAACAATTTTGTTTTTAGAAATGCACATGATTTATGGCATATGAGCTCATACAGTATATGAGGCATATACAATGTGAGCTCGAATTTAATTCAAAAGTATTTGGTGCTACGTGTTAAGTCTCGCCATTAGAAAATCTGTAACTGTTTGCTTGTTTCAACTCTTTCTCAAATATTACAATAAATCCAACTCACGTGACTAATAACCGTTCGGAAACGTTCGAGAAAATTTAACCTATTAAAACAATTTTTTTTTATTAGTATTATTTACTGCATGTATTTTGCGGGATTTGTCATATTATACAAATTGTTCCGGCTAAATAAATATTTGAATCAGCATTTAAACATTCAGCCATTAAACTTTTTCTACATTTCATATGTTAGATGCTGAATACATCTTCAAACAAATCATTTCATTTCTTATGTACTGTACATATATACTAATGTCATATGATCTAACTGCGTTTTGAATCCCAACACTACCTGCTGCACTACGTTTCGTTCTGGTCCTGTGGAGACCCCTTGACGGAAGCAGCTGAAAGAAAGTTATGCTAAAATTTGAACAAAATACCTAGAAATTTAAATTGGATTTTTGGCTGCTCCCATCGAGGGGTCGCCACAGCCGGATGCCCCTTCTGACGCAACCCTCCCATTTTATCCAGGCTTGGGACCGGGACTGCATCCAGTAGCCAGGGTTTGGGCACTGGGTGGGAATTCAAACTGGGCCTTCCACAGAAACATACCGCTGAGCCAGCAATGGCCCAAAATTTGTATCGAAATAAATTAATTGAATAAGATTATCCAGCTAATGCCGTTTATAAAAAGTTAACCCGAAGAAAATCCAAAAAGGAAGTCATGCGCAGATAACGGGTCAGCGCTACAGTTTGTTAGAGCCAAAAAGCAGGCAAAAAATTGAATAGACTTTGAGGCTTTGGTGATTATTTACACTGAAGAGGGGAGATAATGTATTATAAAAAGCTATGCCGTTCTACTTTAGGCTAAATTTGAAATTCTCTGCGCTGGAGTACAGAGCCGAAACAACAAAATTGCCTCACCATTCAATTATTCATGTTCTTTCGTTGTTCTATACATGACAGAAAAGAGGTGTTTTCTACCAAATAAAAAAAATACACCAGGCTTTCATGCGAGACCTCATAATTAAGGTGAAAAACGAAATGTAATCAGTAATATTAAAAAGATCTACATTCAGAAATACGCATTTCAAAAGTGAGATCCAAAACTAAAAAGTGAATACATAATAGTATACAGTAGCTGCGTTATTGCTGTAGCAATTATTAATTATGCTTGACAGCTAATTAGTTGCAGGTAACAGCGATTTTCACCCAGCTGGCAGATTACGTTTGTGAATTCAGTGCAGGTAACAAACATTGGAATGGATACATAGGGTGTGTGCTTTCCACTTTCTCGCATCTTTGCAGTGAGAAAAAAAAAATACATCTTTCACAATGACATCTTAGTAAGTAACTACGTAAAAGTATCATCTATTTACAGCACCATACATACTTTGTTTAAAGTGTCCTTTTTCGCATTTCAATACCTCCTATACTGAACTACCACATGTACATCTTTGAGGTGTCTATCTGTGAGATTTGAGGGTCAACAGACCCTTCTTTCTCTTTCTCCGTCTCGTTCTCCCACAGGTTGATGAGCGGTGGGTAGAGCTCGTTGAGGGGAATCGAGGTGGCGTGTTGCATGTACTTCTTCAACGAGTGATGGCAGGACTTCTGCTTTATACGTCTTCCCATGTAAAACACCAGCAGCGCCATGATACAGATGGCGAACATGGAGCCCATCACCGCTGCCAAGGCAACGTTGCTCGGTTGGGCGACTATCTCCACAGCAAAGCTGGCTTCTTTGGTGGTGATATTGATGCAGGACTGCTGAGTTTGCTGCTCTGTCGACGCCATGGTCAGGCAGACTTGGTACTCAGTTGAGGGTAATAGGTGCGTGAGGTTGTATTCTTGAACGTCCACCGGGACCTTTGCCGTGTAGCTAATGTGAGGGTTGTTGATTCTCATAGTGGCACTGAGCCACTTGGGTTGTGGAATCTCATGGCTGGCGACATGGGTAGTTGGGTAAACTTTCCATTCCAGTACGACAGATTGTGCATGGATGACTTTGGCAAGGATAACCAGGGCTCCAGTGGTGTTCCGGTCACCTTGCTGGTTGGCTTTATGCTGGTCATCATGCCAATTACTCTTATCTACAAACACAGAGACACTCCGAGTGTCCGCACCTTCTGTATTCCATGCCACGCAGGTATATAAACCAGTGTCCCCTGGTTCAACATTGAGGATCTCCAAAGCACCTTGCTCCTGCAACCTGTGCTTTTTCATGCCATTGTTACCCTCACTCAGCGCTGGGGATACAACTTCTGAAGTGACTTTATCACCTGTTGGGGTTACCCAGTAAAACTGAGGAACAGGGTCACCTACAGCATGGCAGTTAAGCGTCAGGGGCTGACCGGCTGTGACATTGAGCTTGAGAGGTAAAATGTTCAAGGAGATAACTGGCAGGCAGGTGTTACTTGCCGAGTCCCAAGTATTTGACACCACTTCCTGGAGAGAGTGCCCTGCCAGGTTTGGAGGAGAGGCACACATAGTGATCTTGGATTCCAGAAGCTTGAGACTTGACTGGTTACTAAAGACTGGCCCCCATATCGAGAGGCAATCACACCTGAGGGGGTTACTATGGAGGCTGACCTCATCCAGGTTGGGAAAGGAAGCCAAAACCTCATGTGGAAGGAGAGTGAGGTCATTGTTGTGGAACAGCAAAGTGCGCAAGCTGGCCATTCCGCGGAATGCCTCGCGGTCAACATAGGAAAGACGAGGGTTGTTGTAGACCTCCAACTTGGCCATCTGCGGGAGGTTAGAAAATGCATTTCTTTCCACAGCCACAAGATCATCCATGTTGTTCATGCTAAGCTCCTCCAAGTGGGCAAAGTCCTGGAAATCACCTGCCTGAACAACCACAATAGGATTCTTGTTGAGGTCGAGGAACTTCAGGTTCGGCAGAGCACGCAGTGCGTCTCTGGGAACTTCTGTCAGTTTATTATCAAAAAATGAGAGACTTTCTAGGTATTCCAGTCCTTGAAAAGCTCCAGAAGGTATTTCCCTGAGGCCCATGCCAGCTAGTACCAAACTGTGTAGTTTAGAAAGAGGGCGAAAGTTCATGTCTTCCAATCCAAGTATAGGGTTCTCACCTATCATAAGGATCTCCAGATTTGGAAGGGATTCAAACCATTGACTATCAATAGCCACTAATTTATTTGAGTTTAGATGGAGCCTAAGCAGGTTCCCTAAACCAGAAAAGGCATGTGGGCCAATTGAGGAGATCTGGTTGTGGTTTATATAAAGCTCCTCCAAGCTGACTAAATCTTTCATGCAGAAATCAGGCAGTTCTTTAATTTGATTTTCCTCCAAGTAAAGGGTGACCAGTTGGGTTAAGTTGCCCAGACCAGCATCTTGGATTTGTGTGAAGTGGTTCTGAGAGAGGTCCAACTCAGTGAGATTGACAAGAGTCCGCAATTCTGAAGTCACCACGGAGATGTTGTTGCTCTGAAGAAGCAGCACCTGAGTGTCAGAAGATATGTTTCGTGGAATAGTGCTTAGATGGAGTTCGTTACAGTCCACAGTCTTGGCCTGATGGTACACAGACTGAGGGGTGTACCATGGCCGTGTTTCACAAACGCACTGTGCTGGGCAGAATGTCGATGCCAGGGAACAGTGACATGCAATCAGAAGGAGCCAGATGCAGAGCAGTGGAGTGGGAATGGCAGCTCTTTCCATGCTGAGGGTCTGTAGGGAGATCTCAGGTGCTGGTCACACTTACGTTCTGATGCTTTAGAAACACAGACGTCTACAAGACTGAAGTAAGGCGTTGGCTCACCCAGTCCTGGAAAACAAAGAAAGAGCAAAGAAAGAAATATGTTAAATGTATGAATGTAGTTTAGGCTATTAAAATACTTAATTGCATATATTGTATGTATTTCACGTCCGGTCAAGTAGACCCCTAGAAAAGAAGTTATTCAAGATAAAGTTGGAGAGGTAAGATCTTGAATAAGGATAAAGTCTTAACTTAAGATGAATGAATGAATGCAGCAAACATTTTCAGTATATGAATATTCTTTCTCCCACTTTATATCTGACCTTCAGTTCTCATCAGCACAAGAGTAAAAACTGTTGCTCCTGAGACTTTTTGATTAGGTCAAGCTAATCCTAGTACAGATGCACACCAAACAATCTGAATGGCCAAACTGTGTTGTTTGGGGTTTCCCACTTAATGTTGTCATTACTTTCATTTAATTCTATAAATAATAACTTATTCCAGCTGCATGGTGGCATAATGTTTAGCACTGTGGTCTCGCACCTCCAGGGTCGAGGGTTCGGAACTACGGTTTCCTCATACAGTCCAAAGACGTCCAGATAAGGTGTTTCTAAACTGTCCATAGTGTGTGTGTAAGTGTGTTAGCCCTGGGATGACCTAGCACCCTGTCCAGGGTGTACCCTACCTCGTGCCCAAAGTCTCCTGGCATAGGCTCCAGTCCACTGTGATCCTGTACAGGATATGTGGCAAAGATGATGAATGAATGAATGATTACTTACACTATAAAAGAAAGAAAAAAAGAAAGAAAAAAAAGAACCTGGATAAAAAAAGAAAGACAGATTAAGAAAGAAAATAAGAAAGAAAGATTGCATGGATAAATATAAACTGTGATATAAACTGAGAGAAAGAAGGAAAGAGTGACCTAAAATTATAAAAAATAAACAGATATGAGAAAAGAAATAAAGGAGACACGTGTGGACACAAAGAAGGACAGAAAAAGAAACAGGTTCCCTTCAGCATCATCTTAAATGGTGACTATTTATAAGCATATTATGACGGCATGACCTGGCTTTAGTTGGTCGGGTTTTGGCGTGTTCGAACCGCCAGACTTCTCATCATAGGGACATGTGTTTAGAATCTTCACCATCCAAAGTTCTCGATCATAAATTATGCAACCTGCATGCAAGGTCCTTTAAAGTGATAATGTATTATTTAGTTATCTTTCATCTCGGTCAAACTGAGAGAAACCATTTGTTGAGTGTACAACGTTGTGGCCGATGTATGCAAAAAAGCACCTGCTGAGCTCGCAGAGGGGAAAAGATAAAAGCAATCATGCATCAAAGAACAAACTCTCCATGTAGTCCATCTCAGTACTTAAAAAAATAAAAGCAAGCAAAACGTTGAATAAGGAGCAAGCACGTATTCTATGGGAATGATTCAGAATGCTTTTACTTTACAATCTCAACAACATAATATAACCACAGTGCAATGGATCTCGCAAAAGCTGAACATTTTGTTCAAGCTCCAAACACTTGATGCGTATTTACACCAAAACTATTCCTAAATCTTTTATCAGTGGATCACTGGATCACTACATTACCCATAAATAATACTTTATTATCAGTTATGGACTTTTCGTGAACTTGAACTTAAACTATGATGAGCCACATTGGCATCAAAATTGCGTGTAAGCTTCCATCTGACACCTCTGGAACTTATGAGCTGATTCGAGCTGACAGAAAGCGAAAGGAGGGAGCTGGAGGCTGAAAAGCAGAAGTGGCTAATAAAATCCACTCCCAGCTCTTCAGCCACAACGGTACGTACATGGGTTGTTTTCCCTGAACCAAAACACCTGATTTAATGCATGGTGAGCTTCATAATTACCTGCTGAGCTAATTGTATAGAGTGCAAAATGATAACCATAAGGTTAAAGTGCTATTAAAAATGAAACAAAATGATTTTATATTTGTATATATATTTTTTTTATCTGTCACAGCAACAACTCAGAAATAGGCGAATCTGCCCCTGCTACCCATGAAATATAAATGGAGGCTGTGTCCGATAACAAGGCATTTTTGTCTCCAGCTGGTCCAGTTTGCTACTACATGAGCTTATTATAACCGTCAAAGACAGAAAGGTGAATATAACTTCCATGCAATCAATCATATTTCCCAGCGGAGCTTCCCTCAGAGTCAGGGCTGCAGAGAACCAGGCTGCCAACGCTTAACTGGCTTCATTTCAGCAAATCATATTCCAGAGCAAAAGATGACGAGCGAAAAACCCGACATGTTCCACACTGGCATGTAAAACAGGCTGTCTGCTCACATCTGCGGCTCCTTTAATGTGTCCCTTACGGTGGAAACCCTTCACTTCAACAGAACCGCACCGGTTTGAACAAAGGCGGGACATGGACTTGACGCTCTAGAAGTGGCAGGAGATGAAAAACGAAAACAGGCCTGGAATGATTTCAACCCCTCTCTACGACGCTCCCCCGACCCGCCCTGCTCCGTACTTTGATTCTTTTCAAGCACTGCGCACAAATTGACTCTCCAGGGAGCTTTGTCAGGACATAGAAAGAGAGAGAGAGTGGCCAGATTGAGTGCATTATAATGTTCGTGAGTGCTCAACAAAGGAAGGAGGAACCCACTTTTCCCACCTGATGCTATGAAGTGGGGGAAATGTGACCCAGATACGTCTAAGCCATGTCTGTGTCTTTTTTGCCACCCCTGGTGGTTTGTGTTTAGTCTGTGGATGTTTGTGAGCAGCTTCAGCTTTTAGAGCACTTTTATTATTATTATTTTTTTTTTTATGTACAAGTCCCTTCTGGTTTGCAATGCAGCATCCACCACCACTGACTCCAAACCTCCACCACCACCACATTCTCCACCACCATCACCAGATCTTTATCATTTGGTTTGCACCCACCACCACTTCCATGACATGTCCACCCTCCACCATCACCACCACTAAGAAAATATCTTACTATCTGGCTAATATAATAGCCAGGAAAGCATCAAGTCAAGTCCACATCTTCATCTTCTCCACCTCCACTATCACCAAGAAAGCATCTCAGATGCAATACAAACCCTCCACCACTACCTCCACACTTCCATGATCTCCAATATCATCACCAAGAAAATATCTCGGAAGCAATGCAAACTCACCACCACTAACTCCACACCTCCACCACCACCTCTAAGAAAATATTTTAGAGACAGGAAAGCATCAAGTCAAGTCTAGATCTTTATCTTCTGGTCTGCAATCCAAAGCCACCACCACATATCCACCCCACCTCCACCACTACCTCCACACCTCCACCTCCACCATCACCAAGAAAATATTTCAGAGACAAAATGCCATGAAGTCAATTCCAGATCTTTATCTTCTGGCCTGTAATGCAAACTCACTGACACCAAAACCAAATATCTCATAAGCAGGATGGCATCAAGTTAAGTTCAAATTAAATCTCTAAATACATTTATTTCTTTATCTGCCTGATTTTCAGAGCAGATCACTGCCCAACACATCCCATTATCTTGTACACCATCTTAAAAAGAAAATCTAAATCTAAAACATCAACTCTTAATGAATGTTTGTTCAAGATGTCTTGGTTACATCATCACAAATGTTGACTTGTATGACGCATAAGTTGAATTTCAACCTTGTTAGACATAATCAAATCACCAGGATTCCAGAATCCTGTTATCTTGGATGTGAAGGTTTATAATAGCTCACGTCTTTATGTGTCTATCAGTAAATAAAAATTATTGAGTTCTTCCACAGACCTGATTGTGGAATCTGGCTAAATTTGCAGCATTTCTGGGGTGGAGAGATGTGTCAAAACCCAGATGTGCAATTTTGCACTGAGTCATGACCAAGGTATGAGTGGAAAATTGGTGATGTCCACCATTTTTGTACAGAATTAACATTTAAGCTGTTTAAGCTGGTGATACTAAGATGATGAGAACAAGGAAAGGCCAGAGAAACCCAATTGCAATTCAATACTGCAAGCAAAAGTTCATGTAAAGTTCAACTTTGGTGATCTCTGTACACCTCAACTTCTTTGACTGTGTAGATGTTACCCGTCTCAGGCTGCAGAGAGCCGAAAGGGTAAGTAGAATACACTGTTAAGCGTCTGCAGAAAAGTCTGACAAAACACATGAATATGCTGCGAGCTCTGGTGATGTTTAATGAACTCTGACCTGAGCTGCGCACAGTGTAGCCAACTATTTTCAATGGAAAGTAGCTAAAGTCTGCTCGAAAAGTCGCCAAATGTCGCTAAATGACGTCATGCGTATATTTGCATATTGATGACGTAATTACGTCGTATTTGCATTCTGCCTGTTTTCCCTAATCTTTCCTCACGTGTTCAATATAAAACTGTTATCAGAAGAAGGTAAGTGATTGGTCCGTGGCAACACCGTTTGCGCATGCGCAGCTCATTCACATCCATGTCAGCTGCCATGCGGTCACGGGAATATGCTGCTCCTTTCCGCCGGAGCTAGCACTCACTGATCAGAGCAGACACAGGGAGATGCGTAACTGTACCGGGAAAGCAAGACCTCGCGCTTACAGGACAGTACTGGCGACATTTGGAAAGTTGCTAAGGTTTGTCCAAAAGTCGCTAGATTTGTCGCTAGGCGCTTTTTTGAAAAAAAAAGGCGTCAAGGGTGTCTGAAAAGTCGCTACATCTAGCGACAAAGTCGCTAAGTTGGAAACACTGGCTTCGCAATTCAACGTCTCAAAAGCGCTAAGCGATCTCTACAGGAGGCAAAAAAATACTGTACATTGGAGTCATTAATGAATTTAAATATATTGTGTTACATCATTTCTCTTGCAAATTTTAAACTTTTGGATGAGGGGTTAATTTTATATATATATATATATATATATATATATATATATATATAATTTTATTATTATTATATTATTTTTTTATATAGATATATTTGATATCTGCACACATTAGACAATTGTAATTTTCAACCCTCTACATAGACTTCTGCATATTAGACATCTACAGACTAATGTAATAAATGAGAGACGTGCTATCTCTGTTAGTTTTTGTTAGTCCTTAAATCTGTGCAGAAGTTCAGTGCAGAAGATGTTGGGATATTATGGAGAAATGGCTGGGGGTTCATATTTTTATTGTCTGGAAAAGAAGTTTTAATGTTTGACCCTAATGACTTTCCATAATTGTGGGTGATAATGGCACATATGGCGCTGATAATAAGATGAACCGAGGAAACATCACAGGTGTGCTGAACAGCAAGTTTTATTATAAAAAAAAACTTCTAGATTAAAGTTTGGATAAAACCAAAGTCGTGTGCTCAAGATACCATCAATGGGGAACTATTTTTACAGGAATATATTAGATGTAAGACATGGGAGAGGTGGCTCAGGTGGTTAAGGCTCTTGATTTTGGGATCTGAGGATCAGGGTTCAACCCCCTCGGATTTCCACACCCCATATTACCCAGTCACGGCGTACAGTGCCGGTCCCATTTAAGAGATTTTAATTTAACATTTGTTAAACGTTAATGATTAAGATATTAAAACATTGAATAATCTGTTTCCTCTACCCAGCCTGTCATGCATTTCTTTATTCCAACTCTGCACATTCATAATTAAGCTATTTGTCACATGTACCTTACAGCACAGGGAAATATTGTTTTTGCAAATCCCAGTTAGGAAGCTGAGGTCCAAGTGCAAGGTCAGCTCAACTGATTGACAGCATTTTTAATATAGAAGTTGCAATACCGAGGACCTTACCTTCATTATAGCTAAAGCAGCTGTGCGGTTGGATGTACAATCCAAATCATGCAAATCTACCTATCTCCATGATCGAGTCCATATTAGATCTATAGCCAGCTCAAAAGCTGACCCACTTTTCTGTTCCTACTGGTAGACTGAATTCATATATATCCATATTGCCTGTAGGACAGAGATCTAACCCTAGCCATACGTTTTTTCCTGGGTCCAACTGCCTTTTCTTCACTTGTTGTGAGAATTCTGTAGCCATTTTAGCTCTAGGCTACGGTTGTGAGTGGATCAGCTGCAGCCTAGCTTGCCCTGGATGTGTGATGGTCTCCGGCACGCCTGTCAGATCCTATTAACTAGCGGTGCACTAGTTCAGGACCGTCCCTTCCCTTTCGACCCTCCGCACAGCAGGGATTGAGGCCATCTCGCCTGGTGCCATGGAAACCTGACAGGAAGTACATAAAAGAGATACGCCCTTAGGGCCAGCTTTCTGGTTATGCATAAAGTGGGAAGCTTCCTCGCATTCAAAGAAATGCACCATGGGATAAGGGAGTTTAAAACATCATCAAAAACAAAAAGGTTTTCCCTTCATCTTCAGGTTTTCCTTTATCGTGTTCTAGAAATCCCAGTGCACAGCGTTTTTTTTTGTTTTTTTTTTCATCTTCTCACACTATGTCTTTAAGCTCTCAAAGGGCTCCAAATGATCAGAGTCGGGTGACAGGGCAGGGAAAACACTTCAGGAAGGGTGAGATCGGAAACCATGTGTAACGGTTGGAAAATGGGAGACATACAATGTGATAAAAGGTTTTCAAAAAAAAAAAAAAAAAAAAACTCCAGACAAGTACATTTATAAAAAAAGTACCCTAAAGGCTGCTTGTGGTGTAGACTTAAAGCTTTATTCTAAACATGAAATAAAGATAAAGCACTGGATCCTAAAATCAAATTGTGCATACTAAATCATTTGATATTTTATACAGCAGCGCAGGAGGCGCAGGAGACTTAGGGTGTGAGGTGGAGTACACCCTGGACAGGGGGCCACATAGTGTACACTATGGGCAATTTGGGAACGCCAATTAGCCTAATCGGCATGATTGTGGGAGGAAACTGGAGTACCTGAAGAAAAACCACCAAGCACAAGGAGAACATGCAAACTCCATGCACACAGACCCAGAGGCGGGAATCGAACCCAGACCCTGGAGGTGCAAGGTGACAGTGCTAACCACTAATTCACTGTGCCGCCTATTTTAAGACAATACACAAGATACACGTCGATTTTCTAACAAAACAGCAAGAATACCAGTGGGGTCCCATAAACAGAATGAAATTAAAAATTACAAAAATAATTATTTAGGATTTAAAAACGAAAATAAAAAGTTCTCTGATGATTGTAAAAAAATATATTTTTTAGATTTTTAGTTTTTTTTTTGTTTTTTTTTTAAAGATCCAATACAATATTTAGCTTCCAATCAGAGTTCGTAAATAGTAGAAAAGAAAACAACGTAAAATTTCATTGATTAAATATTTTACATTTATTTATTTATTTATTTAATTAATTTCTTACTTAGTAACTTCTTTTTTACTATTTAGAAACTGATTGGAAGCAAACCACTATACTGCATCTTTAAAATATTCTTTTTCTAAATTAATAAATTAGATGAATAAATAAATAAACAAACACACAAACGAATAAAATACCCATAACATCTTACACCATTATTATAGCATAATATAGCTGTTAGTTTCTTCATCACACTGCAAAGCAACACTATTGCAATGCTACATAAACACCAAATTTTAGGTGTTTCCTTCCCTTGAACTACGTTTCTGGCATTGTTCTGTGATTAGGTTTCACCACATGGATTCACAAACAGCTTCAAGCAGAAAAATGCTTTCGAATTAACACAGATGTGTGTGTCATATAAAAGACCCTTCATAGTGGAGTCAGGAATCCGATCTTATATAACCAGGTTTAAAAAAAGGAGAGTTTCTCAGTTGAGCCTCTATTCACCACACATACATTATTGCAGAGTGAAATTCTTTATTCTTCACATATCCCAGCTTTTTTCGTAAGTAGGCTGGGATCAGAGCACAGATTCAGGCTTATACAGCACCACAGGAGCAGACAGGGTTAAGGGCTTTGCTCAACGGCCCAACAGTGGAAACCTGGGAGTGCTGGGGCTCGAACTGCTGACCTTCTGTTCAATAACTCAGAGCCTTAACACACTGGGTCAACATCGTCACCTTTTACAGAGCAGATTATTATAGTAGATTTGTTGTGTTTTTAACATTTAGGATCGGGATCTACACACGGGCAGAGCGGCGGGGAACCTCTAGTAAATCAATCAATCAATCTGATTTCCTTACCTGCTTAAAATCCTATAACTAGTATTTGGACAGGATTCAATTATTAGCAGATTGTTCAGTGTTTGTGAAACAAATCTTATGGCACATGCATTTAAGCAGTTGTTTAAAGGGTAAAGTTTAGAAACGTGCCAATTAGATATTAAGTGAAAAGGCATTATACGCAACAATACTGATAGTCATACCAAAACAAGCAACTCTCCTTTATATCATTCATCCATTAGGGAGGGGCATCCGGAAGTTTTTACTTTTTATTTACTTCTGATTAATTTACTTCTGATTAAAAAGCACAAGTGTTCACATACTGTATACACGACTTCTTTTTCCCATTCTGTAGCTGATTTTAAATAAATCGTACTAGATAACTCTAGTAGTTCAACTAGTGCTGTAGTGGACAGTGGGTTTTGTTCGACTTCAGAAAAGCACTTCTGTACAGCTACTATACAATACAGCAATGCTGTCTTAGGGTTGGACTCATCAGTGCTCAGTGCTCGCACTCCTGAAGTGCTCTCACACCTGACTCTCACTTTACCGGTTCATTATTTAGTTTCACAGCACTTTGTACACATTTTTAATGACCACGCTCACTGATGATGCGCTGTACAAAGTACACAAATCCTGTCCCTGAGTAAAAGTAGAGATTCCGTAGAGCAAATATTACTCAAGTAAAAGTAGAAGTGCTGATTTTATTTGTGTACTTGAGTAAAAGTAAAGAAATACTGCTTAAATTGCTCACATTTCTCTCTCTCTCTCTCTCTCTCTCTCTGTGCTTCCTGATTGCAACCAATTCACCTTCTGATTTCAAACACTTGATATATTATTAGACTCGAAGCAAAGGTAAGTCTTGGAATTATGCATAATATTTTAATCAATCAATATATCAATCAACATTTATTTATATAGCACTTTACAGCAACCTAAGTTGAACCAAAGTGCTTCACAGCACTAAAAATGACAATAAAATGGCAATAAAAATACAGGAACAAAGTAAAACACATGGTTATAAATAAATAAATGAAAAATATAATAATAGTAATAATAATAATAATAATAATAATAAAAATAAAAAAAATAACAAAATTATAAAATTATTTAAAAAAATATATATATTAAAAATAAGAAAAAAAATAAAAGCCACAATAATATTTTAAGCAGGTGGCACTTAAAATAATGCAACCCATCCATGAACACTAGGCTTACATCACAAAGTATCATAGTGACGTATTTTGGTGTCTGAACAATCTGTAAATCAATGCAAATGCAAGAAAATGAGCATGATATCCAACACCAGCATCAGTAGGGATGTTTCATCGTGTTTACATTTCAACCTGACCTAATGGGAAGCCCTGTTGTGATTCACTGACTTAAAAACTTAAAGAGCAAAAATAGACTCCTTCAAAGTGCAATCAAACCATTCCGCTCCTCAATAAATACCTCTGATCATTTTTCCCATTTCGGCCAACTAATGAAACCTATTCAACAGAAAACACACGCTTTCATCCAAGCCTGTCTATAAGCTCCAATCCTCCTAAAGTCATGCTCGGATGCAGCATCGCAGCGCCAGACAGCGTAATGCTGAATGACAGACGTATCCTAATCCCCGTGACCCAGTCCCACATTAACAACAGAGCCCTGAGCTCCATGTTAGCACGTCTGTGTAAGTCCTCTACACTCTTTCTCCTACAGGATTTTTCAGTAATATCAGGCAATACTCGACACCCGACCTGACACTGTGTTTATAGTCTCATTATTACTGCTGCAATATTTAATCAAGCTGCCAGCGCTGACTCACAGATTGAATTATTTCACACTGCGCACATGGTTGTCATACTGAGAAAGATAGCATGAGCAAACAAAACGAAACAAAACAGCGAGTCAACGGGTGGCAGGAGCGCAAGGTGGAAAAACAGTTAGGTAACCGAGAAGGAGGACTAAAAATGTGTTGTTCCAGTGTGGTTTCCTTCACAGCCTTCCTGTCAGCTCCAAATGATCAACAGGGCAGTTCTGTCCATGCACATGACACTAGTGCTGAGCCGCTTTCTCAATTAATTCAGTTCATTCGAATTAATGTTGTAAAGTCATTTTCAAATGTTCTAATCGTGATCTTTTTGATCTTTTATACAGGACAATGATCCAAAACACACCAGCAGGTCCACCTCTGAATGGCTCAAAAAAACAAAAGCAAAGTTAAACAGGTTAAACCCTCCAATTTGGCTGAATTAAAGAGATTCCGCAAAGAAGAGCGGGCCAAAATTCCTCCACGGCAATGTGAAAGACTCATTGCAAGTTCGCTTGATTGGAGTTGTTGCCGCCAAGGATCTGGAACAGTTGTATTGTCAAGTGCATTTGCAAAACCCATCAAGCACCATGATGGACCTGGCTCTCATGAAGACCTTCCCAGGACAGCAAGACCAAAAGAGGAGAAGTTCATTTAGAGTCACCAGCCTCAGAAATCACCAATTAACAAACAGCACCTCAGATTAGAGCCGTTACAAAGGATTTAATGAAGAGTATAAGTAGCAGATACATCTCAATATTAACTGTTCGAATGAGATTATTGAATATTTTAGACGCCTTCAGCATTGTGTTCAAACTTTTGACTGGTAGTGTATTAATATTATTATTATTTATTTATTTATTTAATTTTAAAAATTTTTTAACTTTTATTTGACTTAATTTACAGTTAAATTATATTTAAAGGCCAAGACAATCAAAAACATTTTTAAGTTACGTAAATAAATACTGGATGCTTCCATAATAATCATGTTTAATAATCATGATCTTAATATTGACTAAAATAATCATGGTTATGATTTTTGCCATAATCGTGTAAAAATCTAGTGTAAAAACTGTCAAACTCATGTATCTTTCGAGCTGGTTTATATAAAAATCTCAGGAGTTCAGCAGCTTCAGTGTGTCTGGCACCGACATCATCACCAGTCATAAACTTTCCTTATCCTTTATGATGTTTGATCTGAACTTTTATCTGCATCTTCATGATTTTATGCACAGCTCTGCCATTTAAAATAAATATACTTTTTGTTAGAAAAAAACCTTACGCCAGCCTTTAGAATGTCTAATATTCACAGAACATTTCCAGATATTTTCATCAGACTCCAGTGTCTCCGGTGAATTCATTTCTTCCTCATTGTTTCCTACTATTATTTCATCATATATGTGAGTTCTCCCATTGTTATTATAAGGTTCGATGTAATAATAATCAGTACAAAAAGGCTGTAAAGGAGTCTACATCGAATGACCCGGACTCTCATCACCATGACATGTTTTTCACCATTTGGTAAATGACCTGTTTTATTGGCCAAAAGGGACAATAAAACAGAGATTCTTTACGTGTGTGTGTGTGTCTCAAGGCCACTGTGCTAAATGACACGCCTAGTGGATAAAAGTGAGACAGAGAAGCTCTTCGTTTAAGTGCATTAAGTGCTGCTCAGTGGGGCAGATCCCAGCCAGACCACGCTTTAATAAAAAGTTGCATCACTCAGTCCTCTCTACGGCTTGGAGTTTAATTTAAGAGAGATTACTGAGCCAGATGTTCACGAGACCATTGATGAAAATAACCAGGGTATGTGGGCTTATTTCCTCCTTAATACAAGTTGAAATCTTTTCCCTCACACTAAACATTTTCTCCGAAATACACAAAACTCTAGCATGCTGACTAAATATTCTGTTTTCAATACAGATTTGTGCTTCCTCCATCTTGACTGACAGGATGTTACAGGATCAGGTGCAATTTCTTGCAATAGTCAAGTCTCACAGTCTCAAGTCTCTCTCTCTCTCTCTCTCACATACACACACACCTGTGTAAAGAAAACGCATTTCCAGGTCATACTGTGTACACGTGCCTTTTGCAATATAGATAATACGATGAATTGTTCATTTATTTTCATTATTAGCAATGCAAACACAGGTCTTTGTACGTTATGAACAGAAAGCTAAACACACATTTACATCTCGTATGTCCAAACACTATTCACTATATCCAGTTTTACCCAAAACTGTAACTGGCACTGAGCTGTTGAATAAGGAAATGTGTCCTAGTTTGACATGACGGTAAAGCTCTGTTACAGTGTATAGATATTTCCCCTGGCTGCATGTGTGAAGATATCTGTTCTCACATTCTAACCAAAAATTCAGATTTGTCCAAATTCATACACCATAAAAATCGCTATCCTTTTGTCTTGAAGACTAGAGACCTATTGAGGATTTGTCCACACCAGAGACCTGTTGATGACATGTTCAGGTCTAAAGACCTATTGGGGACTTCTTCAGGACTAGAGACCTGTTGGGGACGTCTTCAGAACTATAGACCTGATGGGACATCTTCAGGACTAGAGACCTGTTGGAGACGTCTTCAAGCCTACAGACTGATCTGGGACATCTTCATGACTATAAACCATTTGGGGACATCTTCAGGACTAGAGACCTGTTGGAGACGTCTTCAAGCCTACAGACTGATCTGGGACATCTTCATGACTATAAACCATTTGGGGACATCTTCAGGACTAGCGACCTGTTGGGGACATCTTCAGAATTAGTGACCTATTTGGGATGACTTCAGGACCAGAAATCTGTTGGAAACATCTTCAAAACAAGAGACCTGTCAAGGATGTGTTCAAGACTAGAGACCTGTTGGGGACGTTTTTCAGGATGGGATACTTATTTTGGACATCTTCAGGACTAGAGACTTTCCGGGGACGTCTTCAGGACCTTTTGGGGACATCTTCAGGCCTATTGCCAACGTCAGGGATGTCTTCAGGACTAGAGACATATTAAGGATGGATGCACTAGAGCCTTGTTGTGTTCAGGAGTAAAGACTTAGTGGGAACGTCTTCAGGACTAAAGACCTATTGGGAACGTCTTCAGGACTAAAGACCTAGTGAGGATGTGGCTGCACGAGAGGCATGTTGAGGATGTGCTCAGGACAAAAAACCTACTGGGGACATCTTCAGGACCCATTAAAACATAAAATTTTAATACCCCTGACATCTTGACATCAAGACTTATTTTCAGTTTCCTCATACTAAAATCTCTTAAGAAGTCTTGCATTTTAATGACTTTCTACAGATGACCTGTGGGCCAGTCTGCATGGTCACTGGGAGAACACTGAGGCCTTGCTCTGGCACTAATGAATAAAGCATGAACTTAGTTTTTCCTACAAGATAACCACTCATGCCTTGACTTTAAATGAAATCTTGCATTCTGTTCCAATGCACAACTAGAGACGTCTTTCTAATGAACCTTTCTGACAACATTACATTTACACATTTGACAGACACCCTTGTCCAGAGCGACTTACATTTTTATCTTATTATCCATCTGAGCAGTTGAGGGTTAAGAATGTTGCACAAGGGTCCAACAGTGGTAACTCGGTGGTCAGGGGGTTTGAACCTGGGACCTTCGGAACCGTACTTCAATGCCTTAACCACTGAGCTACCCCTACCTCACAGGTTTATGACCAAAAACCAAAGAAAATCTGTATTTGTATCTGTGTTATTTGGATATATCTCTAAATGGAAAACATATTGATAACAAGATGTACTGAATTGTATGCTATTTTACAATTGTACACTTTGCTCTTGTTCTACATAATAAAGCTGATTTGGCGCACAATGGGGTTCATGCTGAACGGCAATCCAAACTAACCTTGTGCTAATTCCTGGTGCTCTGTGAAAACCGATCAGCCTCACAGTGAAATCAGTTGGTGTGTTTACACGTGCACTTACAACCCAACATTATCATTATTTCTGTAGTTACCAGATTAACCCCAGAAACCCTCAGTTTATTGTAGCACGTTATTCTGTAACGATTAGGAATTATTCACTACAGAGAAACTGATAAGAAAGAAACCCCAATCCAGGAATCTAAGGGGTTAAACCGGTTATATAAATCACATACCATGTTATTTTAAATCAGATTGAAGCTGTTATTGGATTTCAGGAAATCCAATCCTAGATTTTAGCCTGATAATTGAGTTATTTAGTGCCTGTATGACGTTAATCCGATATCTGTTGTTATTTTTACATCTGCTGTAGTGCACAAGCACAACAAGCCCCGAGACGCAGTGAAGGCAACGGAGCAGCAGGTTTTTTTTGTTTTTTGTTTTTTTCCTGAAGCAAAGCCTCAAATAAACCTGCTATTTTTGAGCCAGTGAAGTTCCAAAGCAACTGTAGGGGTGTATAATAAGTACGGAAAGAGAAAACAACAGGAATTACTGAGTGACTGATGTGGATTTGTTGTAAGGTGAGAACGGCTACCGTGTTCTTGCTTTCTTATTAAGAATTCAACTGAGACTGAAATCTGTAACTTCTAGACTCTTTAAACTGATTTCAGATCAATTTACCAGTGTTTAAATATTTAAGTTTTAAGTTCAAGAATTTTCAAATAAACAAACTGACTGAATGACTCTGAGTTCTAATTTCAACCGACACCTGACGATGTCACATCTGACCAATCAGCAGCGTAATTTAAAACCCCTCCCCCCACACAATTTGTCTTTCTTTCTTTCTGCTTGTCACCCTATCTGTCTTTTTCCTTTTTTTCTCTTTATTCCCGTCTTTCCTTTTTCTTTTTTTAACATTCTTTGACACATAATTTCCTTCTTTCTTTTTTCTCGTCACACTATCTACAGTATCTAACTATTTTCCCTTGTTTTGTTCTTTTTTATCTTTTCCCCCATTTTTCTTTTTTAAACCTTCTTTCTCTTTAACACATAATTTCTTTCTCTTTTCATTCTTTCTACATTTTCTTGTATTTCTTCATCATTGTTCTTTTTTCTTTTTATCTCTTTTTCAAATTTTTTTTTTACCAAAATAATTTTTCTTCATTCGTTCTTCCTTTCATACATTTTTTTTAATTGGGATTTTTTAAATTCATTCATTCATTCTTTCTTTCTTTTTCACTCTGTTTCTTTCTGTTTGGTTTGGTCTTATTTTTTTTCTTCTTTTGTTTTCTTTATGTCCTTTATTTCTTACTCATCACTTCCCTTATCTATTTCTGCTTTTCTAACATTTTTTTCTCTTCACCTCAAAAATTTTCTCTTCACTCTTCAACATCCTTGCTTTCTTTCTTTCTTTCTTTCTTTCTCTTTCTTTCCTTTTCATTTTCCCCACTACACTTTTTGGTTCTCCTTTTCTCACTCACTTTTCTCTTTCAACTTACTTCTTACTTTCTTATACCTTCTCTTTCTTTCTTTTTCTCTTTTTGTGATTATTCATGGTTTTCATTTCTTAATTCTTTCTTTCTTTCTTTTTTATTTAATTACTTCACATTACCTTATTTTTTAATTCGTATATTCTTTCTCTTATATTCTTTATATTCTCTATCTTACTGTTTCTTCCTCGTCTCTATGCTCCTTTATCTATTTCTGCTTTTCTTACATTTTTTTCTCTTCATCACACCATCTCTTTCCTTCTCTCTTGATCTTTGTTTCTTCTTCCTTTTTTTCTCACTGCTTTTTTTTTTTACCTGTGTCGAATCATCTCACTATTTCCGTGCATCTTTTTTCCCCTTTTCTCTTCTTCTTCCTCATTGTCCCTCTCTCACCCTTTCCTCACTTCTCCTGCTTTCCCTACACCATCTCTTCCTCTTTACCCCACCTGTTCTTATTTAGTTTTTCCCCTTCTTCATTCTTTCTATTTCCATCTACCTGATTATGTCAATTTGCTTCAAATCTATTCTATTTTTCTCTTTTTCTTTATTAATCTTTCCCTTTCTTTTTCTGCTTTTCTCAACTTTCCTGGTTTTCTTACTTATTCCATCGTTCTTTCGTCATGATGTCATTTTCTTCCCTTCTTCCTTCCTTCGTCTTTTATTCATTCATCCTTTACCGCTCGCCGTGTATCTCAGTGAATGGAGTTTATTGTCAGACACATTATTCAGTGTCTCACAGTAATAGCGAACATTCACACACACACACACACACACACACACACACTTCTTAATAAAAATCCGACAGCTGTGAGTTTCCTGCTATTTCGCAGCTGTGGTGTAAAACCTGAGGATGGTTACAATGGTGTGTTTGAGTGAAAGTAGCGATCACTACACCTCCGCTTTCTGAACACACTCTTCCCTTCTCATCTGCCACGCTCCGACACAGCCTCTCATATTTGCAAATGCATTGGAGGTGATGAAAAATGTATGCTCAACTTATTAATAATTGAGTCAGGTCTAGAGTCGGGTCTTTAATTTTCCTGCCCCGACTCTTTTTTTTTTTTCTTCTTTTCTTTCTTTTTCTCGGTGGCGCGCGAACGGGGCGGATGGAGCAGCTGTTAATTGGTGCAGAGAGCTAAATCGGGAGTGTCACGCTCTGTCAACACTTCTCCAACAGCCTCCGCACCCCTGACCCACACCCTTTTTCACACGTTCACGTGCACGCACACGCACGATGACTGACAAGTCTTCGATTTCGCTTCTGTTCTGAAGGATGTATCGCTTCTCCTGAATATCTTACACGCCTCAAAGCCAGACACAGATGATTCATTCCTATAACATCTCCAGTGAAGATGCATTTATATGGTACTTTCTGCACCTCACATCATTTCGCTCAGATTTCCTCAGAAACGATTCCACACAGACACGCTCACATCTCGTCGTCTCTCTTTTGTCTCCCAGCTGAATGAGATTTCACTTAATTCAATTCCGAACTGAGACTGAACGCCTGCCGGAGGTGATTATGAGACAGAAAGGCTACGGGCAAATGTTCTCCTGCTCTGATACCCATCAGCTTCTACAGCTGGGTTTCGGATTTAACGTGATGGCTTGAATTGCAGCTGCCAAAAAAAGTTCGTTCTCGGCCAAAACACAGTATTGGTGCTGATTTTATTGTTCTTATGTTTTATACCTGTAATACAAAAAAAGGGGTGCCACAGAAGCTACTTCTGAAATTCATGCAACATGGAAGTGACCAATCTGGCTTTCCTTAAAATTTCTAGTTTTTGAAAGATTTATTTTACAGTATATGTGCCGCAAAAATGGCCATTTTCCAGTCTCGGTTCAAACAATAATAATTTCAAATGCAAATTATTCATATTTCTTTATATGTATTGATACTAAAATTGATGTAAGCTTTTATAATCATATGACCTGTAAAATTGTTGCTTTAATCGTTTTTTTTTGGTTAAAGAACAATTTAAAAATCTGTAGTGTCCGTAACCAAAACCTGTAGTGTCCGTAACCATGTGAAATTCATGTTGCGATATCTTAACAATTTTGCATTTTAGAGTAATACACTTTTTCAGGTTCATGTTTTTTCATGTGAAATCGAAATTGGCCAAGTTTCATCTGAATGACAGTTAAGATCGTTTGAACTTGAATTCAAAAAAGTTCCGGACACTACGGACATAAAAGGGCATGAAATTGTATTTAGCAAATGTGTTTCTTTTTCTCTGATAAACATATAAATGTGTATGCATATTAAAAAAAAAAAAAAAAAAAACTAAGCATGGATCGGGAGATAAAAAGCATTAAGTGTTATGTGTTATATAATGCTATCTGAAAATGCACTTTTTCACTTAGACGAGACACTTTTTAGCACCGATACCATGTTTTGACTGTATACTTATTTCCAAAAGCTACAAGCAATACCTAATCACACCTAAAAAAGACATCTCTAGATATCCTACAGCTTAACAGCAGCTCAAAAAGAGATTTCGCAACATCCGCTACTGCACAAGTCGCTCCTAATCACGCTGGACGGAATCTACATCTACAGTAGATTTTTTTTCCCCTTTTCCTCTTCTTTTCCACTTCTTCACACTCTTCAAACTCGGAAACTAATTTCTGATAAAGAAAGAGCCCAAAAAAAGATCGAGAGACAGATAAACGGAAAGAAAGAGAGATACAGCAGAGAGATACAGGAGCTGGAAGCAAAAAGCTCGTCTCATCTCACGGGAGATGAATCTTGTTCAAGGACACAACCGGAGCTCTTTCATGATTGTTGAGATATAAAAGAGGCCGCTCTAGTTTTTTTTTTCATTCTCTCCCTCTCGCTCTTTCGCGCTCTCTCTTTCCGCCCACAGGAGCACTCGAATTGAACTGCGGACTCTCTAAAGTTCATTTAGCCCATCCTCTCCAGTCGAGCCTCTCCGTAATGAAGCTCTTCAGCGTATTAGCGCGAGCACTGACAACATCCTCCACGCCACTCAAACCAAGCGTGAAGCAGCCGGACGTCTAAGCAAGTCAGTCGAGGCAGGTCATTTCACGCTGAATCATCACGGATGTTACACAAGGCTCTTAGCAACCGAACAGCATTAGCAAGTCGATAGCGGCCCGCGTCCTTCATAAACACGTCCGCTGAGGAATTAATGCAGTTAATGCAGACGGAGCTACTTCTATCTCGATATGGTACGGCAGGGAGTTTTAAAAGGCCCGCAGCTCTTAAAACTCGTACTGCTTGTGTGTAAGGAAATAAACCAACTGACATGTGTGCAGTTCTATTTTCATCCCAAGCTGAGGTAGGAAAGTGTTACATCACAACTAGGGACACTACAGTGTCGCGGTTTCATGGTTAGTCCTACTGTATGAGCCGACCTCTACCTCACTGATGGCTTTTCCAAAATCTAATTTCGGTCTATTACGGTACCCGAATTCAGCACAAAAATATAGCTGGGATTTCACAGCCCCACCCCCTTCTCTGGACTCGCCCCAAAACGCATACCACAGCAGTGTCTGTTTCTCTAAACCCTTAGGTTAAGTTACACTAAGCCATGCTTCCACTGTGTCCGCACAAAAATTGGGTCAATGCAGTAAGAACTTGGCAGGAACCAATGAGACTGGTAAGGACGTACTGTAGTATTGTCCCCCCTTGACGTGTTCAAAAAAAAGCCTGGAGAGCATGAAGTAGAAGCAAAAGACGCAGGAAGAACTTAATAAGTACGTGCTAAAGATGGCATTGATCAGTTAACGGCGTAACTAACACTTCAGATGGGAAAGATTGCACGACGTTCTGACTGGGGATGACGCTGAGTTGTTGCTACGACAATGGCGCTCTCACAATGACCTCTTCAGGCTCCTGCTATGACCATGGTACATTGTAGAAGACCATATTCTGGTGCTTATCACGCTTATGGCCTTCATGCAGCAGGTTATCAGCGTCTTGTGTCACGTTCAGAGAATTTAGTATAAATACTGGATCCAAATCCTCACACCATCATTTCATGATGAAAAGCATTGTGCATTTCCGGGTACGCGCCGCACGCCATGAGGACAACAACGTAGTAAGCGTGTGATAAGCACCTGACAAAAAATCGTTCTGCAATCTGATCGGACATGGTAATATCTTGGTTCGATCTTAGAGCGCGTGATCATGTGCATGATAGGAAACTGGTGACAACAAGATCTTGTTATGCTCTTACCCCTTTCCCACCAAGGCGATTCCGGTGCCTCATTTTAAAGCAGTTCTTTGAGCCTGTTACGGTTTTTTTTCTTGTATGTTTTGTTTTGTTCTATTTGCTGTTTAGCGCTTCCAGGTACCACCTACTTTCAGACTATTGCTGGAGCTGCCTGTCAATCATTGTTGGTCCCCTGTGACGTCGTGTGGTCTCCGCCAATTGCGATCTGCTCCGATGCAT
>JAQMYJ010000040.1:4994277-5009126 GCA_030014305.1 Clarias laeviceps | reverse complement strand
GCTCACAATCTCTCCTCTGAACATGTCCAAACCACCTCAATCTGGCCTCTCTGACTTTATCTCCAAAACATCTAACAGGGGTTGTCCCTCTGATGAACTCATTCCTGATCCTATCCATCCTTGTCACTCCCAAAGAGAACCTCAACATCTTCATCTCTCATTTGTCATCTACTGTATGGATGTTAATTACTCCAGCTAGTAACAACCATTTATCTGCCAGTTGGATGGCTCCATGGCCCATGCGTGTAGCGAAAAGCAGGTGGTGGGATTCTGAATGAGATGCGGTACAACAGTGAGCTACATACTGTATCAGGTTGCAAATTTCACACATGAAACGCTCGAGAACATATATAATCAGTTCTGTAACAGCACTCTCTCTGTAAAAAGGGAAATGCAAAGCTCAGGTTAAAATACAGCTGCTTTGTCAAGGTTACCACTGTATGTAAAACAAACGACAGAGTATGGGAACGGAAACATCCTCAAACGCCGACCATGAAAAAGTTCAAAAGTCGACCATCAGCTGGAAAATTCATCGATGCTTACAGTTTGCTGGGATTCTCAAGGGCCAGTATTAGAACATTATCAGGAAAAAGGTTCAACAATACACAGTGCTTAAATTAAACGTAATTGCGTTAGATTAAGAGTCCAAGAGTGTTGTGATCTTGCACGTCCACAAACTTCTGCCTACACTGTCGACACTCGGCAAAAACATCATTTCGAGGTTTTACAGTCCTGATTTCACTTCTTCATCAGTCTTTCACCTGTTTGGTCCCCTGAAAGCAGCCATATGAGGACCAGGATTCACTTCTGATGAAGATGTGAAGACAGCAGTCAGCCTAAACATTTATTTTTATTTTTATGAGGGAATATAAAGGCATGTTGACAGATACCAAGTGTATTGAAAAGCAAGGCAAAAAATTATGCATTTGTCCCTTTAAAAAGTTAATTAAAATAAATTCTATAGCCAGAGTGCGGATAATTTTTGACTCGCCCTTGTACAAAATCTGTTACCTGCAAAAGTTGATCCCTTGCATTAGTCTGATCACATACAATACCTTTCACTGAAGATATAAAACATGTCCCCTTCAGGACACCACATAAAGAACAAGAAAAAAAGTACAGATTGGAACCTTTATTTCTAACAGTACAGTGCTGGTATTATATTATATTACATTAAGGACGTGTGTGTGTGTGTGTGTGTGTGTGTGTGTGTGTGTATAGTCTTGTCTTAATATGTACAGTATTAACCATTTTTTTAAATAAAGCATTTTTTTTACTTTACCAAACCCAAGTCGCACAAGATGCAAGTGTGTACCCTCGACCTACTGTGTTTGTGCTGTGTGTGTGTGTGTGTGTGTGTGTGTGTGTGCACGCGCACCAGTAAACCTGATTATTACCAACTATCCTCGGTGCAGTTTTCTCGCACACTCCGATTCCAACCGCATTAAGTCTTGCAGTAATCCAGCCTCATATTTATCCTCGCTGCTGTAACACTGTGGCCTGATTTCATTCGCGGCAGGTTGGAGGTGCGCATGTATTTGTCAGGAACACAGATTACAAGCACACCAACTTCAGAACACAGCGTTTCAGCGTTGGAGTGACATGACAGGAGAAAGACACGAGAGACTTTACAAGGAATATTAAAATGTATCTCATACACACACACAAACACTTGCAAACAGCAACTGAAATGGCTTGTGTGTGTATTTGGGGTGTATATTGCACCTGAACACTGATTAAAAACACGGGCAAGTTGACGAGAAAGGACTTTGTTACAAATATTCTGATCAGCTTTAATGTGATCAATGATATTATTATTTCAGATTGAAGCCCACGTACATGTCCGCCTGCAACAAAGATGGACCCCTTCATTTTTTTAAAACTGCAATTTCACAAAATTCTGTTAGGTGTGACATCATTACTGTATACTGTATATGTATTGGTTTCCACTGGATTGGTGGATAAATATTAGGAAATTGTACAAAATTTACCGGCAGGTTCACAGCAATATTTTGAATCTACTGTCATTTCATCTTACTACAATCAATGGGACGCAGATCATATAGAAAAGTTTATGTTTACGCCTTGTTTACAGTAAGTTGTACTTCTTTCATTGTCAGCCAAATACACTCCCTGTTCAGTGAATCACGGATGAGAAATCGAAAAAGGAAATCGAATAATGATGATGTTTTTGTCTTGAGCGTGTTAAAATTATTCAGGTTAGCTTTTTTAATTAATATTTATGGGTGCAGGTGTTTGTTTACATTGAGCAAATAGCTTAATAGTAGCTTATTTTAAAGTAGCCGGCACATAAATGTTCATACTGTAACACTGCTTTTACTCAACATTTTGATTTTACTCATGGTGCAGGTTAAAGTTCAGGCAGATTTCTAAAAGAACTGCAAAAATTTCATTCAATTCTCTCCAGCCAGTTTTGTGTGATGACAGACAGACATACATACAGACAGACAGACAGACAGACAGACAGGCACACAGACGAACAGGCAGATTTACATGCAGACATGCAGACAGACATACAGACAGACATACAATCAGACAGACAGACATACAGTCAGACATGCAGTCAGACAGACAGACATAGTCAGACAGACAGACAGACATACAGACATAAATTCGCTCGCTTTGTGAGATTCATTCAGAACTCGGGAATGCATTTCTAAATCAACAACAAATATTTTTTTCCTATAATTAACTTCTGCTAATACAGCGCAGGGCCATTTGCAAGGCAGTGCTAGTTTGTTAGCTAGCTAGCTGTGCTAGCTTTTTTGCTATTAATTTGCTACTTATTTGCTATATCATAATTAAAGACTATTAAAGTGCGTCTGAGATGTAATAAATGACGTGATCAGGACTGACGATTGTTTTCTGTCTGTTTCCTCAGATCTGTTGATGGGTTTAGCGTTAGCATTTCTCTCCATCTGCTGCTCTCAATTTGGAACTGAAGCAAGCTGCAATTCTGCTAAACCCTCAAACGTACAAAGCATTTTACATCCAAGTTGGGATTTTTATGCACTTTAGAAGTCTAACAGCTAGATCTAATTAATGATAAACGGTGCAAATGAGGCGTTTAATGGCTTAAGACAAAAAAGGGAACATGGCTAATGGGTTGTAAATCCTGACACAAACATCCTAATATGCTGTACAAGCCCGAAGCCTGAGTCACAGAAAGCTAACTACGATTAAATTCGTTTTAAACAGCTGTATATTTAAGAGCCCAAGAGTGTGTAAAAAGGACAGGGGTGAGAGATTTACTACACTGCCTTTTATTTTCTTCCAAACAATTTTCTCCCATATTATCAGTCTGATTAAAAAAAAATAATAATCTAAAAATAAATGAGATTTGTGCCATTTGTGTTCTATATCACTGCTGTAGCTAGAAATTAGTGCATGATGAGAAGAGATGGGAATCACCGGTCACCTCCCGATATGATATTATAACCATTCTGATTCTATAAGCATCAGGATTTTATAAATATCGCACTTCAATGTTACATTTTTCTCAGATTTTGTTGGAATTTTAAAAAAGGTTCAATAGTTCCGTGTGGCGATATATAAATCACTGCATAAAAGAATCATGATTCATAACCGAATCATTTTTTACCCATCTCTAATAGTGAGTGCATGCATGTTAAATGGATGACAGACATTAGGTGACAAGCAGTCATTAATCAGTTTCCACCTCCATCTCAGTCTTTTCTTTCCAACTGCTTTTTTCTTTCTTCGAAAACACACACTGTACTATAAGGCTGAACAAAAAGACTTGTATTTAAAACTGCATTAAAACCTTTTTTGTTTTACGTTTTCATAGCTTCAACTCTGAAACAGAGCAGACTTATTCCTCAGATGTTGTATCATGTGACCTGATGTACAGTACCATGAACTGAGTGAATATTAACACGACCCAAACCGTCGCCTGTAGTGAGAAGATTTGAGCCATTAAAGGAGTTCCTGGCAGTCCGATCATGGCTCTGGTGTACTGAGAAAACCAAGCACTAGTGAAACTCTGGGATAAGTGCATTAGTCCAGCAGGGGATTATACAGAGAAATAAAGGAAAGTTTTTACTCCCATAATTGTGTTCTGTTATTCTGTACAATCAAAAGTCCCTGTTTGACTTGGGAAAATTCCCAATAACTTCATTAATGAATAAGGCGAAGGAGTCATGACCTCACCTGCGAGCGCATTGATCAGCACATACTTTCTGCTACGAGTGGCTAATGAGTCGCAATGGTCCAAAGATCAGAAACAACCGAGTAATTATTTAACCAGCTGTTAATATTACTACTTTCTCATTAATGTATTCATTTATTCATTCATTAATTCATATTCTACACCTTTTACCCTGAGTAAGGTCATAAGAAGGCTGAAGCATATCCCAGGACACTCAGGGCACAAGGTGGGGGAAATCCTGGATGGGGTGCCAATATATCGCAGGGCACAAGCACACAGTGGGAAACTCGGAAACACTTATCAACCTACAGGGCATGTCTTTGTGCGGTTGGTGGAAACTGGAGACCTCAGAGGAAACCCAAAAACCACAGGGAGAACACGCCAACTCATTTTCTCTTGATGAGTTACAGTATATGGTGCCTTTTTGTACTTGTGTGTTTCAACAAACTTGAATGTTCCTACAGAGGAAAATTGTCTGTTGTCTATAGATGCTAATTAATCTAGCTACTGAACTGGAAAAAAAAAAAAACATTCAGATTGCACCTTGACCAATTCATGAAGTGTGTAGGTTGTAGCTTTAGTCCAATCTGTTTTGATTACTAATCAGACTATATGTAGGTAACACATTAGTGAAGGAGTCTTGACAAGACACTACAAATTTACTCCAGTTACACACACAGCCTGTTCACAGTGGTCACGCTGAATCACATCCATCTGCTGTAACACACACAGAGCCAAAACTGATAGGACTGACCGCTCAGAAGCCCACATTACTGTCATATACTCTGCGATGCAGTGTTTCTATTCGAAAAGACTTCTTAAATTGAAGAGTTATTTGATTAAATGTAATTAATGTTTTTGTTAAAGTATAAATGGTAAAATACATCCAGTAAAATATTAAATATAAATATGAATAAAGTTAATCAAACAATTAATATTTTACACAGCATCTTGGTACAGATGTATTTCCTCTGAACATATGGGAATCTTGATAGCAGTTACCTCACCCATGCGTACTCATTAGGGAAAATATGGACATAATAAGTTATGACCGTGATTTAAAAAAGAAGCATCATAAAAGCATTTACACGGTTCATCAGTCTTTCTATAAGTCTAGTCTATAATACTAGCCTGGATCAATGCGACTCACATTATAATAATCGAATATAACCTTCAACAGCCATTTTAAAGACATAACTCATCCCTGAAGACTCTTTGAGAAATAAAAAAAACATTATTTTATCTGTCTTTCTTAACCTTTTTGCCAGGTTGCCTCGAATTAATTACATGAACATAATAAATGCATAAAATGATATTTATTTAAGGATACTGAAAGCCATGGAGCGTTTTTATTCCTAATTGTGCCACCCACTGAATGCATTTGAGTCGAACAGTACTGAATTGTACTGTATAAATACATATAATATTTATATATAAGACTTTATACATTTTAATTATTGAGATTAACAAACTGGATATAAACAATAAATACATGCATACTCTTTCCTGATATTGTTGTGAACCATAGATTTTTTTTTGTACATTTTGTTCATATCATATACAGTCCAACCTGATTTAAAAGTACATCATCGGATCTTAGGATCCACTCTTGTACCTGTAATTAGCTTTCGGACAAATGCTTGAAAGGTAAAGTACATGCAAACATTTTCAGGTAAAAGATACAAAACATGATGGAAAACAAAAGGTACACTTTACAAAAGTTTTTTTTTCTAAAAGTGTATAACAACTTGATCACGAGAACGCAGCTTTGTGATTTCCGCCACTGTAACTTAAACAGGAGAATATCCCATACTCCACTTTGAGAACTAAAACCTTTGATGCTACCTTTAATTTTAAAAGCACTGTTTTAGAACCTTATTGTTATTACAGATTGTTACATTCAAATGAAACGTGGCTGACAATAAGACAAGATCATATAAGATCAAATAAGATAAACGTCTGCCAGTTCCTCGGTGGGAAATTAAAGGGTTAAAGCAGCATGTTCGAAGGCTGATCAATAAATATAAATAAAATAGTATCATTGCTTGATATCTTGATTAACCTTCTCAGATATCCTGGGCGAATGTTTCCATCGCAACGTTCGTGTAAACCACGTAAAAACAATCCTCTGGTGGGACCTCAAGAGCTCAAGAGGCTCCATTTTTTTTATTTATTTGGGTCAGATGGATAAAACCCGAGGTAGCTTGTATATTAAACTCATCTACAATTCAGTTTTAAAAAGTGTAGTTTGCTTTGGTTATGTGCCTGTAAGTTTAGAGTTAGATGATGTATAGGATTTAAGAGATTTAAAGAAGAGGAGCTGTCCGGTGCTGATTCTGGTGCTGATGCTGGGAGAAGTTCAAACTTCAAACAAATCAGTTTCTAGGCTACAGGATGCTGATCTAGGAAATGGTTTAGATTGCAACTTCAAGTGTGTGTGTGTGTGTGTATATAAATATATATATATATATATATATATATATATATATTTGTGTGTGAGTGTGATAACGTATATGAAAATGAGCAGGGATACGAAGTGATAAAGTGCCGCCCTTACCTCCATCCAACGCCGGATGGCTCCGATGCGCGGTGTGTTTCCGGTCCGTGCGTTAAATGAGATGCTGCTGCTGCTGCTGGATGCGTTTATTTGTTTGTTTGTTTGCTTGATTTTAAAATTTTTTTATTTACGTTGCCTCTACTTTCCCGTCGTCTGAAAGCTCTATCAGCTCAACCTCGACGTGAAAACGCTCCGACTCTCCTTCTCTCCTTCTCTTCACGTCCTTCCCTTCCTTCCTCCAGCTCTATTTCAAGCGCCCTACGCGCCTCTAAAGCTCCGCCCCCTCTCGCCATGTAGGTGCACTCATTAACCAATCAGCTCTCCGAGCGGGTTGGCCCGGTCCAATCGCATTCCACGAGGCGGGAATGGGTTGGTCTCACAGCGATGATGTAATGGTCCTGATCTCAGGTCGGGCGCTCCTGCGGCAAAACACACACACACACACACACACACGCGTATACACAGATTCCCTCATCAATAGGTCATACACCAGGAATAACCATCTCAAATGATTCCTGTAAAGGATTATGACGTCAGCACTGATGGGAAAACTCACCCTATATACTGCTTATCCTGTACAGGGTCATGGGAGGCCTGGAGGACTATCCTAGTGGACTATGGGTATGAGGCGGGGTACACCCTGGACAGGGCGCCAATCCATCACACACATACACACACACACACACACACTATGGGGAATTTGAAAAAACTCCCACCAAGCATGAGGGAGGACATGCAAACTCATACACATACACAGACCCGAGGTGGGAATCGAACTCTTGACCCTGGAGGTACGAGGACACAGTGCTACTATACCTCCATGTCGCACCGATAGGAAAACTGACCGTTATGAACATTAGCATCTTTGCCCAAAACTTACAGTAAGGGTGCATCTACATGACATGTGGCACATTAGGTGTCAGATACTCCCCACCCTGGAGATATAACCCTCATTTCCGTGGCAGTTATTTATAGGGTTCGTTTGCCAGCTGGACACCTGATTGTATCTAAGCACTTAGCTGAAGGTTCACCTTGCTGAAGGGTCCAACATTAGTAGCCCAGAGGTGTCATGGCTCGAACCGGGGATTTCCTAATCAGCAGTCCAACCCCTTATGTTACAGTGGCTTTGCTGTTAGCACTGTTACCTTCAAGGTCAGGTGTTCGAATCTCACCTCCAGTCTGTTTTTGTTGAGTTTGCATGTTATCCCAAGTCTTTGTGGGTTTCCTTCAGGTATTCCAGTTTCCTCTTGAAGTCCAAAAACATCTGTATACAAATATGAAATACAATTCCTCATCAATACCGTGAAGAGTGCTTTCACTGTACATATTGTTCAGCTGGAAACATAAACATAGTGTGTCTTTAAAACACAGGGTGTCCCAAAAAAATTGACATTATTTGAAACATGTCCTAGGCAAACGAAATTAAACAGACTTCATGTTGAAAAATAAATGATTTATTTATCAAAATTCCAACAACATATTCAAACGGATATAGATTTTAAAACCGTTTTCACAAAGCTTCACAAATGTTCAATATGCGCACCATCTGTGACACGACACTGAAAGTAAAAAAAAAATTAAAATAAAACATTAAACATAGTTTTTACACATCTCTTTGTGATTATTTGAGCAAGAACTGGTTGGGTTGTTAGATTACAAAGTCCACTTTATAAGTGTATAAGACATGTATAAGACATGTCCCCCTGATGGAACTATCCCAGACAAGTACAGTTTGGGACGTACAGTTTAGAGTGTGTGTGCTGTGAGCATCCTCCTTCATATAATAATAATAATAATAATAATAATAATATGATTATTCCACATCTGTGGTTTTTCATAGTATTTTTAATAAAGTCTAATATAATGAAACACATATCATAAACACAAAATGCATTGCCTTAGGGAAAACAAGTTTACCGGAGACTGCTGGAAATTACAAATGTTTTGTAGATAAATATTTTTATATCACATCCCAGCTTTGCTTCCTGATTGATCTAAAAGGGCAGATTGATTTTCTATAACAGCAGCGCTGACATTTGCTCTAATACTGTACATTCCCATTTCTATAGCCGTACACCACACAATCTGTGCGTAACAATAAACAGCAACTTCATAATCAAACTAGTATTTTCTGGTTTCTTTAAAACAAATATGAAGTATGAAGAAAAGCAATCTATTATAAGGTTATATTCCAAATATCAATAAATAATAGGTATGATTTTGTACTGTATGTAATGAATATAACTTGTAATCACGTACAAATTGCCAAGAAATAAGAAGAATCATATACATCATGATGTGCTCCACTTGATGTCAAGCCTCATTGCATCACTCAGTTGTTGGTTATTCTCTATAACCCAGTGCCCTACTGAGTGTTTTATTGCTTACTTAATTCCCTACCATTAGGCAAACTCACAGCATTTAACATCATTATTATTATTATTATTATTATTATTATTATTAATATGACATTAAGATTTGTTCAATTATTATGCAGATAGATGAAAAAATAAATAAAATCCGCAGAGACAAACAACATGTATACAGTACATGCCTACGTCCTTGGGCCGGCTGTCCAAAGCTGGATTACTGGGTCAGTGAGATGATTAACTCAGCTTAAGGTCCTAATCATCTTCAGATCTGTGCTTTTCACTGTTTAACCACCCTAGATTCATCTGAAATGAATAATCATCTTCCATATATACATCTTGTTAAATTTAGATTCACGCATTCAGCCGAGGAATGAAATAAATCACTTTACAAGGACCAAAAAAAAAAAGCAGCATTTGTCACTGTAACTCCATGATGTTCTTTAAAAGCTTGTCTTATAAACCCGAACGTCTCAGCTCTAGTCCTGGAGACCCTGGGAGTTTGAACATTTCCCTACTGCACCTGATCCCACTGATCTGCTAATGATCAAGCCCATAATGAGACGAATCAGATATGAGTCAGATGTGGGAAAAGAGAAAACTTCAAACTGTGCGGACCAGTGGGTGAGATCCTCTGCCTTTAATTATCTCAGCATTTTTGAAAAAAAAAGAATGAAGCAGCAATTAAAGTGAGAAGTAAAAAAAAAAAAAAAAAAAAAAAAAAGACATCAGAGTAACAATATTCTCTATTACAACAAGGGAATATGAGGGATGTTCAAGACAAACCGGGACTTGTGATGAAATTTCTTATAGATGATGTTGTAAAACTGATTGAGATTTACAGAAGACTTTAAGCACAGTACGCTGATGAGACTCTTAGTGAATGATGATCTCGTTCGAGGTGGCTTGGAGCTCACTGCAGTCGTTCCATTCGGCGAGTGGAACCCCTGATCCTTGAAAATCGATCTATGACTTGCTGCTTATAGAAGTGTCGTGTCTGTCTGTGTGAACTGTACACACAATCATTCACCAACACCACTTGCACATTACAGGAACTCGGCTGGATGTCATTGCCACATCCACTGTACAGTCCTGACCTCGCTCCAAGACATTTCTACATATTTGCGCCATTAAAGGAGTTCCTGGGAGGTCAATGTTTCAGACGTGACTCAGACAAAGAGTCCGATCATGGCTCTAGCGTACTGAGAAAACTTTCTACCTTGATGGTATCCAAGCACTAGTAAAACTGTGGGGTAGATAAATTAGTGTATCAGGGGATTATATGAAGAAATAAAGGGAATTTCTGTAATTCTGCACAATCAGAAATCCCGGTTTGACTCGAACGCCCGTTGTAATTCTGTGTGCGCGGGAGGGGTGTGTCTGTGTCATAAACTCATCAATCTCCCAATTGTAAAGATGATTAAACACCATAACATCTCAACATTACAGAAGCCTGAAACCGTGTCATTAAGCCCATATTGGAAGATTAGAGGATAATATCAATAATGAGAAGGTGTGACTGTGTGTGTGTGTGTGTGTGTGTGTGTGTCTGGCAGGAAAAAGGAAGCCTCCCCCCCCACAGATTTTCCTGTATTTTTAATGCCGTCTTGAGGATAGAGTTTGGTTGTCTTTCATTTTCAGTTCATTCCCTGAGCACTTTCAGAATAATGCTTTTGTTGTTGGTGGTGATTATTATACTGCTGATGCTGAATGCTGAGTGGTTGGAACAGACGAGAGGGGAAATGAGGTCGCTGCTGAGGTTGTTACATGAACAACCAATTTTTTTATTGTATCTTTAGGCACTATGCAGCCTGTCGCAGGAAAACACTCAATCCCTTTTTTTTTTCATTTGATCTACATCCTTTAATTTCATTTGATATAAAGAACTGAGGGGTGGCTCAAGCCTTTTGCACAGTACAGAATGCCTCCTTTTTGGCAGTGCATGATGGGACAGGTTTAGCCAAAAAATGTCAGCTGTATTCCTTTTCCATGAAGAGTCCCCGGATCACCTTGATGACAGATATAGACTGTAAACTGTATATTTAGTAATGCACGAGTATGTGATAGGAGTCAGAAGTGTTGCAGTTGGAGCTGGGACAAGGTGTCCAGCAACCCAAACAGGGCTTATTACACTCCATAATTATATACCATAAAGGGATCGTCTTAATTAAAAAGAGCAGACGGATCATGCAAATTTCCTCCCACACACAGACCTGTGGATATCATACCGCCTCTTACACTCCATCGTACACAGTCACGAGTCTTTAAATTTGGCCTGAAATTCAGAAAATCCTGTTCCTAGTGAGAAGATAAGGAGACCCTCTCAAACATTTTCTGCATTTTCTTTGCATTTCTAAAAATAAAGCTGGATGGAGAGCTTTAAACCAAGACGTGAACATTTCTTGGTGAAACGTAGAAGTAAAAAAAAAGCTGCAGCATAAATTCAGCATGAGGAGGAAAGTAATTATTTTGTTAAATTTAGCAACGAAAACAAGGGAAAAAAAGCTTTTTTTATTTTACTGGTGGTGGTGAAGTCTGTGATTTACTATATGAGGGTGAGTCGAATAGAAACCTTAATATTTCTTTGTACTGTTTATTGCATGGACTGCAGGTTTCATGAAACTGTATCATTTTCCCACATAATTTCCTGTTTATTCAATACAGATGTTCCAGTGTATTTGTCTTACCGTTTACCTCGAAGAATCACCACGAATGGAAAAACATTTTATCGGGTGAATGTTTGCATGATGATTAAAATATTTATTTAGTTAAAACTATTTTAATATACTATATATACAAACGCATCAGCCATAATATTAAGAGACCAACATTGAGTTTCTCTTTGTATTGAGATCTGTGCAGGGGTGGGATATACAGGATTAGGCGGCAAGTGAACAGTCAGTCGTTGAGGTTGATGTGCTAGAAACAGGGAAAATGAGCAAGCGTTGACAGCGGATCTGAGAGATTGGGTTAGACCATCTCGAGAAACATCTGACTTCAGAGGTGTTCCTGGTGTGCGTTGATTTGTACCTACCAAAAGTAGGCCAAGGATGGACAACTAGTGAACAGGTGACGGAGTCATGTGGCTCATTAATCTGCAAAGGCTAGCCTGTTTGGGCTAATCCAAATCCCTCAGAAGAAGAGCTACTGCAGCACAATTTGCTGAAAAAGCTGCTGCTAGCAATGACAGGATTTGTCAGAACTCAGAGTGCATCACAGTCATAGCATTTGGCAGACACCCTTATCCAGAGCAAAGTACATTTTTATGTCAATGCTGCTACATCTGAGCAGTTGCTTAAGGGGTTTGAACCTGAGACCTTCCAATCAGTAGTTCAACACCGTAACCTCTAATCTACCCCTGCCTCATCACAGCTTGCTGTGTACGGGGTTGTGTTCCCACAGACTGATCGGAGTGCTCACGTTTACTACAATCGGTGCACGGGTTTAATGAACATTAAACCTACTGTAGACCATGGCGCAATAGAAGAAGGTGCCCTGATTTGATGGAAGATGACTGATGGAGCAGGTATTGCAGTTTTCTCAGAAGGGTAGCTGGCCTTTCTCTTAGAGAGAGGATGAGAAGCTCGGTCATCCATGAGAAACTTGGAGTATAACTGCTGCTGCTTTATGTGGAAAGGAGTCAGTTGAGGTGGTTCGGGCATCTAGTAAGGATGTCACCAGGACGCCTCCCTTGGGAAATGTTCTTGGCACGTCCAGTTGGGAGGGGGCAGACCAAGGACTAGGTGAAGAGACTATATCTCCACACTGGCTTGGGAGTTTGCTGAGATGGCTGGTGAAAGGCAAGTTTGGGGTTCCCTGCTGGAACTGCTACCCCCACGAACCAATTCAATTCAATTTGTATAGCGCTTTTAACAATTGTCATTGTCGCAAAGCAGCTTTACACAATCAAAAGAATTATTTAAGTTTGTATGGAATGTGAATGTGTATGAATCAAACTGGTCAGATCGTCCCTGGTGAGCAAGCCGAGGGCGACAGTGGCAAGGAAAAACTCCCTGAGATGGTAATAAAAAGAAACCTTGAGAGGAACCAGACTCAACAGGGATCCCATCCTCATCTGGGTGAAACAGAAAGCAGGAATTGATCTGCATTCATACTGTGTGCTAGGTGGCAGCCAGTTTAGCTATAACAGTTGATGTTAATAATAATCAAAATAGCTAAAAAAAAAAAACATAGTAAACATCAATAGGGTAGGATTTAATATGTGGAAAACAGAAGCCGAAAAATGCATACAACCCAAAACGCAAACACAAAACATAGATTCCTTTCAGTGTGTTAAGCCTGTTTCGGATCCCGACCTGGATGGCTGTCCCCCCCAACCCTCAGCTCCTCAACAGTTAGCCCCCTCCAGCGGATCCAGCATGACATGATGGACAAGGAACTTCTCCGCAGGCCCCAGGCCCCCGCACAGCAAGCACAGCTCTGTCTCCAATTTCGTCACATACTCGAACCAAGGCCCAGCTGAAAAGGGAAAAGACTGATTCAAAAACCCTTGTCTGATGACAGCGAGGATGAGAGAGTGAGGAACACTTAGGAGCTACAGGAGTTCAACTCCAATGTTGAAAGTAGCAGGGGCGGATGGCACAGCGATGCTCGTTCACTGACCATGGACAATAAAGGATATTGAAAGTGTACATGGACAACTCCCAGACCCAAGAGAGGTGGGAGGACAGAAAAATTAGCAGATTTTGTGCAGAGTTTTGCCCATGAAATGCGACGACTTTTGGGAATAAAATTGGGTGCAGATTTCGCAACGATTAAGTATTCCTGGCCAACGGACAATGTTTTCGCACGGCGAGCTCAGGCTGAGCATATCACAATATCTCACCCACCTCACTGAGGTACAACGGACTGGAGAGACCTGCTGACATGTCTGTGGCAGCAATTTCTCCGTATAAACCACACCTGAGGAACAGTTTCATGAATGTATTACAGGAGGACATCGCTCAGAAGGTGAAAAACATGTGCGTTGGCTGGGTCACTGGGAACTCTCATTGAACAACATGAATTACACGCGGAAAAACTGGTAGCACAAGAAAAAGACTAGCGCAAAAGAGAGAAGACCAGAATCACAATGCTCAGCTAGCCATGCTGCAAATGGGAAAAAAAAACTGCAGGAATACAGTACAGGAGACACGGAAGAGACAGAGAACGAGGCGGCTGTGGACGTGGTCGTGTGAGAACAGATGGCTGATTTGCATGTGGGAGTGAAGACCACTGGATTAAAGACTGTCCGAGAAGGATCAGAGGAGAGGAAAAAGGTAGTGAGGAACAGAATGGAAATTGACAGAAAGAGGCTGGGGGCGCGGGGGGCAGACCCGAAGATGATGGTGAACCACATGACTGTGTAGCTGTAACTAATGAAATAGAATGAATGAATGAATGAATGAATTGTAGCTCAAAACCTGATTCACAAGATATTCCTTGGCAGAATGCAGAAATGGAAGTAGATGGATGAGCATTCAGGAACAAACAAACAGGCCAAAAATGCATAGGGTATGCCATAACTGCACATGGTATATTAAAATCTGAGCCACTTCCTAAACATTTATCTGCAGAAGCAGCAGAACTCATTGCTTTAACGGAGGCATGTAAACTTACTGTGGGTAAAACAGTCAATATACAGTACAGGCCAAAAATTTGGACACACCTTCTCATCTATCTGTCAATGTGTTTTCTTTATTTTTATGACCATTTACATTGGTAGATTCTCACT
>JAQMYJ010000040.1:4978026-4994177 GCA_030014305.1 Clarias laeviceps | reverse complement strand
GTCCAGGTAGTTATTGGAGACTCAGGTAGACTTGTAGGAAATTCCAGTCTTGAACTATCGAGCAACTGCAGCCAAGTTAAGTTCTCAGAGAAACAGCTGTCAACATCAGTCGCGGCCAGAACCGTCTTCATGCTAGAGTGAAACCATCCCCAGACACCAGACGCATCCCAAAGAGACATACATGACATACATCCATGTGACGAGATCTCCGACCAGAACCAATTTCGGTTAAGTGGTTGAAGATGGATGGATGGATGGATGGATGTTTTCTTTTACATCATGTGTACATGTCCTGGGTAATCTATAAATATACAGGATAGAAAACAGAAATTCTGTTTGGCTTGTATAGATATTGTGATGTCAAGTGTTGTTGATATGATTGACAACATGGGAAGTCTAGAAATAAAAAGCTCAATTTAATTTCTATCTATTCATCATCTGTATTTGCCCCGTTCTTAAAACTAAGTCTTGTAGAATTCTGTGATCATAAGGGAGTCCTAGAAACTGTATTTTCTCCGTCATTAGTTCCTGGTTGTTAAAATAAAATCAGAATAAAACAGTAATATATCTGAAAAGGACCTTATTTTCCACCTTATGTTTGTGTAACCTTTCATTGGCGTGACATGACTTGTTTTTCTGATGGTGCTGAGGTTATGTAGATGTAATGGATCAGATGTATCGATCCAGCCTAAGGGAAGAAGCTCTGAGTCAGCAGAGCAGCACAGATGATGACGACGATGATGATGATGATGACAATTATGACAACACTGATGTGTTCATACCAGAACACTCATGTAGGATCGGATCATTTCCATTAACACAGAATATAATCTTATAATACGTAAATCCAGATCTGATCATTTGAACTGTAAAACCAGAGACCTGTGAGCTCACTGTGAGTGGGGAGATGGTGATGTGATCATGAGCTCAGCTTGGACTCTGCTGCATTAAATAAGGGTCAAATAGAAAAAGAAACTTGTTGTAACTTAATCACATAAGTGTTAAATCTCATATGTGTAGTATTGCTCTAGAATGTAGAAAGTAAATCCAACATCTATCCATCTAGGAACCTCTGTAGTCCAACTAGGGACCGTGGAGGCCAATGATGACCACTGTATTTATTCTTATATTCACAACCATGGTATGACCTCCTCAACATTTACACACTGATACACAGACTACGGGCAATTTGGGACTGGCAATTAGCCTTATCTGTATGTTTGGACTGTTGGAGAGCACCTACAATCGGTTCAGCCTTTATTATTCGTCACACATACATTACTGCACAGTGAAATTCTTTATTCTTCGCATATCCCAGCATATTCTTGTTAGTAGGCTGGGGTCAGAGCGCAGGGTCAGCCATTTTACGGCGCCCCGGAAGCAGACAGGGTTAAAGGCCTTGTTCAAGGGCCCACTGGCGGAGGTGGGGCTTGAACCGCCGGTTTTCCGATCCGTAACTCTGGTTTAATACAGTTAAACCTAGTGGAAGAAGGTGCAGTGGAAGAAGGTGGCCTTATTTGATGGAACATGGAACAAGAAGCCCATCAAGCACGAGGAGAACATGCAAACAAACTTCATGCACATAGACCCTAGGCAGGAACTGAACACAGACCCTGAAGGTGCAAAGCAACGGAGCTAACCACTAAGCCACTGTGGTGCCAAAAAACAAACAAAAAAAAAAAAAACGGTGGAAATGGAATAAGAAGGTGTGTCCAATCTTTCTGTTCAGTATATTGTAAATGGTTCATGTGCAGTTGGCTCAGATTGTGCATTATTACAATATACTAGTGCAAACATGTGTGATAAACCAACTGTGGAAGAAAAAGCATTTTGGTGGCATAAAATTCATAAAGTGTGTGGTAAAGTGTTCGCCCTATCATCCGGAGATCGCTGGTTCGATTCCCGGGTGATGCTGTTACCTCTCACAGCCGGAGGTCTAGAGAGAGCTGATTGGCCGAGCTCTCTCAGAGGGGAGGGATGAGAGTTACTTCGTGCTCCCACATTAATCACGGCACTACAGCCAGTTAGGGGCGTCTGTGAGCTCACGCACGCGGAAGGAGCGGCTAGCGCTTTGCGCCAAGTGTGTTACTCCGCCCCTAAAAGTTCGAAAAGATGCGGTGGCTGGCGTCACATTGTTCGGAGGAAACACGTGATAGTCTTCGGCCCTCCGGGGCTGAGTGGTAGTAGTAGCCTTAATGTGGGAGCCCCCTAGTGACGGGGAGGAATTGGCCACGACTAAAAATCGGGAGAAAATCGGGAAAAAAATCCAAAAAAATATAAATAAATTTATTTTTATAAAACTGGTCATTACAATGCTCTCGGGTAATAGTATAAGCTATTGTAATCCATATCACAGAGCAAATAGCACCGCCAGCAATGGAGCTGTTCTACTGTAAGTATAAAGAGATGTTACTCCTTAAACCGACTGTACGCTGTTAGACACTCTTTATACTCCTGCACTGTGAAATGACCATGCCATAAAGATATACACAATCCCCTCAGCATATCGTTTTTTGAGAATGTGTTCGAACATGCTGTAGTAATTCAGGGGAGAAGAGATAAGCAGAACGGGAGAGGGACCGAGAAATGAGCAGTGAGACGCTCGCTGTGGTTATGAGGCTCCATAAGTCCTAATGAGTGTCACTGCGCCGTGGGTCGTCTGCTCCCGCCAGCTCGTTAGGGTGTGACATTGATAAAATAGGTCATTGGGATTCAGCGCAAGGTAAAGGACAATGCAGTGGTGGGGCGAGACAGGAACAAGAAAGAAAATAAAACGAGGAAGAAGAAGAAGAAGAAAAAGAAGAAATGATTCTCTGCTACAGTATGTGGAGCTCCAGTCTATTTTCAGGCCTAAGTTCAATTATGAATATTTCAATGTGAGTTACAGCACACAAGAGAGAGAGAGAGAAAAAACCCTGGCTCAGCACATCCCCCCTGAGATTTCTCTCTCTCTCTCTCTCTCTCTCTCTCTCTCTCTGTGTCTTTCTGTCTCTCTTTTCTCTGAGAAGGTCAGGGACTATCCACAGCACACCCTCTGCTTTACCGCGCAGGAACCGCACGCACAACCCAAAGGAGATTGGCATTAATTAACTCTGCATTTCCCTTGAACTGTTTCAAACCAAGAGTGCTCGCTATGGCAAGAAGGACAGATGTGCTTGTTAGTGGAGGTTTTAAACATGACATGCCAGGTAACTAGATTTCCATCTGGACTTAACAGGGAAAGCACTGCTGCTCAGACCTCAAGGCTTAACATAAGGGCCGCTCATGTACCTTGTTAGATTCTGACTATTTTCATTAGTTAGGTTTGTTTAAACAAATGTGATTCCTTCAAGCATATTAGACTGAGAAGAAGGTAAAATGTACCTGCTAACAGGTAAAATCAGGGCTCTTAGTCCCTGTCCAGTTTAATCCTGAGGTTTTAATCCTGAGGTCACTAAACCCGGGTTTAGTGACTAGGAAATGTTCGGAAAGGAATGCAGTCACAGATATGGGCTTGAAGAAAGAATAAAGGCGAAAAAAAATCGAAAGCGACTTTCTCCAAAGAACACCGTGCATTTATTTATTTAACAACTTAAAAACGTTATGCTGTGAAACACTGCTTAATAGAGTACAGCAGTGTCTCCGCATATAAATATAATCCAGAGGCGAGTTCTTAAGGTGAAATTTCGTATTGCGAAACGCATTTCCCTGTAGGAAATAATGTAAATACAGAAAATACGTTCCAGCCACACAAAAATATTACCAATATTACCAATTTCCAACACAATAATTATCATTTTTGCATATAAAAACAATCTAAACATTTAGAAAAGACGTGTAAATAAAGTAAAATATGAAATAAATAGACATTAAACCTCAATTACCCTTAATTTATGATTCCTCTTGGCCTTTAAACATGAAACTGAAAGTGGCTCCCTTTTCTTTCTGCTACCGTCCTTGTTAATAATCTCAGGACCCACAAAGAAATAAGTAGACTCACTTGGCTTGGCTTTACACTGATGCAAACAAGTTCTGAACGGCTCCCAGATGTACGTGCAACTTAGCCGGTGTTCGGTTTGGCTCAATTCGTTCAAATTCATTTCTAAAGCACATTTAACCTTAGATCTTAGTTTTATAACATTAAATAACAATATGCAACAATAAAAAGTGCACCCGCATTGTATAAAATGTAATAAAAAACAGTAAAACAATAAATAAATAATGAGTTATAATCAGTCATGGCCCAAACTGTTGGCACCCCTGAAATGTTTCCAGAAAATCAAGTATTTCTCACAGAGAAATAGTCTTTTTTATTAACATTTTTATTGCTACATTTAAAATGTACACTGTTCACATGTGCAAAATTGTTATTAACTGAATTATTCTCTGATGACTTATGTTAATATTTCCCCTATTTTAGATTTATGTCCATCCTTTACTCCTTTTATTCTATTTTTTAGGAACCATAAGGAGAGACATTTCATTTCATTGTACCCTGTGCAGTGACAATAAAGAATCTATATAGGGAACATGTGAGTCTAGACAGAGTGTCTTAGAAATACAGAACAATTTATAATTTAAGATATATCACAGAGGAGTGCAGTATGGGGGCGGCACTGTGGCTCGGTGTTTAGCGCTGTCGCCTTGCATCTCCAGGGTCGGGGTTTGATTCCCGCCTCTGTGTGCATGAAGTTCGCATTTTCTCTCCGTACTTGGTGGGTTTCCTCTGAGTACTCCGGTTTCCTCCCACAGTACAATGACATGCAGATTAGGCTAACTGGCATTCCCAAATGACCCCGCCTCATGCCCTAGGTCTCCTGGGATAGGCTCCAGGCCCCCCGCGACCCTGCATGATTGAGTGGGCGAGTGCAGTATAGATAACGTCCACACACCAGAATAATGGATGGACCACAGCGATTTGTTTCCTAAGCAAAAGTGAGAACAAAGAGGAAAAAATGACTGTCGTTTATATTGGGGTGAGTTTTAGGGTTGTGTAGATTTTGTGTTGTTGCTGGGCTGTGAATCTTGGTGAAACCTTTGCAACCTTTGTATACATCTGCTGTATGAGATGTAGTTTTCCAAAAGGTAAATATACGAGGGTAAGTCAAGAGTTATCAACACTCTTGTTAAATTAAAACTCTTGTTGGCCGCACTGTCTCAGGACACAGGATTGTTATCCAGGAGCGTTGTGTAAACCTTTACCCACAACTTTTGGGTTTTGGGCTGTTAAAGCATGTTCCTGATCTCGCTCCATCAGACTTTCACCTGTTCGATGGCCTGAAAGCAGCCCTACTAGGACGAAGATTCACTTCTGATAAAGAAATGAAGACAGTGGTGCATTCGTGGCTCGCAGCTCGGCCGAAAACATCGGGAGTATTTTTAGATTTTCCGCATGGCTTGTTGACAGATGGACAAAATGTTTTGAAAAGCAAGGAAATTATGCTGGAAAATGATGCATTTGTCTTTTCTAAAAGTTAATTAAAATAATTCTAGGTTCAGAGTGCAGATAATTTTTGACTCACCCTGTTTCAAATGGGAGCGTTAATCAACAAACTAGCATAAATCTACTGTGATGAGTTCTCAAAGTTTTAGTTTGAGGCTACATACAGTACAGTATATCAAACCCTATAATCACAAGTTGATACTTTTACTTTTATTACAGTAATGGGAAATATTAACCTTAAAAAGTAGCGTAGTAGAGAAATCAGTTAAATTAGACTATTATGGTGTTTGTTTTTAACCAAATAATAAACTGAAGGCTAAATAATGATGACATTCCATAGCATATGAAGTCATGGGGTTGAACTCCGCAATTTATGGCTGTGACATTTCGTTTTTGGATTTGAAATATTAACTTATGAGATGTTGGCTGAGATGATTTGGCTCTGTAATTAACTAGAGTGATCCAGAAAATAAGCAGTATACATTTATTTCGCTGGAACACCAGTTCAACAGTTTTGTTGATGGACGAATACATAAACGCTGGTACCAGATCCAAACAGGTCCGCCACACTTTAAAGATAATATTCGCACCTGGGATTGGACGAGGAAGGTCTCAGGCTGTGGCAGAGGCAGCATATGTTGCAGTGTCTTATGTGCAGCTAAGGAGAAGCAGCTTAAGCTCTTACAGGTGTTGCTGTAAACAGAGAGCTAATAAGCAGGTAATGAGCCATGTGCAGCGTCATCATGAGGCGGCCAGCAGGTTAACAGCAATTAAAGCCAAACTGCATCACACCGTCCGTTCGGCTGGATTACACACCCGTGGCCTGCGAATGCACCGAAAGCTAATGCGCCACCCCTCGCATCGCAATCAACAGCCCGTCCACTGTGCTACCTTTCACAAACCCTTAATGAGACCATCACTCCATCACTCCATCAGCACGTCCCACATGTTACAGATGGATTGCCGCGATAATAAAAAGCTAATTAAAAAGCGACACAAAGATATGTCTTTAACCTGAACTTGGTATCCAGAGTCGTCGTAACCCCAGACGTAAAGCTCGAATTAGCATTCTTCTGAGTGTTTAGTGAAGGTAATGAGGTCTGGAAAGGTCAGTCAAACTCAAAATCTAGCTAAAGAATTCTCAAAAAAAAAAAAAAAAATCTCAAGATTTTATTCGACCATATTTAGCTTTAATTACGATGCAATTTCTCGGACAACATAAGTGTGAAAATCTTTCTTTATGCTTCAAGAACGACTCTTTCACAATCTGAATCCTGGAATACGGATCACGGAGCCCTAGTTCAATCAATCATCTGAAGAAAACCATTGTTGAATAAAGCCATAAGAAGTGCCGTTTGCAGTTTGCGACAAGACGTGGAACTACAAACGGGAATTCTTATGGCTTTCTTTCAACAGCGGCTTTTCTTCCAGCCATTCTTTCATAAAGGCCAGATTTGTGGAGTGCAACAATAAAAAGTTGTCCTGTGTACAGATTCTCCCACCTGAGCTGTGGATCTCTGCAGTTCCTCCAGAGTTACCCTGGACCTCTTGGCTGCTTCTCTAACACTCTCCTTACCCGGTCTACCAGTTTAGGTGGACGGCCATGTCTTGGTACAGTAGGTTTGCAGTTGTGCCATACTCTTTCCATTCTTGGACGATAGATTGAACAGTGCTTCACGCTGCTTTAAACTTCTCTACAACTTTATCCCTTTAGACCTGTCTGGTCTTCATGATGCTGTTTGTTCACTAATGTTCTCTAACAAACTTCTGAGGGCTTCACAGAACAGTATTTCTACTGAGATTAAATTACACACAGCTGGACTCTATTGACTAATTAGGTGGCTTCTGAAGGCAATTGGTTCCACTGGATTTTAGTTAGGGGGATCAGAGTAAAGGGGGCTGAATACAAATGCACGCCACACTTTTCAGATTTTTATTTGTAAAAAAAAATTTTGGAAAACCATTTATCATTTTCCTTCCACTTCACAATGATGTGCCACTTTGTGTTAAAATCCCAATAAAATACATTTATGTTTGTGGTTGTAACGTGACAAAATGTGGAAAAGTTCAAGGGGTGTGAATACTTTTACAAGGCACTGTACTAATAACGAATGACAATCTGATGGTTTTGAAAATACTGTACACCTTTCATGTATATGCTATTGCATTATTAGGGATAATGGTATTATTTAATCAATTCTTTTCATTCTCAATCAGCCGTTGTTTTATGTTTAAACACTGTCTGTACAGTATGTTCAGCTTGCTAAATGTTAGGTTGTGCAATCATGGCAAATATATATGCATACAGTATATATTGTGTTGTTTTTTGTCTGGTTAAACATGACTTGTTTGCATGCTTCATCTCTCCTGGGACAAACTGTATACATATTAGAAATGCAGAACATGACCCGGAGCAGAATTAGAAAAACATAAGAGAGGTGGAATATTTATCACCGCTTATAAGCATGAGAGTGTGAGATAAACAGCACAGGGAAGGAAGAATTTCAGTAAATATATGCAAATTGGGAAAAAACAAAAGCCTGTGCAAATCTTATAGAACTGAAACCTAATACAGGTGCAGCATTTAATCTTTCAAGGAGAACTAAAAGTTCGGAGAACGGTGCTAGGTGGATCTGTGATGTGTTGCATAAACCTCTCTCTCTCGATCACCTGCAACATTCGGCACAAACAGGACAGACGCAGTCTTTCATCATTCCGGTTCACACACACCCCGTTGTCGAGTTCCAGCCTAGTGGAATAAGAGTTGAGTTTGCTAAAGTGTCGTGGGCTTTTGTTAATCAGAGCGTTGTATTAAAGTCTCACTGTGGAGCTGCTTTAATTAAAATCTCACCGTCTCACACCCCGGAGGCAAACAGCTCCTGAGGATGGATCACACAAAACGGAGACGCCTTCAGGGAGCTGGATCTCTTCTATTCTGCATTTTTTTCCCCCCTTTTCTTTCTTTCTGTATAGGGCGTAGAAGGAGAACGGTTAATTCATCTAGTTAAATTTAGATGGTGTCTGTAATGGCAGTGAATGACGCCATGCTCACAGCTGCCATTTGCTATCGCATCATTAATTTAGTAGAGAGTCCATTTGCTGGGGCTGGGTTTCAGATTGTATCCGTTGCGCAGAATTCCTGGCGGATTTTTCTTTTGAACCTTGTTTTTTTTTTGGTGTGGTTGAGTTATGAATTAGCAAAAGCATTTGGATTAAAAATTAGATTTTTCGCTACAAGGTCAAGGAGTCCTAAGTATCGCCCAATACCAAGTTCTGATCTGTAGAAACCATGGCATCATGCGTTTTTTATAAAAAGTTCGGTGTTGTAAGTCACTGTAACACGCGTCCACTGGAGGCCTGTACAATGCAATACAGGGACAGAATTGCTTTTCATATGTATTGTGTTGCAAATGCAGACGTAGCCATTTTAAACACCCGCATGGTCCAGGACAAGACCTGTGAACGTATCCCCGCCTCATTAATGCACTCTTGCGCTGTTCTAATAAGCCGGTTGCAATGCTGTATAGTGCCACCAGGGGGAGCAGTGACTGTTTGTGTGCCCTGCGATTGATTAGCACCCCATCCAGGATGTACCCCGCCTCGTCATCTGGGATAGGCTCCAGGCCCTCCACAACTCTATACAGGATAAAGCGGTGTGTGTGTGTGTGTGTGTGTGTGTGTGTGTGTATATATATATTGAATCAAACATATTTTACAATATACAGATTGTAAAATATGTTTGATTCAATATATTCAGATATCTAGAATTTCAAGGCCATATCAGAATCGGCCAATTGATCAGAACTCTCGGCCAATTCTCTCGTCAGAACTAACTGATGTATAAATATTGTTTAAATGCTTTTAGTTTCTCTTAAGAAAGTTATATGATGAGATTTACTTAAATTAATCTTTTATGTTACAATACTTTTTTTCCCCCTTTTCTGAAGGACTTGAAGGTCTAATGCTGTAATGTTCTAGACGCTTTTTGGGCCACTTTCAGACCAAATGTAATGGATTTTTCACTGCACTTTAACAATACGAATCGCTTCCACGAACTGACCATTAAACAGTCCTTTCTCTTGGCACAATGTTTGTTTTTAGGTTAAATCTGTGCGGCGAGAAACCAAACGGTACCCAAAAAATAAATTATCAAACTGCCACCGACAAGACAAATAGCGTCTCGAAAGCTCTTCCCAGCGTCCCTACCTTGTTTAGCTACAGTAGGTAAAGAGGAGATTATTATTATTTTTTTTATTATTAGGTTATTATTATTGCTTCACGCCTCAGAGGCTGATCAAAATGAGTGTTATATGGTTACATGACTTACACACATCCATCACTGGTTAAATAGCTGCGAGACGTCATGCAGTACAGACACGTCTTTATCTATTCGAGAAGAATGATGCTGAAGCTACTATTTCATATCCATCCATATAGTTCAGGCCAAGTGCTGATAAATATTAAGTCAAAGCGGGACTTTTGACTGAGCAGAACAACAGTCCTAAAGGTAAAAACTCATTTTATTTCTCTATATAATCCCCTGCTACACTAGTGTACTTAAACCATCAATGCTTGGATACCATAATGTCTGAAACGCTGGCCTCCCAGGAACTCCTTTAACGGCCCAAGCATGTGGACATGAAAGAAAAAGCAACAACGTAAAGAACAAAATAGCATTTTATTTCCTTTTTTATATATATATATTTGTTCCATATTTCTTTAGAAAACATGATTAATCATATATCTATAACATACACACAAACCAAGTAGTATGTGCAGATTAAAAATAATCTCATCTCTTTCCAGTAAATATAATATCATGTTTGGACAGTTCTGAAAAATAAAGGCCTCTTGGTCCCTTTTTATAAATAAACTCCCAGAGAGAAGGTCTCATCCGGGAAAGGGAGGCCAAGAAAGAGATCTGAAATCCACGTCCTGCTGTACACTCAGTCAGGACTAAGTACTACAGAAAAATTCAGACACTTGGTAGTTTTTTTTTTTTTTTTTTTTTTTTTAAACACAAAGACATCCCAGCACATTATTCAATACTAAGCCATTTAATAGCAGAACAGTTTAAAGAGAGAGAGAGAGAGAAAAAAAATCAAGTTCAGACACACACCTGACAACAGCAGAAAGTACTGGATGCTTCATGACCTTTGAAAAGACATTTTTTTTTTCCTCTTAAATATAAAATTCTTAACAGTTTTGAGCCACCCATAATTTACCCAGGATTCTGATACCTCAAAAAACTCTGAGCAACATCCGAAACCAAAGCACGTCTACGCTCATCCTCGCCTGTGACATCGATCGGCAATAACTTTTCAATAACAAATGGCAAGATTTGAGTTCGTATGAATCTTTGCTGGTATTTAAATAGAATATAAACAACCTGACTCTTTCATTTCCATTACAAAAAAAAAAAAAAAAAAAAACTGTCCCAGACCTGCAGGACTGCCTGTTTCAATGTAATCATCAACTGTTCGATAAATGGCTTTTTTTTTTTTTTTTTTGCAAGCACAAGTGTGAAAGTGTGCGTGTGTGTGTGTGTGTGTGTGTGTGTGTGTGTGTGTGTAGAACACGTGCGCCCACTTGCATAAAAGTTGAAAGTACTACAACACTAAGCGCATGCTGGTAACAACTTTGCACAATTAAAACTTGCACAAGTACAATTTCTGCACAATTTTGGTTCGGGAAATAGAAAAAAATTATAATAAATGGGGGGACAAAAACTCATACTGAAATAGATTAACATTCTTTTTTTTTCTTCTTTAAAAGATGTACATTTCAAACCATACAATCAGATTACAAAATTCCTTTTTGAAAAAAAAAAAAAAAAAAAGGCAATAACTGATATAATCGTGGAAATTGAACCTAATAAAGGTAAAGTGCTGGATTGATGTTTCATCATGATAGTATTCAGTAAAGATCCAGTATTTCTGTTTTCTTTATACAACATTCAATAGTAAGGCCTGGTTCTGTTTAACGTGGTGCTCAAGGGTACAACAATAAGTACTTAAACAGTCATCATAGCTTCAAGATATACAGCATTGATTGCATTAGTTTTTAGCTACAGGATCTCTGACCTTGTTCACGGAGAAATATCTGCACTGAGGACTTGAGCTCCAACCCCAATTCATCTCCACCTGATGCATCATTAGTCACAAGTGTGTCCCGCATTTGGTGATTCTTTTAAGCAAAGCCACTTCACGACAAGTACCGTGACTGTGTGGTCATTGGTTCATGGCAGCTTCTGGATTTGCCTCAACTTTATACAGCTGAAACTGAACAACCTAATTATTTCACATGAAAGAAGCTCAATCTGCTCCACGGGAAGGATGATGTCTGATCAGCTTGAACACCTGGACAAAATCAATCAGATGAGGCAAGTTGGATCAGCTTACGCAGCTGGAGGACGTCTGATCTACGTTTTAGCAGCCTGAACCAAGTCTGACCAGCTTCATCAGCTAAAAGCGGTTTCTTAGAACTGAGCAACCGGGAGAAATCTGAGCTGTTCAACTGTATGGACAAACTTTTACCAGCTCAAATAGATGAGTGAAGCGTGGTCAGGCAGGCGAAATCCAATCAGCTGGACAAAATGTATTCAGCTCGATTGTCTTAAATCAGTTTGACTCGGTGGATGACATGAGATCAGCTTGAACAGCTGGATGCTACTTCATCAGCTCAAGAAAGTTTGATCATCTCAGTCAGCTGGACTCTTCTTGATCAGTTTAAACAGCTGGGCGCTTCTGGATCAGCTCGAACAGCTGGGCGCTTCTGGATCAGCTCGAACAGCTGGGCGCTTCTGGATCAGCTGGACGCTTCTGGATCAGCTCGAACAGCTGGACGCTTCTTGATCAGCTCGAACAGCTGGACGCTTCTGGATCAGCTCGAACAGCTGGACGCTTCTGGATCAGCTCGAACAGCTGGACGCTTCTGGATCAGCTCGAACAGCTGGACGCTTCTTGATCAGCTCTGTCAGCTGGATGATGCGTGAACTATCGAACAGCTGGATAAACTCAGTGTGTGGAGCTTGATTGATCCACTGGTGAGTCTGATTTATTTTTTATCTTAACAGCTTGTGTTGATTTCATATTTTTCCTTTTCAATTCAAGTCAAGTAAATTGTATTTGTTTAGCGCTTTTAACAATCGTCATTGTCGCAAAGCAGCTTTATTGGTTATGTAAAGCATTTTGGTCAACCTGGAGTTGTTAATGAGTGCTATATAAATAAATGATTAATTAATTGACTGATTTGTTGGATCAGGTGTAAATGATTAGGGTTGGAACTGAAATCTTGAGAAATGCAGACCTTGTGAGGACATACAAAGGCAGCTGGTTTAACACAAAGCAAGAGCAGTCAACCTTAGCATTTACAAAGCTGTAGTTTAAATGTACAATTAGTCCTGGTCAGCCAACATGAAGTATGATAATTAGGCCAAAACCATACAAAACCCATGTGCTTCTATTGCATTCTGAAAAACTCTTTCTACTTTCGAGAAAAGTTGCAATCAGAAGCGAAATCATGCATAAGAAATTTGTCAAATGATGGAGATCTGACGTGTAATATCCGAACAGATTTTATAGATAAAAAAAAAAAAACAGGATAAATATAGTAAGCAAAATCACCACAATGGTAAGAAGTATGGCTTTTCTTCTTTACACCCAAACTGATGATGATGAGAAGGCTAATTTTGGAGTATTGAGTACGCAGCATGTTGTCGGTGTATCGATCGGTCTTAATGGGATGCATGTCTACTGATAGCAAAAAAAGTGGCAGCACAACTCTTTGGAGAGCAGTTGAGTGTAAAAAGCTTAAACGGGATAAAACAAAAAACAAATGCAGTACTTTACAGAAAGATGTGCAGAAACACATCATTATTAGTCCAGTTCCTCTTCCTGAGAGTCACCGCCTTTAATTCTATAAAGTGTGACTTTCTGTAAATGTACTGCACGTCCTGTGTTCAGTGTGTCCTTCTGGAAATATTAAATGCACAAATCAACATCAGAAGAGAAAACGGTTATGATCACAGTGGCAAATCAAATATTGCGATTGTATTAGTTGAACAAAGTGGCGGGAGGGGAAAAAAAAAAAAAAAAAAAAAAAGTGTGAGAGAGATGGCTTTTATTAATTGGTAAAGGTATCAGTGTACGCTATAACAGTACTGATTAAGATTTAGAAAAATCAAAATCAAAAGCAAAGCGCTTCCTTGTTACGGTTAATAAAAAAATTTAAAAAAAATCAACCCCAATTCAAGAACAACTCGAATTTCCATCCAGTCAGTTTTACATGCCGCGCCTAACCGTCTAATCCGAACCTTGCACGTGTTTATGACGTAATGCCAACCTGCACTGAGACATTGCTTCTGTACGAGTCTGTTAGTGAGGTGTGTTGTGTTTCAGAAATAACATTTCTAACCCATAAAGCACAAACAGAAAAAAACACAGATGTTCCAGAGGAGGTCAAAATCAACAGCAGTGCCTCTAATACCTTATTCAAACAGTCAGAATCGTTACTATTCATGTACAAACACATAATACAAAATTGGAAAAGAAAACAACAAAACAAACAACGTGAAACAAGGTGAAAAAAAAAAAAACTTCCAAAAAAGTTCTTGGGCTTATACAAGGCTACTCAATAAAGGGCGTGTTAATTTATTCACATGTCAGATATGACCCTGTAAAAAGTCTGATCACACAGATTTTCCCAAAATGCTTACAAATGTATTTAATACAGAGGCAGAAAATAATAACAACAATGTTAAACTTTTTCAGATAATAATAAATACATCACCAGTAACGCAACACAGCTTGGGCTAGATACCTATAAGGCTGACTTATTAAAAAAAATTATAATACAATTTTTGAAGTCTTTTAATATGAATCTCGACTGACATTTCTGAATGCCATTTAAACAAGAAATTGAGTTTGTGTTTCTTGTAAATACTGTGCTTCAGTTGTGTAACCTCTTCGCACTTTATAAAAATAATTCAAACATGTGCACGAAAAGGTTTAGATATATTTTATATATTTATTTTCCGTACTGTAAGACACACCCTTGAAAATACTGTGAAAAAAGGAATTTGTCACATTTTAGCTTAACAGTCTGTGCTTTCTTTCTATTAGGGAAAAAAAATAAGGCTAATTTATGACCTAAAATGCTTTCTGTCAAATTCTGTTCCTGTTTACGCAGGAAATAAGTGCCATTAAACTTCACAACTTATGCAGACCACTGCAACATGATCCAATATGTACCGATATAAAAGATCCATACATTTTTTTTTAAAAACAATTTCCAACTTGTATACAAACTACAAATGCCTTTTTTTTCTAAAGCTAACACACTATTTTTTGCATTAGCACATTAGACAAGGACATACAGTATTATTATAACCTCTGGAGGGCGCTCTGCGTGAGTGTGTTTTGTGTTTGGACTTTTATGCTGATGTACAGTATATTTCAAGACTTAATTTCCCAGAGAGCTTTGCACTAGTCATGTCACTTCCTTCACGGTCACCTGAATCCATTCGAGTTTGTGTATAAAGAGGCCTGGCTTTATATGCTTTATGCATCCCTGTAATCTGTTCTGAGCTTTTTTTTTTATTTTCTCCATTTTATTAATCACAGTCTTTTGCATCATTTTTTCCAGGGCTGTTATAGCTTAATTTTTTTTACCCCTTAATTTAATATATCTTTACTTCTGTGATTATGTCGTGTCTGCAATCCTTCAATCGTAATATTTCAATTTGTGACCATTATCTGGCCATGGGTTTCACCAGGAACCACCTGAAACGATACCATCACGATACCCAGGTGCCCAATCAATTCATATTGCGATTCTGTAAATATCACAATTTTAGAAAATATATATAAAATCCTGATTTGATATTTAATTTTTGTAGATTTTGTCAGAATTCTAAACAAATTTAACAAATAATTAGCTCCTACCACATGGCATCATGTGCTGTCCTGCTAGTGCGTGAATGATTTAGAGCGTGCCATGTGTAGGGGTTTAGAGGTTATCATATAAAAACAGCCGAAAGACAAAGAAGAAGAGTGTGGTGATGTTTGAATTGCCACAAAAAAGGATCGTGAATCAGGTTTTTTTTCCTCCCTTATTTTAACTATTAATATTTTTTGTCTAAATGGTTAAATAAAAGTAACACGAAAAATAATAATGTAAAAAATAAAAATAAAAATCTGTGAGGAGTTTAACGCTCAATCTAAAAAAAAATAATCCTTATAATTTGAACTACATTTCATGTATTAATCATAAATTCCTTCTCCAATTTTCTGGCTTACTCGCACATACGTAGATTATATTACATACATTTTAAACTCACAACTTTAAGCTTCTCCCACTCAGCTTTCTGAATCTGTCTGCTTGGTTGACGCTCCTTAAAAATGCCACAGCAGTGACACGCTTTAGTGAACAGAGTTGCGATATGATTTATACACGATTCATAAATCTAACGGTATATCGTTAGGTTGGTCACAGGGACCAATCCTTCCAAAGGGGCCTATACGTAACCTGTGTTTAATAGCTAGGTGAGGCTAACAAAATATATTTAAAATATACAATCTTCAATATATAATATAATATAATATATATAAAATGTTGTGGTTGACCATCACGGGAAAGTCACCAAAACAGGAGTTTGAAGGTAACTTGTGTATATATATATATATATATATATATATATATATATATATATATATATATATAAAAATAA
>JAQMYJ010000040.1:4948819-4959472 GCA_030014305.1 Clarias laeviceps | reverse complement strand
CCCCCCCCCCGCGGGATCACGGGGAGCTCAGGAGCAGCATGTGTAGATCCAAACCATCATGAAGCAGAATCCAGCTGGAGGTGGTTCTTCCCTGGATGCCTCAAGATCTTCGCAGGGTTGGTTGGCCTCTGCCTACTGGAGCTGGCAGTCTCCAGATGCCTCGGGAGGAAAAGTAATGATAACTTTGCAATTGCGTTTTCTGATACGTCAAGTAGAACCAAAGTTTGATGTCTGATGCCTCCTCCTTCGATACACACCGGCAGGACTTCTGTATAAGCCCTTGGTTTTTAAAACGGTTATTGAGTTTTTTTTTCTTGTTGTTTTTTTTTAAAAGGAGCCCGTTTACCGTGCAAAACTGTGCTTCATCATGTGCGCACTTTTCTTATCCTTTTTACGTCAGCTGGCATCCGCTGCATTTCCTGCCTCTCAGTACACCGCTCTCGCGGTAGCAGGATAAACAGGTACTGGAGCGGTAGCGCAAGAGGTAACAGTCCGTTACTAGCTAATCGATCACGAATGGCGTCGTTCTTCCGGACAGATTTTTAAAAAGGAAGGGTAAACACAGTATACTTATATACTGGTTGCACTGTTTATAATAGTTACATTAAATAATTTGTGAATAAGATATTCTGGATCACTGGCCAGATAAAAAATATATATATACATAGTGGATGCTGAGAACTAAAAAGGCCTGCTCTTCTTGCTACTAACTGCTATTAACAGGAGAACCACAGACAGGTGGGAGGTAGAGAGAGAGAGAGAGAGAGTGTGAGAGAGCGCTGAGTGCTGAGAATGTGTGTCATGAGTTTTGCGCGAGCGCTCCGAGGCTGCAAATTAACCTTATTACCATTCCGCCTTTCTTCCATCTAATTACGCAACTCGTATTGAACACCTTAGAAACCATCGCCATGGTAAAAGCGTTGAAGCAACAGTAACTATGGCATAAAAGAGTGTGTGCGTGTGAAATCTCCTGCGCTGCATCGGCGCCGCCTGAAACGACTGCGAACACAATTACTCCGACTTTCGAGAGCGTCGCCCGGAGGAACACTAATTTAACGCTCATTACCGTTAATGCTATGGGCTACGGGCTGAACGTGGACCCTGTACTTGCAAAGAGCTCAGACGCCGCGGTGGCACTTTTATTTCATTCGAGTCACAGTTTCATAGTAATATCACTTAGGTTTCATTATACGATGAGACACGGGGGTCTAATCTAATGAAGGTAAAGTGTTAAAATCATGAAACAAAGAAAAGGCGACGTTCATTAACACGAGCGAGTGCGAATTCAGTAGTGCTTGACTCATTTTTGTGAATAAATCTGTTATCCTTTTGAGAGTCATGGTGGTTTAAATAGTTAATTTGGTTACTCTTTTAACAAAAATCTGCAGATGTGGGCGCGGGATTAGACAATCCTTAAATGGGAGCGGGAGGGATGTGTTTCTGAATAAACATTATGCCGCTTACATAAGAAATTAGAGCAAGCCCAGGTCCTGAAAGGTGTCTCAATAGTGTAACGTTAAAGAGAAGGTTTAACGTTATGTCCTCTGAGTGCGCATACACTCGATCTCCAACTCCACACCGTGTTCTTGAAGACGGATGTAATGAGGCAGACTGATGGACATTCTGAAGACGTCTTTCACAACGCTTATTTTCACAACAATGTCACACAGCTATTACTCACACTTGTGCATCTGCAGATGTGACGCAATGTCCACTGACAATTTTCGGGTAATTAACACACATATTAGTCAGTTTCCTGAGACCGAGCACTATTTACACTCTTGGTTTGGTGAAGAAAGGGTGAAAGGGTCTGTCTACGTGCCATCCGGCACATATGGTGACGCATACACCCTGTGGCAGCTATTTCACAAGGTCAGGTTGCCAGCTCGACGCTCGATTGTACCTGAGCATCTGGAGGACTTCGCTCAAGGGGCAGCCCGGCGGTGTCAGGGCTCGTACCGGGCACCTCCTGATCAGTAGTCCAACGCCCTAACCACCAAGCTACCCGTGCTCCCACTTTTGGTTTGGAGGGGGGAAAAAAAAAAAAAAAAAAAAAAAACACCACATGACAATGAAAGAAAATAGTTTTCTTGTTGACCAGAAGGAAACAAACAAACAAAAATCTTTGAAAAAATTTGATCACTGTGTGAAAATTTTGCATATCGTTTCCTGTTTTTATTTTCTCTCCTCTATTTGTCCAGCAGCACATTGAGATCCTTGAGCAGTCCAGCTCTGTCCTCTGGCTCAGTCTGCAGCTCCGGATCCATAATAAACCACATGTCTGGCTTCAGTTCACTTCCTGCGGTCGTGTTCTCCCTGCAGTCGAACATGACTAGAGTGAGACCATTTCACCCAGATGCTCTCAGACAGTTTGTGATTGCCGTGTTCACACCCGGCTAACAAATGCGCAGAGGAAGACAACAAACTGCCGTTTGTTAAAACAGGATAAAAACTACAAAATGAGAAAGGCAAAAGACAAAAAGTCACTAAAGTTTGTTGGATTTCTTCAAATAAATCTTTTTTTTTTTAATCTTTAGTTTTAAAGAGAGATAATTTGACAGACAGGACACATGACCTGTCTCAGACGGTTTCTCATTTAAAAAAAAAAAAAAAAAAGGGTACTGTGAGCTACATATTGATCATTAAAGCCGTGAATCATACACAGACTGTCGATTCAATTCAATTCGGTTTTTGGCCGTTCAATAGCTTGTCCCAGGTAGCTATATTTCTTACAGGTTTTAAAGTATTACAAACTATTACAGGTATCTAATAGCTACTGACTTGCTGTGTAACCTGTGAAAGTCAACGACAAATCTTATACAAATCTATGATTTTTTTTTTTTTCCGGCCAACCTTAACCTACTACTGTACATACACTCCAGTCCAGTAGGCGGTGCTATGGCACGAACCGAAACTCAAAAGAAGAAGAAGAAGAAGAAGAAGCAACGCGCTCGTAAAATGCTCAAGGTGGAAGGAGAGACGCCAGTATATTTTTAAATAGTTTATCATTTTTAGGGAATTTGCCATTTCAAAGTTTAACTAAAGATTTTACCAAGTTTGATATCAAGTTTGAGTCCGTCAATTAAATTACAAGGTTAAACTGCATAATCTATTAAATTACACAGCTATAGCAATGATATATTCCTCTCTGTGTGTTATAATGTTTAAAATGTAACTGCTGGAAACCAACACACATTCAATTTATAGTTTTTGCTTCACATAATGTCAAGAAGGGCTGCACGGTTTGATCACTTTGTGATTATTTTTTACACTATTATATAAACTACAAATATAGCATTTTGTATTGAAGCAGAGTCATCTTGACTAATAACTGGCTCGTATTAAGATGATATTTGCCAATAATTATCTATCACCTGACATTTTTTTTAATTATTAAAAATAAATAAATTAAGTAATTAATTAATTAAACACTTAAATTATTGACAAATCGTACATGAATTCCTGACAGTGTGTACCTACTCACGATTAAATAACTGCACGGGTTTATATCGAGGTTTCCTCTCTCTGGTCACCGACCGTACTCGATCGGGTCACATTAAGGACACTGCACTATTTTTACACCGAAACTTCAAAGTAAACTAAACAGTGGAACGTCAGATGTACTACCTGTTTAACACAACCTACTAGTTCACCGACTTCATGACCTGTAGTGGGTGTACTATTATATAATTGGATCGGACTGTCACATCCACTTAAGCGTTTCACTATTGTATAGACACTGGACTGGTTTATTTGGTTTAGAGCAAGTAAATAAAAATTTCAGGGAATATGATAAGATTTGAGCTGCACATAAAGTCCATACTCTCAGGAGCAAATTAACACAACTAAGAAATCTAATTTAAAGTAACGAGGCATTTTGCTAAGTAGAGGAGAAAAAAAATAACTAAAAATACATCGCCTGGCCACCCATGACCCCCCCCCAATTACTCCAAAGTCCAATATTTATGCTCTTTAGCAAATTCAAGCCTTTTTTTCCTATACAAAATATGTACAAGCAATTGAATCAGCTTCAAAAACTAAACATCTGGATTTAAATGTGTTACAAGGAATCAACTCTTAATTTCCAGTCATTCTGCAACATATTCCATGTATAAGGTGCTGAGTGGAAAAAAAACTATTTTACCCATTTCAGTACGGACATATGGAGCAGAAAGCAATAAATGATCTTGTGAATGAACAAAATAGGAATCAGCACTTCTCTGTGCAATTAAGGAACTAATGTAACCAGGCAGTAATCCCAGAATTGCCTTATATATATATGAAGGAATACCAGTGACAAACCCTTCGGGTGGCCAAAGCAGGCCGTCCCACCCGATTATATAACTTCAAGTTTTTAAGTGATCTCTATTCATGATTTTTATTTTTTTTGGCAGAAGTTGACATTTCAGCACTATCCCTCCAGGTTTTGATAATGTCCTGAAGGCTTCTTAACCCAGTTCCAGTAGTTTTAAATCTCCTTAGTTGTTTTCTTTGCCTCATACCTTTGCCTTAAATGGCAATTTTTGGTTTTTTGGCCAGGCAGTATAATATATATTTAAAAAAATAATAATGATGAATAAAAACTACTGGATATAATAAACCTGAACAGAAGTGGTTGTTCACAGCTAGTTAGATCCTGAAGCAACCTTCAGCATCCTGAATCTAAGAGCCAGAAGAGTGTACAAAACCTTACAATGACAAAAACACTGAGCCAGTGAACAGTTCAGAGTGAACTTAATTTGAAAGCCAATGCTATAAGAGAGTGTAAGTAAGATATTACTATTAAGATATGAGAGACGAAACAAAGTAATAATAGATGAAAGGTCTGGAGCTCTCATTCTGAATGTAATACAAATATGACCTTCTGAGGTTTATCTTTAAAACTCCCTTTCATTTTTAATAGTAAATCTCTTCCCGCTTTTGGAACTTGTGAGATGGAAGATAGATTAGATAATTTAGTTTGTAATATCACACTACCACGATGGTTACTCTGATTACACTACACAACCGTCTCCTTAATTAAACTCCATTAGTACATTGAGTACATTAAATCGAGTTATCGATCAATAATCATCTGGAATGATCTTCTCAGGTGTTTTCTTCTCTCCTATCTTAAAACTAATATTACGTAGAAGCTCCACCCCTCTTATCTTGTGTTCTGTCGCAGTAAACAAAGAATATAATATTCAGAGATTAGTGCGTGTTTGATGAAGCTTACCTTAGACAAATATTTAAAGTCGTATATATACACATTATATATATTTAAACAATTCCTCCAATGAAGTATTACAAACTAGAAATACCGTTAATATGGATTATCATTAGAAAATGATAATTTACACAGTGTTGCAAAAAGTATTGCCCAATTTCTGATTTTTTTTAAATTTAATTTTATTTTGCATACTAGTCACATTTAAATTTCTTGAGATCATGAAACAAATTTTAATATTACACAAAGATAACCCGAGTAAATACCGAATAGTTTTTAAATTATAATATCCTTTATTAAAGGGAAAAAAGCTTTCCAAACATGCCCTGCTTGGCAAAAAAAGTAATAGCCCCCTAAAACCTAATAACTGGAGGCGCCCTTGGCGGGAACGACTGCAACGAAGCGTCTGCGATAACTGGCAACCAGTCTTTCATGTCGCTGTGGAGGAATTCTGGCCCGCTCTTCTTTGCAGAACTGTTTTAATTCCGCCACATCGGAGGGTTTCTGAGCATGAACGGCCTGTTGAAGGATTTTTTTTTTTTTGTATTTTTTGAGTCATTAATAGGGCCAGGCAGGTGTGGACATTTTTTTTTTCCCCCTTAACAAATGAAATGATCATTTACAAATTATATTTTGTATTTACTCGGGTTATCTTTGCAAATATAACAAATATGTCCGGGGGAAAAAAATATATAATAATCAGGTAGGAGAAAATACTTTTTCACAGCACTGAATATGAGAGAATGTATGAAACGTTCTATTCTAGATACGATTATCATCACAAGGTTATTACCATCTAATGAATACAAGCGAACACAAACACACACACGCACCTGTTGCCGCAGAAGGGAAGGAGGATGAATTGAAAGAACAGACAGAGAGAGAGAGAGAGAGAGAGAGAGAGAGAGAGAGAGAGAGGGGAAGAGGAGAGAGAGTGATGGAGGAAGAGCCAGTATAAATCTGTTTTCACTTGTCAGGCGTGATCGCCTCAGGAGGATGGAGAGAGCCCTGTGATCTTTAATAGCCAATTATCTTCAGCTCTCCGGCAGCGAGGCCTGGCACGATTTATAACACCTGAGAGCCGCAAGCTGAGCGGCCAGACACATGCTGAATTAATGTTAGCATAATATCAGCAGCTGCCAAAAAACACCTTACAACCGAGCGTCATCATCCGCTTCACTATGAGATCACGGTTTCTGAATGGAGGGACGGAGAGTGCGGCAGCACGTTCGCCGTCGCAACGCCAGATGTGAAGGATTAAAAGCTTTTAGGTAATAAAAATGAGTTTGCGGCTTGCAGAACTGACTGAAGAAAAAAAAAAAAAAAAAAGAGAAGCATATGAGGTGTTGCATAGAGAAAGTACTAAGTGTAAAAGTTCAACATCATCATGTATACTCGGCGGCCACTTTAAAAGGAACACCTGCTCTTTATATAGGTTCCCATTTATTATATAGTTTCAGATATTATTTAGATGAATGTGTACAATATTTCGATTCATACACATTTTCTCACAGTTCACACACATTTTCCTTTGATTCTGTAAAACCGAATCAAAGGAACGAATTGAACCGAATTATCCAATCAGGACATAGCTGACAAGAGAGGAACCAGATGTGGACTTCGGCTGTTGGACCTCATCCACCTCGACTTTCCTGCTCACCGTGGTTGAAAAGAATGATCATCTTACCCGAGCCGCCATATACCTTATACCAAGAAAACATGCCACTTTTGCATCATTATACTGATTGATATAAGCATTACTATTACTATTTTTTTTATTTATCTCAGTTCATACATCTGAGCAGTTGAGGATTAAGGGGCCTTTGCTCAAGGGCCCCAACAGTGGTGTTGCTGGGGTTTGAACGGGCCCTCACTCACTCACCTTCTATACCGCTTTATCCTGTATTTAGGGTCGCGGGAGGCCTGGAGTCTATCCCAGGAGACTTAGGGCACGAGGCGGGGTACACCATGGACAGGGTACCGATCCATTGCAGGGCGCGCACGCACGCACTACGGGCAATTTAGGAACGCCAGTTAGCCTAATCTGCAGGACTGTGGGAGGAAACCGGAGTACCCGGAGGAAACCCACCAATCACGGGGAGAACATGCAAACTCCATGCACACAGAGTCGGGAATCGAACCCGGACCCTGGAGGTGCAAGGCGACAGAGCTAACCACTACACCTCCGTGCCCCCGACCCTGGGACCTTCCTCTGGATTTCTTTATGCGTTGCAATTCTGCAAATAAATAAATAAATAAATAATGTGAAACAAAAAGCAGATTGCAAAATCATTTAACTTTTTATTTATTTATTTATTTATTTATTTATTCATGTTTATTTTTGAGATTGTAAAATCTTTCGGTTCCTCTATAATCCTGCAGCATCCTGTGTGATAGTTTGTTTGAGGTATAACGGAATTATCCCCCCCAAAAAAACAAACAAACAAACAAACAAAAGAAATGTATAGAATCGGGATATTTACAAAAATCATCACAGATCGCATCGACACCGAAATATCATGATAATATCGTATCGGCTCGTCCCTGGTGTTTCCAGTCCCGGATATCCACGCCTCAGCTTTTAGAGGGTGTCTCAAAAAATTTGACATCATTTCGTAGTCTTAACAACGTCGCCAATTCTCGCTCCAATGATGTCAAATTTGAATGAGATGTGTAAAAACTAATTAAAGTTTAATGTTTTACTTTTTTCCAGCGATAATGACAGTGTGGTGTTGAAACGTTTTTTTTTTTTTGGGACACCCAGTATAATAATTCATCAGACAGACACACGTGCCAAGAATCACCTGGTGTGTGAGAGTAAATACCTGACACAACAACAGTTTAATAAGCATGCAGAGGTTTTAAACGAACACACGGGTAAAATAAATAATACTGCAGTGTGCGAGAGGTCCTAAATCCTGCGCGCGCACACACACACACACACACACACACACACACACACACACACACACACACACACACACAGAGTACAGCGAGTCTGAAAAGCCTTCATACCTCGAGGAAATTCTTAAACTGCAAATCATCACCACGCCATTCTTGCTTAAAGACGATGGAGAATTAATTTCCTCTATGTGTATGCAGACTTTTATGATGTACTGTATCAGATTATATTACACTGTAACTACAATTCTAAACGTACCACTTGATGCGAAATAACTCCTAACAGATTTCAGACGGACAAAGAAACATACAGGCAATTATGTGATGAATAAAATCTCAACTACACACATACAACTGACTAACTTCATAACAGTATTATAGCAGCATATTAAATTGAAAACTCCTCTCCGAATCAGTTTATTTTCAGACAGAAGACATTTTGAGATTTGCCCAAAATGAGAATCTGTAAAAGACAGCTGTCCTCCTACCACCTCAGGAATACACTTTCCCAAAGCGGGAGGTGATGTCTGAGGTCTACAGTCCCATGATGGTCACTTGGGCTGCAGGACATGGACCGAATTAACGAGCTTTTATTGGGATGTTGGAGTGATTTCAGGACTTTGCAGTGATTTCAAGCAAACTCGGGACCTGAGACGGGTCTTAACTAAAGGTGGGACAGACCACAACCCTCTCAGATCGGATCGAATCACAGATTTTGAGCGACCGATCAGAATGTGTTTAGGTTAAAAGGGGGAAAAAATGGTCTTAAAGGAAATATTCAAAATATTTAGTGTTTAAAAAAAATATGCGATACTCACTTGATGAATTAAAATGCAACATGAGGCATGGTGACTTTTCAAACAGACAAAATCAACCTGTGTCTTAAATAAATAAATCTTTTCTTTTGAAAAATCAATAAATAAAAATAACTGAACAAAACAAAACGAGCCCCTCGGCTTGCCACAGCACAACAGATATACCAAAAAAATGTGTACCAAAAACTCTGGGAGTTACTGATCAGAAGGTCGACCCCCAGCTCCACAAAGCCGCCACGGCGGAGCCTGTGACCCTGCGCTCAGACCCCCAGCTTCCTCACTGAGATAAGCAAAGAAAACTCAATAACATTTCACTGTGCTGTAAGGCGCATGTGAGAAATAATTGAATATCGATTTCTTAATCATAAAAAAAAAGCCATTCAGAGTTTGCCTCGTTCCAGTTTTGTTGCCAGATTGAGCGGTTTTCCGATCCGGTAATCTTTCACATCATCTGGAAAGGTGCGTCTTCGCAATAAAACCAGTGCTTAATTTTGGTAAAACACAGTCTGTGTGTATACACACTCACACACACCAATTAGCCTTAAATTGAACAGTCAGGTAAACGGAACAAAACGGACCATCCGATGATGGGTTCATGAACACTTTTATTTATTTATTTATTTTTATGTCCTTGAGGAACAAAGACTAACCCGTCCGGTCCCATAAAAAAGCTAATTCAGCACAAATCATCAAAACAAATAAATAAAAATATAAACTCAATGCTAGCCTGATAGAAAAGTACCAGAACATCCAGTGCACCACAGATCGCTGCACACTGGGCCCAGCAAGCAGGGAACCCAAAGCTGCCTCTAAACTCCCCAGACCTCAATCCGATCAAGCACCCATTGGAAGAGCCAGAGGTACGAGTCCGATCCACAGACGCCCCAAAGCGTAGCGTAGCCTAGTGTGGTCTAGGGTGGCACAAGGGGCACCCTAGACCATGCGTTTTATTTTTTTATCATTATAATTTTTTATCATATGGCTGAGGATGGTGTAAATTTAACTACAGTATGAAATCTGATGATCCCGTTTGCATGAGGGATTTTTATCAGTGTGATCTGGCAACCCTGAGCAAAGTAGTGACTGAGTGTGTGAGCTTTCACATTTCAATAATGTAATGATGCTCAAATATTTCGCCTTCTGTGGCTGAAAACCATTTTTTGCACTATGATTGTTAAATCTGCTGTTCACACAGATTTCGAACCGTTAGCAGCGGCACTTATGGATCGTGGATCGGTTGTGATCTCTTACACGACGAATTGTTACTAATAACCGACATGCATCATGATAGCTCAGTGGTTCTTAAAAGGGGGCGGCGACTCCAAAGGGTCCATGAAGCATCACCAAGATTTTTTTTTCTTTTTTTCCCTTTTGATTTTGTTACAGTGGCGGAAACCAAACCGCACTTGTCGATGACCTATTAGCTGAAGACAATTTCATGCAAAATGGCTTATTTACAAGAAACGTTTAGAGAGAAAAAAAAAAAAAAAACACACTAATAAATAGAGTATATTACTTGGAAAAAAAAAATCATGAAGGTAAAATAATATACAAACAGCTCCAGGTTCTGTGGTTCAGACTCGAGTTCGGGTTACGATCACGTGATTGTCTTGTGTGTTGTTCCTGGTTCTCTCGTTTCCTTACAGACACACAAAAAAAGAAAAGGGAAGAAAAAAAAAAAAGAAAAAAAAAAAAAAAAACTTCCCTATAGGACTGAAATGTGAACTG
>JAQMYJ010000040.1:4921743-4942322 GCA_030014305.1 Clarias laeviceps | reverse complement strand
TGAGATAATATGCTGTTTTGGCCACGACTTACTAAGGTGTGATAAGATAGTATGTTGTTTTGGCAATGACTTACTAAGACTGGATATGAGATAATATGGTGTTTTGGCCACTACTTACTGAGGCGTGGGAATGAGATAATATGCTGTTTTGGCCACGACTTACTAAGGTGTGATAAGATAGTATGTTGTTTTGGCAATGACTTACTAAAGTGTGGGAGTGAGATAGTATGTTGTTTTGGCCACGACTTACTAAGGTGTGGGAACAAGATAGTATGTTGTTTTGCCCACGAAGGTGTGAACTGATTATTCTAATCCGCATGTATTTGGAGGTTGGGAGGAAACCCATCAACCACGGGAAGAACATGTAAACTCAAAGCACACAGACCTGGGGCAGGAATCGAACCCTCGACCCTGGAGGTGACATTGACAACCACTAAGGCACCACGCCCCTTTAATGGCAAGTATGTAACATAATGTATTGCTGTCACAGAATTACATTATGGTGCCAGATTTGTTTCTTCACTTCGGAGGAATCTAAGGGTTCCCAAAATCCAAAACCGGCAAAAAATTTATATGAACAGATTTTCCTAATTTTAGAACTGTGGCCTCCCACCTCCAGGGTTGAGGGTGCTCATGGAGTTCGCATGTTCTCCCCCTCCTTGGTGGGTTTCCTCCAGATATTTCAGATTCCTCCTGCAGTTCAACATGTAAACTAATTAGGTTTACATTTACTGATTAGGCTAATTGGCACACACATAGTGTGTGTGTGTGTGTGTGTGTGTGTGTGTGTGTGTGTGTGTGAGAGAGTGAGATTGTGTGCATGCTGTGTCCTGGGAGGCCTCCTGCGACCTTTCACAGGATAAGCGGTGCTCATCTTTCCATCAAATACAACTTTGTAGTTTTACTAAACCATCTCTGTGACGGAGCTTTGTCCAATCTTTGGCTTACAGCAAAATAATCCATGACAGGGTGGTGTGATTTAAAATTTTGTCATTTGTATCATTAAAAAAAATGACATATTGTGCTTTTTAACCATTAGTTATTGCCTGAGAGAAAATAAATCTCAGTTGAATTTCATTGATTCCAAGACAGGGTTGTTGTAGACCTGGAGTCGTCTATCCAGGAAACATACAACGTGCATTTTGCAGTCCTACCTGCTGCATTTAAGATAAGTGGATAAAAAAAAAATGTCATTCTTCCCCCTTCAACAGCATGTTCATCAGCAAGCTTGCTGCAAGGATGTACGCATACAGAAGGTCGTATATAAAAAAAAATAAGAAGAAAAAAAAAAGAAAAAACCCAGCTCGCCGTACAACGAGCCCATTCGGAGCAATGCGTCTTTGTACTGGAGAAATATTAATCTATTTCAGGAAGCAGGTCTTACACTGCTGCCACTATTCAACATCTAGTTTCCACGGCAACCAGATACTAGTGTGACAGCGTATCCGTCACGGCGATGCTGAAGGAGCTTAGACAGAACGCCTCATCCTCTTCCTCGTGGTGCAGCAGCAAAAGTTCAGCAGATGATTATTTATTAAAGCGGTAGAGAGCGAACAGTTACCCAGAAGAAGAAGTTTCTTTTCATAAACAGGTCAAACATGTCATCAACCGGATGGGTACCGGATTCTTTTGACTGTACTTGATAAAAAAAAAAAAAAAAAAACATATTTGATATTTGTATTTTTTATTCAAGGTGACTCAGAGCACAAGCATTCACACTCACACTCCAGGCTTGATTCTCTTCAGAGATTTAAATGAAAAACGTACTGTAAGAAGGTCTCGGATCAGATCTGTGCGCAGCAAAAAAGCGAAGCGCACAATGCCTAATAACATGGTGACTACACATCAAGAGTCCACATCATTTCCAAAAGCTTATGAGTCATGTATATATATTTTTTTTTTTGCAAAGAGCAATTAGTCACCATCTCAGGCAAGGGACCTTCACAGCCACTAAGAAAAATCACGACTATAGTCGCAGCTATTCATATTGATCTTTTCGGTTGTTAGTAATGCAACAGTAAAACCTGTTTAAAGAAAAAAACAAGTGACAATGAAATACAGATCACTTCGCAAAACACCAAGCTCAGGCCATCTGCAGTCGTGGTTGCGTCTTAAAAGGGCGGAAAGGGTGTCGCTGCCGTCGCCTCGCCACCGTGCGGTACTTAAAACACCTCGCGTCTCGCCGTCTCTGGAAAGTCTTTCAGACCTTGTAGTTCCCTTAAACCCTGCGGTAAGAAAAAGAAAGCGTCTTACTCACGAGACTCGACAGAGATAATAAAAAAAGCTTAAAGCAAACCGAAGTGGAAAGAAAAAAAAATGTTGATGATGATGATTTACCTCTAAAACTAGGCGAATGTGCGCTTTGATCTTCGCCGCGTCTTTGCTGAGAACCTCGCTGTACCTGCGGCAAACGATAAAAACAAAACACATGATTCATTTCCTCCTTTCTTCTTTCAAACACTGATGAAAGAAAAAAAGGAGATCTTACTCTGTAAGCTGGTTGGTTTTCTTCTCGATGAAGGTCAGCGCTTCCGAGTGAGTCAATTCGAGGAAGAATCCGTATCCGACGGCGACAAAGATTTTAGAAGTGTCCGGCCTGAAAGGAGAGCAAATCCGAATCAGTGAACAAATCCAAATGGATTCTGTCTGTGCGTTTACTTGTCTGAAAATTGTAAACTTTCTTACACCTGCTATTACACATATGACCTGGTAATATACACACGTGTGCAGGTTAATATTCCGTGACTTTACAAGTTGCTTCTTTTCTTTTTTAAACAATGTTCAATCAATGCTCAGAATGCACTGCTAGACGGCATGGTGGCGTAGTGGTTCGATTCCCGCCTCAGGTCTGTGTGCGTGGAGTTTCCTCTGGGATTAGGTTACCTGGTGTTCGCAAATTGTTCGTAGTGTGTGTGTGTGTGTGTGTGTGTGTGTGTTCTGTGATGGATTGGCACTTTGTCCACTTTGTCCCCACCTCACGCCCCTGTACACAGTAATAGCGGTATAGAAGTTGAATGAATTAATGAATAATGCATTGCTATGAGATATTATGGGTATAGCAGCATATTTTCATCACGTTATATTGCGTGTGTTTATATCAGACTGATTCCTTCATACATTGCTCCCAAAGAGCCAGACTTTCTTGTATTTTTTATGTCGTCTTGAGGAATAATTCTCCAGGCGTCCTGAGGCACTTTTCTGTCTCTCGTTTTCAGTCCAGTACCTGAGAAGTTTCCTGAGGAATGTTCTGGGTTGTTAAGCCAATGTTCACATTGCGTGATGTTCATAGTGACTCAATTTCCATTTTTTACACTAATGTACGAAAGAGCAGATTTTTTAGGGTTGTGTAAACACACAAATCTGATGGGGTTTTTTTTTTAGACTGGATCTGAGTCACTTTCTTAAGCAGTCATACAGTAGATCGGACATACATTAGATGGACAAAAGTATTTGGACAAACCAGCAGAAACACTGTAATCCAAAAATATATACTTCAATATGGAGTTGGTCCCCCTTTTGCAGCTATAACAGCTTCCACGAGATTTTGGAGTGTTTCTGTGGGAATTCGTGCACATTCATTCCGTAGAGCATTTATGAGGTCAGACAACAATGTTGGACAAAAAGGTCTGGCTCTTCGCAATCTCCGTTCCAGTTCCTCCAAAAGGTGCGCGTTGGGGTTGAGATCAGGGCTCGGTGTTAGGGCCAGTCAAGTTGTTACACACTGAACACATTAAACCATGTCTTAATAGTTGTTGCACTGGGGCGGAGTCATGTTGGAGGAGAAAAGGGCCTTCCCCTTGTCCACAAAGTTGGAAGCATAGCATTGTCCGATATGTCTTGGTATATAACGCTGAAGCATTAAGATTGGCCTTCACTGGAGATCAGGGTTGATTGATACACCAGAATTCAATAATTAACAGGTTTGGCCAAATACTTTTGTCCTTATAGTGTATCATGATTTGAAGTTTTCATAAATAATTCACTCCTATCTCAGAGGATGCAGTGCTGCCTGCCAATGTGTGAGTAGTTTAGAGGATGCCACCTGCAGGATCATAGAGGAACAGCATCACTTTCCAGAAATACATATATTTTTAATTTTGAAGTCAGTATGGCGATTCCACACTAAAGAATCATGACATATCACTGAATTAAAATTTTCCCCATCTCCAATTATTATTATACTATTATTATTATTATATAACGTACTATACATCATAATGCTCCATAGAAATGGGGTTTAACTCATATGTCATTAGATATTTTCCTCTCTTCCCCTTCCTTTATATAATTTCCCACACAATCATATCAAAGAAACAAACCGATAATCAGGGATCGGCTGAGTTTTCAAACAGACATCTTTGTACAGGATCAGACTGGAAAAGGTTACAAAGTCATTTCTAAGGCTTTGGGACTTTAGTGAACCACAGTGAGAGTCATTATCCACAAATGGAGAAAGATGGGAACAGAAGTGAACCTTCTCAGGAGTGGCCGGCCTACCGAAATTGCTCCAAGAGCACAACGATGACTCATCCAGGAGCTGATAAAAGAACAGAGAACAACATCTAAAGAACTGCAGACCGCACTCGCCTCAGGTAAGGTCAGTGTTCATGATGAGAACGAGACTGGGGGCAAAAATGGCATCCATGAGAGAGTTCCATGGAGAAAGTCACTGCTGCCCAGAAAGAACACAAAGGACTCGTCTAACATTTGCTAAAACAAATATATACATCTTCATTATCTTCATGCAAACCTTCTGGGCGAATATTCTGTCGACTGATGAGACAAAAGTTTAACTTTTTTGGAAGGTGTGTGTCCCGTTACGCCTGGTGTGAAACTAACACTGTGTTTCATGAAAGAGCGACTTTACCAAGAAATGTTTACTGTTTCTCCTCCATCATCTCACTGATAATTTACTCGCACTGCGTCAACTCATTACCACAGAGTATTGATTTGTGTCGTGGCTCTTGTACACAGGCACTTTATGGGGTCTCTTGTATAGAACTTAGATAGTTTTGTTAATTTATGGTGTTAATTTGTTTTCGTCTCAGCTAGTCAGCTAATAAGATGTCTTAGTGAGCTTGTTAGTTTTTAATTTATCTTTTTTAATTTATCTTGCGCTTTGGTCCTAAAAGACATTTGTTTGGTTTCACTGTGTACTGATTGGTAAATGGTTGAAATAACAATAAAAGCCGACTTGACTTGACTTGACGAACATCATACCCACAGGCAAACACGGTGATGGTCGTGTGATGGTCAGGGGCCACTTTGTGAATTCAGAATCTGGACGACTTCCTATAATTAATGGGACCATGAATTCTGCGCTCTACCAGAAAATCCTGACGGCGAATGTCCGGCCATCGGTCCGTGAACTCAACTTGGGTTATGCAGCAGGACAATCATCCGAAACACACCATCCATCTCTAAATGGCTCAAAAAATAAATACAATTTGAGTGGCCTAGTCAAAATCTGGCATTAAATCTGATTGACATCCTTATACAGGTTGTTCATGCTTGAAAATCCTCCAATGTGTCTGAATTAAAACAATTTTGCTAAATTCCTCCACAACGACATGAAAGACTCATTTCCAGTTATCACAAACACTTGATTGCAGTTGTTGCCGCCAAAGAAATCATCATTTTAAAACTGTATTATGTATTTACACTGGTTATTTTCATTTAATTAAAACATTTGTTTGATGATCCGAATCATTTAAGTGTGACTAATATGCAAAAAATAAATAAATAACAGGATGAAGTGTACTTTTTCGGCACTGCACCTTTTCATTAGTGATGGGAAGTTCAGATCATTTTAGCGACTCGGATCTTTAAGTCTCGTTCAGCAAAATGAATGAATCTTTTTAAGTCATTTCGTTCATTTTGGCAAAACGTAATTAAAATGTTACGCGTTACGTCCCTAACATCTACTACATGCGCAAACAATCACACAACACACAAGACAAAAATATAATGTTATGAGAAAAGGAAAAGATTGATTCATTATTTACCTGGGACTTTAGTTTAGTTTGAGTAGCTCGTTCATCACAGCCTCACACTTAACCAATGCAGTCTGAGCCGGAAAGAGACGACCCATCACTACTTTTTATTCCTTCATTTGCGTTTATAGCAGTGTCCATTGAAATGAACCATCAAGCCCAAACTAAACCCTCGAAATCTATTTATTGGGCAGTGGTAGCTCAGAGTGCTAAGGCACCGTATTACCGGTCGGCGGTTCGAGCCCCAGGTCCACCAGGTTGCCATTGTTGGGCCCTTGAGCAAGGCCCTTAACTCTATCTGCTCCAGGGGCGCTGCATCATGGCTGACCCTGCGCTTTGACCCCAGTTACACTGGGACATGCTAAAAAAAATAATTTCACTGTGCAGTAATGTATATGTGACAAATAAATGCTTAAATTAAAAAATAAAAATGTAACTTATACTGTATACAGGGTCGTGGGGGGGCTGGAGCTTATCCCAGCAGACTTAGGGCATGACTGGACGGGGTGCCAATCCATTGCAGGGCACACGCGTAGACACACTACGGGCAATTTGGGAACACCAATTAACCTAATCTGCATGTCTTTGGACAGTGGAAGGAAACCACAAAAGCACAGGAGCAATATGAACATGCAAACTCCACAGACACAGACCCGAGGCAGGAACCGAACCCACACCACTGAAGCCACAACGCTAACCACTACACTATCGTGACCCTCACACAGACCTGATCCCAAAATTATGGACAGACTCCATCCGAACCAAAATCTAAACATGGACACTTACACTTGAGCTTGAACATAGAAATTACAGCCGAGATCAACATCCGTCTTTAATTCTTTGCTGCCAGTTTCCTAAAAATGGTAGATATATATATATATGGGTTAGTGATCTGGATGTTAAGCAGAAATGGGAGGAGAGTGAAAGAATAAAATATAACATACCTGTATGCTTTTAATCGTATTCTTCAGTTGAAGGTACTGTGCTATTTTTTCATACACACCATCTCTTTGCTCCAAAACCTTCCTAAGGAACAAAATGAAAGAAAAATAAAGCACTACACATGAGCAGTCTAAGATAGATCATCATTCAGAGAAGCTGAAGAAGCACATGGTACTGTGTACTTACTGTAAATCTCTCCTCAGCACATCATTGATGAAGGATTCATACTGCAGCACTTTCTCATTAATGTTATGCTTTTCAGAGGTCATGGTGTGTGACGTCATTAATCACAGATCACTGAGCAAAGAGTCAGAGATGAAGATGATCTCAGTAATCTGATGCAAACTAGCAATAAATATTCAGCACTGATATTTGTTCTTATTCCTTATAATTCACAGCGTTACATCTTTTTAACAAAAAAAATCAATATGGTATATTAATAAAGCAGTACATCAAGCGCGTGCTGTGCATCAATTCTGACTTGTTGACAACATACCGGAAATAATCCTTTAATTCACCCGGAAGTGAAAAATAATTCACCACTTTATACAAGCGGATTTAGCATAGGGAGTCGACTCAAAAGATCCGATTCACCGATTTCGAATTATTAAAAATTTAATTTGAATTCATTCTAAAAAAAAAAAAATTTTTTTTTTAAATATTTAACGTCCCTAATGACTAATAAAGACCGCCACCCAGATTATTTCTGTCTGATTAAATTATATGGTAATTCGGAAGGCATCATATGTTTAAATGATTCATAGTATGATTCATTTCATGATGGCGGCCGGTCGTTTAAATTGTCAGGCATAATCATGTTTTTTGTAAATGTACCTAACTAATACTGCGCATTGTTGATTATTATTATTATTATTATTATTTTCCAAGACTTACTTTGCAGTTACTTAAATTAAATCGAGAAAAGTTTGTAAGGAATCGAAATTCCATTTCTATTCAAGAATAGAATCAGAATCGTTTAGTGTAAGTCAAGGGAATCGATTCCGTTCAAAAAATACAATAAATATATGATTAGATTTTAAGCATTCATGCACTGTAAACTCTACCGCTTTTGAAATTAATTGCGATGTAATGTATTTTACGTTTTGAAATAACTATGGAATCTTACTTTTAATATAATAGTTCTTACAAATTTCCAACATCTGAATCGAATAGCGGTACTATTTTACTACGCGCATGCGCATATTACACGCAGCACGCGCAAAGGCCGAATAATAAACAATCTTAGACTGCACACATAGGTGCCCTATTTAGGGTTACAATAGCGCTTTAAACGATCCTATCTAGTGCCCTATAATTTTATAAAGAAACCAATTTGAGATACAGCCCTCCGAACTGGTAAGGTGAAGAGTTGCACAAGCTAGCAGAAGTTAAATTTAATGTCCAGACATGGAGTGTTTGCTAAAACATGGCAGGTTATTTTAAAGAGCCACGAGGTAGAAGGTTATAAAGTATTTTATAGCTCTTATGTCACTTAGATAATACAGCCTCAGGGTGTTTTTACTTTGATGAGTTAGTACAGGAAGTTGAAAGACAGCTAGCACATGCGCATGCCAGTTTAATAGTTTGTCGGTGGTGTAAATGCTGTGTTAAATTGCCCCAGACAGACTAGCATGGCGGGACCCGAGCTGCTGTTAGACTCCAGTATCCGTGTGTGGGTCGTGCTGCCGATTGTCTGCATCACGTTTTTAGTTGGAGTTTTGCGGCATTATGTTACTAAACTCATCCAGAGTGAAAAGAAGGTCGAGCTGCAGCAGGTGTCTGACAGGTGAGTCACGTGCACGACACCATCTGTGACGTCACAATTAAGTATTAATTATCTTTTTTTTTTTATTATTCTTTTTGACATTTTTATTGACAATATATAAGCAGGAGGGTATAAAGGGATGATATGGCATGAGGAAGGAATATGAATAACTTGTTTTCTTTAGGGACATAATTGCATTTAACTATTTTGTGTTGCTTTGCAAAAAAGTTCTGTGAAATTTCACATAAACATTGTAACTGGATGTGTGAGAGTGTACCTGAGTCAGAGTAAAAAGCATAATTCATTTGACAGGTTTAGAAATCACATCTATAAATTGGTAGGTTCGATTTTCACTCAGTGCCCAAACCCCAGCCACTGGATGCAGTGCCGGTCCCAAGCTCCGATAAAATGGGAGGGTTGCATCAGGAAGGGCATCCGCCATATAACCTGTGCCAAGTAGTTGTGCGAATCGGATGGTCCGCTGTGGTGACCCCTAGACAGGAGCAGCCGAAAGACTAACAACAATGCCTATAAATTTTTTTTTTTTTTTTTTTTTTTTAAGTACTCCTTGTTTTTTTCCCCCATTTATTTGAGAATAAAAAAAAGTAAATGATACACTCACTCACTTATCGTCTCACACATTACGGGCAATTTGGTAACGCCAATTACCTGCATGTCTTTGGACTGTGGGAGGAAACCAGAGTACCCGGAAGAAACACACCAAGCACAGGAACACCATGCAAACTCCATGCACACAGACCCAGAGGGGGAAATTGAACCCCTTGACCCTGGGCCACGGTGTTAACCACTACACCACTGTGCCACTACTTGGGATTAGTTTAAGCGTGCAGTTTTTGTGAGTAGCGCAGACTCCAGGAGACAATTATTCATGAGTATAAAGTTAGAAATCTGAGGGGGAAAAAATCACTATACTGGGTTTAAAGACAGAAACGTGAGTTTAAAGACAGAAACCTAAATTTAAAGACAGAAACGTGAGTTTAAAGACAGAAACCTAAATTTAAAGACAGAAACGTGAGTTTAAAGACAGAAACCTAAATTTAACAATTCTGTGTTTAAAGAGAGAAACCTGAGAAAAAAAGTCACAATTCTGGGTTTAAATACAGAATTCAGAGAGAATTCTAAATCTCTAAATCTCTTCTGTAAACTGTAACCCATCACAATTAGAACATTTGTAAAATCACATTAAAACAGTCATTCAAATTAACCAAATTAATCGAGAAAAGTCACCCATCACTAACCTGTACATGCCGTTTCTAACGTTTCGTTCAAATGCTCTAGTAAATACAAAAGAAGTGCAAAAGCAGGCATAACGTTTTTATGAACAGGCATAAAGTCATTCAAATGAAAGGAACCACAAAAAGCAGCTGTGTTTAAACATTTCTCTCACAGGAAGCAGGGGCTTGAAAATGACTAACTAACCCAAAATGAATGAGGTAATGGCACAATGTGGTAACCATATTTATGTAGTGTGATTATATGCTTAATTAGCTTTCCTCCGTAATTGATCATCATGATTGTACTGTACTAGCGTTACAGATTTTAATGTTTCGTCCCTTGTGTCTTTGTTTGCAGCCAAGTATTGATGCGTAGCCGCGTACTGCGAGAGAACGGCAGGTTCCTCCCTAAGCAGGTATCGTCTCCAAACCTTTGTTCTACAATGAATGAAATGTCGGCACCTGAATAATAACTTATAATCTCTTAAAGAACATTCACAGTGCACTTAGTTAGAACAAAGTAGTAGCAGGTAGTTTAGCTTTCCTAACATTTATAGTGAAGGATTAAGGCTGGCTAGGTGCGAGTTTCATCTTTGATTTTACTTTTGTCTCGTTGCAGTCGTTTGCCATGCGTAAGCACTATTTTAACAACGCTGAGACTGGGTTCTTCAAGAAGGTGAAGCGAAAAGTGGTTCCTAAAAATCCCATCACAGGTATGATTGACAACAGAGAGGATTTGTGCTTAAATCAGCTCTAACATAGTGTAGTAATATTTATTTATTTATTTATTTATTTATTGTAGATACCAGCATGATGACCGACATGATGAAAGGAAACCTGACCAACGTCCTGCCAATGATTCTAATCGGCGGATGGATCAACTGGGCTTTCTCTGGATTTGTGACTAGTGAGTACAGAACTGATCTCAGGCACAAAAAAGGTTCACTTTTCTGCAGTACATATTTCTGCTCGAGATTCCAAACTAGCCCTGGACAGATCTCCTGAACATTTCAGCCTGTGAGATGCCCCTGGTGGCATCTGGTGGTACTACACGAGAAGTTCAAAAGTTTGGTAAAATATTCAAAGAATATAGAACGAATCAGATTGCTCTGAAGATGTCGACGACGTTTCTGACAAATGTGCGAGCCGCAATTCTAGATTTATTAACACACCCGTACTAATATGTTATGCTTTCTGTAGTACTCATTCACAGACCCGTATGAATCAGAACAGGAGTCGGGTTTTATTCGCCAAGTACGTTGAGACACAGGAATTTGATTCCAGCTGTTTAAATTACACACCGACATAAAACATTATACATTTGTTCTAGACAAAAACTATACACAGAAGGATGCACGGCCTAATCTACGGCTAATGTATGGAGAATCTTCCTCTAAGATGCTCATTTATCAATTATAGAAAGAGTCGTGTCCTTTCCTGGGACATGGAAAAGTATTTTCAGTGGAGTTTATGCTTTCATGCTTCTCAGTAACATCTCAAGCCGTATTATTTTTGTCTTCGTGATATTAAGTCATCTGAGACTGATGAGGGACTGATGAGTGTTTATAGCTGCCAAAATGTATTCGTTGAGGAATAAAACCTGTTATCAGAATAGAATAAACTTCAATTCAGTTTACGACACTTGCTGATTTATTTTCCTTTAATATCATGTCACACTGCGACTTTTTAGCTTTGGTGCTGAGGTGTAAATGTTTACAAGTTTCTGCTCTAAAGCTCCACCAGATTTTTACTTGATTCTGGAACAAAATTCTTACTTAACCTTAACTATTCTTCTGCTTCAGCTAAGGTTCCCTTCCCACTGACCCTGAGGTTTAAACCCATGCTGCAGAGGGGCATTGAACTTGTGTCGCTGGACGCATCCTGGTGCGTTATTGGTTTGATGTCTCCTCTTCTTTATTTGTCTGGTTTCAGTGCTGATGTAGAAAAAGTGTTCATCTAGTTGTTGTTGGTTGTTAAACGGTGTCTGAGACTTTATCTGACTGTCCTGCAGGGTCAGCTCCGCCTCCTGGTACTTCCTCAACGTGTTTGGCCTGCGGAGCATGTACTCCCTCATACTCGGACAGGACAACGGTGAGCTCATAACGATCATCGTGAAAAAATGAATATTAAAGTCATGCAGGTAGTTATTATATTCTGAGCAGCTGTTCAGGAACTAGATCGCTCTCGTGTTTGCAGCTGCTGATCAGGCGAGAATCATGCAGGAACAGATGACTGGAGCGGCGATGTCCATGCCCCCGGACCCCAACAAGGCCTTCAAGGTAAGACGTGCATCACTTATATTACGCTTTAAATTCATGGCATCCGACAGTCATCCGTTTATCTCATGTAAACTTCTGAGCTATTTTGAGGAAACGGTTCAACAGCGGCAGTTTGGTGCTGCCGGGATTTGACCCGATGACCTCCTGATCAGAGGTCTTCTAATCAATGTCTTTACCACAGAGATGCCCAAAGTCTCGTCATATGTGGAGCTCCAACAACAAACAAAGATGATAAACCCAAAATAAAAATATCAAGCCTAATTAACAAACTCTCAAACCTTTGGAGGAATGTGAGGCGCAAAACTTCACTCCTACAGGTGGCGCACTCTAAACTATTTACACCTTTTCATCCCGTGTGGAAGGAGTGTATTATTTGCTAAGTTTGTTTAGAAATAATAATTATGGAGGAGGGCTGAGAAACGTGCCGCTCAGTGAAAACTGTTGTATATGAAGTTAATTTGGATTATATAAAGGAATTGTTATAAGGAACGAGCAACATTAAACTAATCATTTTTTTTTTTTTTTAAAGGTTTAAAATTGTATTAAAATGTATGTAATATCGAATCAGGATATAAAAAAAAAAAAATCATGATACTTATAGAATCCCAATTCTAATCGAATCGGCACCGAGGTATCATGATAATATCGTATCGAAAGTTGACCATCAATCAATTGATATGTAACATTTTCATTCTCTTCTGTAAATTCTGTAAATTTCCCGTCTTCCATCACTCCTTTAATTGCTGCGTTTCAGAGCGAATGGGAGGCTCTGGAGATCGTCGAACACAAGTGGGCTCTGGAGAACGTGGAAGAAGAACTCATGTCCCGAGACCTGGATTTCCGAGGACTCTTTCCGAGCCAGAACCGACCAGGAAGAATATTCTGATCTCCGAGTTGTAAAACCACTGCGTTATACAAATGTACACTGAAGGATGGTAGTTAATTCACTGTCATGTCATGCACTCAGACCTCACTGGATATCTTTAATTGTTACTAATGATCGTTTCCGTACTGGATAATAATAGTGGACGATTCGACTCAATCGGATGAATCATTGAGTGTTTAAAAAAACAACAACAAAAAAACAGCCTTTAAAAGTATTTCAGCATCTGAGAGCAGAAGGACAACGTGGCTCGTACTTGAGGAGATTTTTATTTTTTTTTGTAGTGTTGCCAAAAACAGGAGTCGGGAATAAGAGTACGAGATCTTCCATGTGTTCTCATGCATGCTAGTTTGATGATTGTATATTTGTGTATGAAGGTGCATCGTACCTCATCTCCAGTGTTGCCTTAATTAATTGAAGTATTCTATCTATCACTATTTCATGCGTTTTCAGTATTTCAGTTAATATTATCTTGTGTTAATATTATCATTGTGTTCAATCTTAATGAAAAACATGGCCAACGAATGTTTCTCCGTTTTGGAAACTGAATGTAGGAAATAGCCCGAATACCAAATAAATTAAAAGAATAAAGACTGCACAGCACTCGTCGATTGATCTGGAAATGATTTCCGAGTCTAGGGGACGAGGCACAGCAGCGGGCACATTTGCTTCACCACATGCACATTTCCTGTGCTGATTAAAATGAAAGTGATTCACAGGTTTGTTACGGGAGGAAACGCATAACTTGGAGAAACAATGTATTATAAGCAAAGATCAAAACAGTCTTTATTTATAGCCCGTTTCAAAATATCAAAAATGTTTGACTAAAAAAAAAAAAAAAGATTTCACACAAATTGAGTGAGAATGTGCTGGTGATTTAAAGGTGTGCTGTGGAAATGACAAAGGTTTACAAAGCACATCATCGCACCGGATCGTTTAAAGAACAGCAAGAGGAACAATGACACACGGTCTTCTTTTCAAATCATAATAATCATGATGCACTCGCCTGCATCGAGTAAAAAACAAACAAAAAAAACATTAAAATGACTGAAATTGGGTAAAGAACTGTCCAATGTGTTATTAAAACCTGGAAGGATAGTGATGAACTGTCAACGTCATGGATGAAGTGTGGTCGGAAAAAAATAATGAAGGGTTCGCTTTGAAGCATAAAGATTGGACTTTGGAGTGATTGGAAAAAGGTCATGTGGTCTGATGAGTCCAGATTGACCCTATTCCAGAGTAATGGGCGTGTCGGGGTAAGAAAGGAAATGGATCACGCATGGTGTCCACTGTACAAGCCTCTGGAGGCGGGGTTTTGATCTGGGGTTGCTTCAGTTGCTCAGGTCTGGGCTCAGCAATGTTATGTGGCAATAAACTGAGGTCAGCTGACGACCTGAATCTACTGAATGTTAAGGTGAAGGTTCTCACATCTATGGAGTTTTCTTCCCTGATGGGACGACCCATCATGTGTGTGCAACTTCTTTTTTTTCACCAGACAGTGTACATTAAATAGACAGTTTGTGTGAAAAACTTATATAATTTTCCCAGTTTTAGAAATTAAGAAGACAAATGAAAAGCTCCTCATGAACTGCTTGAGAAGACAAAGGCAAACGTTTTATCAGAACTGTTAAATATCAATTTAGTCCACAATTGTCTTGGCCACTACATATTAACTTTATATCAAATTTAATTAAAAGATGTAGATTAAAGTGCCACAATTCAAAAACCAGATGTTTATGTAACAACCTCAGCAGTGACCACATTTCCCCTCTTATCTGTTCCAGCCACTCAGCATCACCAGTATAACAATCACCGGCCTGATCATCTGTACCTGTTCCTCACTGGCACACGCCTTAAGTTAGATGGGTTTTTATGCTTGAATGATTTATAAGTCAGTGTGTTGCTTAATAAATTTTCCTATGAAACTGCTCAGTTATAGGGACTGGACTGAGAATGAGAGACAAAGTCCTTCAGGAAGCCTGGAGAACTGTTCCTTAAGGCTACATTAAAAAAAAAAAAAAAGTCTGGCTTTCTGGAATCAAATTATGAAGAAATGATTGGGGTCCAAGACTTTTGCACAGTATTTCCTCATCATCGTAAACCATGAAAGACTGGGTGATGTGAAAAATGCCATGATGCGGATTAAGATACAAAAACGTTCACTGTAAAAGCCCATATAAAAATTTCAAAGAAAGTCACCTTGAAGTGCGAAGATCATAACAGTGTCGAGACATGTTGAAGGATTTGTGGTTAACACTAACACAGCTTATTTATATAAAAAAATGCAAGCAAACAAAACAAAAAAAAACCTGATTATTTGTCACGAGTGCATGAGGCGAGAAAAGTCAAATTCATTCAGGGCACAAACATAAAATCTTACTAATATACACTTCTCATTTATTCATATCAAAACATTGGAGTATACAATTATATGCTCCGTCTTATACAGTAAAATAAAAGCTCACCCTGTCCCTGTATTTGAATCTTTAACAATAATAAAGATATTTATTAACAATACAAAAATACTGTACAGATGCATTTTAAAAATCATTAAGAGCTCTAGCCAGAAAGCACTTTTACAGAAAAAAGATCCAACAACAATATTCTCATCGCTCCAAAGAGTTCATTAAAAATTGCACACAAACGATGAAAAGTCAACAATATTTAACTTATATCCTGTTTTGCGGTTAAATCTGTCTGCGATAAAAATACAAATTGGTGCTGAAAATATATATTTATATATTTCTTCTGTTTGCTTCCAGCAACAGAGAGTATTAAAAAAAAAAAAACTATTAAAGATAACGAGAACATGCAGGAACAAAGGAAAAAAAAAAAACATCGGAGGAGTTTATGGAAGATCTCGAATCAGTCACTCGGCATTTAAGAAAAATAAATAACTAGATCACGAGTGATACGACGCTAAGGTTTTTCCTCCCCTGACACTGACATTCGCCCAAAAATACTTTTTATATATATATATATATTTTTCACAGGAATTATATTGCAACAGTTTCTGACATATATCCCTGATGTATTTCAACGAGACAACAAGAGACGTCTGGGTGAAAATGCCGACATGGCTAACGCAGGAATAAAACGAGGCTGTGCTGAGCTCTGCGTGTTATTCGTGATTAGCAATGTTAGCTGCTTTTTTTCTTTTGGTTGGAAACAAGCATTTAAAGCAAGTTTCATGGAAACAAAAAAAAAAGCAACAGCTCTGACGATCCATCAGTCTGTCTGTTCTTTTAATTTTATTGAAAATCAATCTCAAATGGCAGTCTACTTAATAAAAGTAATAATAATAATAATAATAACACTAATAATAATAATAATAATAATGTGGATGGTGCGCTACACAGGCTGCATGACTGTTCTCTGGCTAAACCCACTGTAGTCCACACAAGCAAAGACAAACATGGAAGCAAATGTACAAACACAAGCTGACCCAAAATGACGTACAAACCAAAGAAGGAATCGACTGAAAGGAAAACTCCGGACATTTCAAGTCAAAGTGCTTCATACGTTCATGCTGGCGTGGCACTGAACACGTAGGAACTGTGCAGATGCTAATCTACATTTTACGAAGCGCTTTCCTTTCAACCACTCATACAAAAATCAACTAAAATGGGGGGGGGGGGGGGGGGAAACATGGTTACAAAGACAATCTAAACCCCAAATCTTGCTAAAGCCACTTTAAAATGAAAATCAAAGTAATTTATCCATTTTTCGTGGACAGAGTATTGAAACATTCAGTATGAAACGAGTGCTGGCGTTTCCCTTCACAGCCACAAATGAAACCCAGCATTTAAAGTTTTCTATCAAAACATTTGAACTGACCTGATAATGTTATCTAAATGTACAGTCTAATGGGACTTTAACTTCGTCTCCAGCTCGTTAACATTGTGCTAATTGGCGCTTGGCTTGATAACAAGGAACAAAAGCTTCTAGACAGGTTCTCCTGCCTGTGTGATTTACTTACTCCATCTGCAAAAGCAATGAAAAAAAACAACAAAAAAAAAAAATAAACAAAACAGAGAAACACAGCATGAAGCTGAACACTTGGAAAACAAAACAAAAAGCCTTAGGATCAGTTTGGTTGAATAGAATGTGAAAGGTCGCAATAAAAATCAATCCTATTTGACACCTTGAAAGATTTACAGTGAAACTGAAACAGTCTGAAACAATCCTAAGGTTGTGTATTTAAATTATAAAAAAAAAAAAAAAAAAAACACCTAGCGATCAGAATGATGTATTTTTATATCCAAGTCTAAAAAAAAAAAAAAAAAAGCTTTGGAGAAGAATCCGAGGTGATGGTGCTGGTATCTTTAGAACATCTAGCTACAGCACTCTAATAACTTTTAAGCTGTAAAAGGAATTAAAAGTCGCGAAATGTTTAATCCTAATATTCAAGACACAGAATAAAGAGATTCTCCAAAATAGTTTTGTTTTTTTAAAACCTAAATTCTACATTTCTACTCGCTGCGGTTGTAGATTAGTGTGTTAAAGTCCTGAGTTACTGCTGAAGGTCTCGCCCCTGATCCACCTTCTTTCCGCTGTTGGGCCCTTGAGAAACGGCCCTTTAACCCTGCGTTACTCCGGGGGGACACAAACGCGACAAATAAAGACTTCGGTATACAATGTTTGATCACTACAGCTGATTTTGTAATGTTTACCTCGTTTACGACACGCTGACTTCTAATCAAAGTCTAAGGGTATCTGTCGTGAAATCTAAACATTTATGAGATTTTTTTTTGGTGTAAATTATTTATTAATTAAAAAAGGAAAAAAAAAAAAAAAGCTGCAGTGTCTCAGTTTCCACTTAACTGTTGCTCTAGAAAGTGTCGCTCCTGACTTTGGATAAATCGCCATACAAACAGCTTCGATTAAACTTTTTGCCAGGTGTCAGTTTGAGGTAAAACCTGAAAGCTTACAGCTAAGTGCAGTGAAAGGTGTCGTAGTTAAGGTTTCTTAATATATTGTTTATACACTTTAAGGGTGTTCTTTTTTTTTCTTTAGGTTTCATTGAGTAAAAACTAAGTTATCTTGTAAAACGTGGAAGTTTGAATGTCTAAAAGGTTTAAAGTGAGAGTGCAGCTCGGATGCCTGTCACAGGCAGTGAAGCAGTTCGACATTTTTATGAACAAAAGCTCTAAGTCATGCACGAGGGAAAAAAAAAAACAGCAGCGTTCTACGCTCTGAAATTCAGAAGAAGCAATACAGAAGTGTAAAACTCAAGCCCGCATTAGACCCACGCGTTCAGCCTCGACTAGACAAACTTGTCCCTACAGCTTCTTGTGAAGGAATAACTACAGCCTTTACAGTCTCCTGTATTACCCATGATGCCTGTGCACCAGCCTGAGAGAGTAGCCTCTGCCTCTCACTTCCTGTTTCTGGGTAATGAAAAGGCAGAAGGTTCAAGTTTTTTCTTTTTTTGCACAAAAAAAAAAAAAAAGGTCCCTCATTAACCTGAGAGCAGGAAAGAACATAAAGATAGAGGGAGACGAATAGAAGGGAGGAAGGCAAAAGGAGAACAAAAACAGGGCCGTTTCAGTCTATCTCCATGGCCCCGCCTGGTCCGTCGTGGTTGGTGGAAGCGGCGTGATTATCAGCACGAGGCAGGGCGGGGTGCCGCATCTTGTCTTGGCGATGGTAGAACAGCAGGTAGGCAGCGTTGGTCTGAAAGCAGCACAAACACAGACAGACAGATGGATTGATTGATTGGGCGAATTTTTGTATTCTGTTTGATTGTGCAACTGATCCTCAAAAAGGAAAACTTATTTAAAGTTAATAAGATCAACAAAAAACATCTTTGCTTGATGCTGAGAAACTAATGCACAAAGCCTTACATCCTGCTGCGTCGCAAAACGTCTAGCCTGAGAAAACGTCTAGCCTGAGACGGGATCAATCATTACAACATTAAAAAAAATGTTTATGTGGCTTCACCATCTTAATTTTCCCCTGCTGCAACGAAAACTACACTATATTATATTACATGAGCGGATTAATACACGATTACATGATTCGCCTAACAGCCAATCAAAACCGAGATCTTCATTTGCATTATGGATGAAATATTAAGAGAAAATAAATGTAATAAAAAAAAAGTACTGAAGGGGAAACGGGATAAAGTCAGACGGGTGTTGATGTTTGGAGTCATCCTTACCACAATTTGTTCTTCCTTTGTGTAGGTCACTTTACTGTCGTCAAAATAATACCACTGGCCGTTGTCCTTGTTCTGAGCGTAGCTGGTATCTGCGTGGAAAGTGTGAATTGACGAGAAAGGTAAGATTTTACTGACATTTTTTTTTTTTTTTTACTGTTGGCCAGACACTCATATTCACTCACGAGCATATAAAGAACACAGAAGTACAGATTTCCCATAAAGCACCAGCTCAACTCAAGATCAAAGAAAGACTCGCACATCATGTGTGATGATGTGAATGTGAACACATGCTAAATAAACACCGTGGATTCTCTCTGCCAGGCGTTTCCATATTGTTGCTAATTGGTTATAAATAATGCATATACACAAAAACAGACCATATACAGCCTTAATATTAAAATCACTAGGTTTTGGGCTCCCCTTGTGCCACCAGGGCACCTTGCGGTATGACTTTTTGGGGCGTGCAGCTGTGTGATGTGTGGCACCAGGATGTTGGCAGTGTATTCTTTGGATGCTGAGCGTTGCAGGATGGGGTCTCTGTGGATCAGATTGAGATCTGGGGAATTTGGAGGCCAGGTCGACGGGCTCTTTGTTTACCGTGCAGTGAGTGTTCTGGTGACTTTTATATACATCATCGCCAGCATCGTTTTATTCAGCTATTTGAGCTGCATGGCTTTTCTGTGGGATGAGACCAGGTGGGTTTGCCTTCGGTCTCCATGGGCATGGGTGAGCCTTGGATGCCCAACAGTTTGTCAACAGTTTACTGGTGTATAACCGGTGATTAATGGTGTTCCGTAAAACTGCCAGTGCTGTTAATGTTATGGCTGTATATAAACACACACACACAGAGACAGAAATAGAGAGTACACATACAGTGTCCGTCTCTGAGCCCACCGTAGTGGTTAGACACAGCGAAGAGGTCGTATCTGCTGGGAGGTTCCGAGTCGTTCCCGGTCTTCCTCAGGAGGCAGTCGGAGAAGTCCAGATTCCTATAAAATAAGACAATGCAAGGTCAAAGGTGGATGAAATTTTATTGCATGATGCATTGATATTAAAACATTCGTATTAAGATACATATCCCGACCGCCGAAATTCGGGTTACGTTCCCAGTCCACCCGTGAAGCAAGGGGCTTCCACAAACAAGAAATCTCGAGACCTTGAAATGCTTCTTACGAAGCCACTCCTTCGTTGCCCGGGCGGTGTGTTCGGGATCATCATCATGCTGAAAGACCCAGTCACGTTTCTTCAATGCCCTTGCTGATGGAAGGAGGTTTTCACTCAAAATCTCACGATACATGGCCCCATTCATTCTTTCCTTT
>JAQMYJ010000040.1:4910370-4921643 GCA_030014305.1 Clarias laeviceps | reverse complement strand
TTTTTTTTTCTTATTTTGTCTCTCATAGTTGAGGTAAACCTATGATGAAAATTACAGGCCTCTCTCATCTTTTTAAGACGTTGAAACTGTAAAGTTTAATCTTCAGCTTATTTTAACCCAAGTTTTAAAATCAATAAAATTGTTAAAGATAAACGAATTTAAGGCATTTTTATTCTAAATGAGTCTAACGAAGAGAAGGGCAAAATGTATTTACAAACTAGACATGAACTAGAACGAATTAACAGATCATGCATAAGGAAATGTATGAAACGGAGTATATGTTCATTAGACAAGAGTCAAGAACATATTTTATTTTGAACAAAACTTTAAGTATGTTAGTTGGTTACATAATGTTATGTTGCAAAGATCACAATAAAATCACAGCAAATGTAAAACTATTTTAATGGCTGGTTGTTTCAACAATGAAGAAAAAAACTGGAAGTCTTTTTAACATGAAAATTATTTACGAACGTTTCCGAAAAGCACAACCAGCCATGTGTCTAGCCCTCAGAATGATCATGGACATTAAAAGAAATAAATCCAAGCAAAATCTAACAGATTCTGCAAGGACGTGATGTGAAGGTTTGAATCATAAGAAATTCTTAAATCTTTGGCAATACTTACAGTTTCTTACATAGACGTGCCTGTTTACTTCTGATTTATTTCATAAAGCATATTTTGTCTTATATGTGTACACACAATTTTTAAAGGGTCAAAATATTTTATAAGATATGGCAAATAAATCTTTAAGACTGTTCCATGTTTAAGTCAAATGTATAATATAAAAAAAAATAAATAATAAATAAATAAAAAAGAGAGAGAGAGAGAAACCATATGCAAAACCAACCGGAGAGGGAAGTCGACGATGGTGTCGAGCTTCTCGCGGGAGTACTTGGTGTATGAGAAGCGTTTCAGGTGGATAATGAGAACCTCAGGAAGAGACCACAGATCCAACTTCTTAGTGGCGAGCTGGTGCTTCTTGCAGGTTGGGCAGTACCTGAAGAAAATCGGTAGTTAGATAAGATTTATAAGATCATCAGTTTGCAAAATCAGATGTACCAAAAGATATTACTGACATACATTTTTTCCCCTAGCAAAGTAGTCACTAATGTAGCTGCAGGTTTGGGTAAACACACACACACACACGCGCCTAACCGTTTGTTATGGACAAGGTCACGTATCAAGATGCTCAGCCATTTTGTTAAGGAAATACAGCCAGCTATGGCTAATTCTCGACTAAACAGCCCGGCACAGGCATCCAAAGGCTTTTTTTTTTTTTGTCCAAATGTTAAATCAAACGAACCAGCGCTAGTGAGTGAAGACTACTGCTACCGGTGTGCAAAAACTACAGGCGACGTTCAGCCAGAGATGCTTAATAGAGTAGTAACAGTCAGGCAACACGCCGGTGTGTCAGGGTCCTTATAATACCTTCCTAGTACGTAATAAACATAGTTGATCTGCTTCACCCTGTCTGATCAGAAGAACTGAGAGATCAGAGTGTGTAACAATATACCGAAATCAGACAGTCAAAGTTACGTTACAGAAAATGATCTCAGAAAAAAAAATATTCAGACGGGTTGAGCATACACAGTGCTGTGAAAAAGTATTTGCTCCCTTAACTGAGACGAGTGAGGTCTGCAGTTCTTTAGATGATGTTTTGGGTTCTTTTTAAGAGCTCCTGGACAAATCTTCGCCGTGCTCTTAGAGTAATTTCGGTAGGCCGAACATTCCGGGAAGTGTTCACCACTGTTCCTAGTTTTCTCCATTTGTGGATAATGGCTCTCACCGTGGTTCGCTGTAATCCCAAACCTTTAGAAATGGCTTGGTAACCCTTTCCTGACTGATACATATCGATTACTTTGTTCCTCATCTGTTCTTGAATTTCTTTAGATTTCTTTCTTTCTTTTTTTTTTAGATCTTTCAGCATGCTTCACTTTGTCAGGCAGGTACTAGTTAAATGATTTCTTGATTCAACATGTCTGGCAGTAATCAGGCCTGGGTGTGGCAAGTAAAATTTAACCCAGCTTTCCAAAAATAATATGCTTAATCACAGTTCATTCATGATTTAGCAAAGGGGGGAGGCAATTACTTTTTCACATAGCGCCAAGCTGGTTTCGACAGCTTTTCCCCGACTTAAATGGAATCATAATTCAACAACTGGATTTGTATTTACTCAGGTTATCTTTGAGATCATCAAACAAATATTGTGTTTAATTTGACACAATCATTTTAAGAGTGACAAATTAGGATTTTAGGATAAAAATAAATAAAAAAAACACTTTTTCACAGCACTGTATGTACATATAAATGAAGGTGCTGATTATTTCCTATTACATTCTATGCAGCTCTAATAAATGATCATTTATATAGTAACAATGCAAACAATTAAGCCTGATAATAATGGGATTAGGAAACATCATCTAGTCGATGATATGGTGAAGTCAGGAAATGGTACGTTTATGAAAGAAGTCACCAGTATCACACCTGTACATCTTATTAACATGGGAAAGTCTTTAGGACTAAGGAGTCGTTTGACCTTCAAGAAATAGCAGTTTATGTAAGGAATAACAGTTTAGAGGGTGTTTCATAACCTTAAAAGTTATCGGACATTATTAAAAACCACAGACAAAAAGATAAAATGTTAAGGTAACCTGTGGGGAAAAAAACAGCACTTTGTGCTATGCTGTTATAGGAAAACTCTCCACCTCATTTCAAACAAATAATCCATCATGGATTGTTTTCCTAAAGCACCCCCAACTGTCATGTTATTCCTTACATGTCTGATCTGATACAGTCAAAAAACAAACAAACATGATATTGTGTTCAGTTATATTTCTCTTACTCTTGCAGCGCTAGGTTTTTACTCTAAGTGTTAGGATTGTGTTACCAGGGATTTTCCTCCTCAAGTGTCTCAACAGTGGTAAACAGTTTGATACACTCCTGCAGATCCACTGTGGTTTGCTGCTGTGGGACGTCCATGCTCTTGTCTTTTAAGTATTTCTGCAAAGGGAAAAAAACAAAAAACAAATAAGAAACTCTGGGAAACTGTTGGACAGACCCTGACCAACCAATATAATCAAAGCCAATATATATCCATTAAAGTCAGTCTTTATAAACACAGTGCTTTACCGCAGCATGCCTAATGTTTGCATAATTAAAAACATACACTACCAGTCAAAGGTCTGGACACACCTTCTGACTCCATGGTCTTTCCTGATTTTTATTTCTTTATTTTTATTCTTTAGTCTGCTACTCATGATCTGCAAATCCTTCATAACGGCTCTAATCTGAGGTGCTGTTTGTTAACTGGTGATTTCTGAGGCTGGTGACTCTAAAATGAACTTCTCCTCTGCAGCAGAAATAGGTTTTGGTCTTACTTTCCTGGGAAGGTCTTCATGAGAGCCAGTTTCATCATGGTGCTTGATGGGTTCTGCAAATGCACTTGACACAATACTGTTCTTGCAAGAACTGAAAAGCTGACCTCAGTGAATTAAAATAACTCCTGACTGTTTTTGGTACTTAATTATATAATGCCATGTGTGTTACTTCATAGTTTTGAAATCTCCAGTATTGTTCTAGATTTTAGAAAAGTTATTCAAACTTGTTCCCAAACTTATACCATATAGTGTGTATATAATTGCACACACCACTCTGGAGAAAAATAAGAGACCACTGCAAAATAATCAGTTTCTTATGTTTTTTTTTCCCTTACAGGTGCATGTATTGGTGAGATGAACAGTTTTGTTTCAATATATCAATATTTCTATTGTAACTATTGTTTTTTTAGAGTGTATATTTAAAGGAAATGACAAAATCACACACAACACATTAAAATAACCCAAGGTCATGCAGTATTTCATACTTTAATAACTTGTATAAAACAAAATGCAAATAATCTGTAAACAAGGTATGTTAATGCTTTGGCTAAATAACATTAAGAAATCAGTACTTTGTGGAATAATAACCCTGATTTGCAATTATAGCTTTCATGTGTTTTGGCTGTCCGACAGTTTTTCACATTGCTGTTGGGTAACTTTATACCATAATTTTTGCAAAAATGCAAACAGCTCAGCTTTGCTTGATGGTTTGTGACCATCCATCTTCGTCTTGATATTTTTTTGGAGTAAATTGCAGTGGTCTCTTATTTTTTATTTAATAAAAATTTTGTAAGGATTTCATTATGAACTTCTAAATAATAAATACTTAGTACTGGAACTTTGTAAAAACATCAGGCTGTATATGCGCTTACCTCTGCCTCGGTGTCATCGTAATATTTCTTTTTCATGTCAGGGTCCCAGTCAATAGCCACGTACAGCTGATCTGGGAAGTGATAAAATTCCACCTTACATTATATACACACATTCTCATTCTTTACATTATCCAAATCCCCTAATCATTTAATATTTTTCTGTGGGAAAGTGCTCCCCCCTGTGCATACAACCAGAAATCCAATACAAACCCTCATTTGGTTCTGTGCACACAGCAATGCAAGATGTAAGATTTCAGCAGATGCAGGGCGAGATACTCAAATCTTTGCTGATTTAAAATGATTTCTTCTATTTTTTTTAATAAACTGTGGTTATTGTTGAATACATTTTAACAATCCTTTATCTCATAATTTAATGCTGTAAATTTAATCTGCCGATAAAACGAACAAGTAATTGGAAGTAGGGATTGGTAATGAAGGAGAATTAGAAGTTGTGATAGGGGGCAGTGTTCAGACCGAACAAAGACAACACTATAGTGGAGTTAATCTTACTTACAGTATTAACAAGCGAAAAAACATGCGGTAAAGCAGATTGGCGTTTTAAAACATGACGTGACTCACTGCTGAAGGAAAGCGCACCGTTTCCGTCCCCGATGCCTCGGTCTGTGGTGCCGTTGGAGTTCACAGCCTGTATAGTAAAGAGTGGCTTCCTTCTTTTCTCAGCACAGTGCCGTCTTGCCGTCATCCTGGTCTTCGGCTGAGCGGCGGGCGCACCGCACTCTCCGTCATTCTCGTCTCCGTCCTCATCCTCTTTCCCAGAATTCTGCACGTCTGCTGCGGCTTGGGAGGTGTTATCCGTGCTGCCGCATGCCGACTGGCTCTCCTCGGTGCTGCCATCCCGGCTGGCTTTACTGTTCGACTTCTCGTCCTCCTCCTTCACCTCCGCCTCGCTGCCGGGGTTCGCTTCCGCTTGGGTGCTGTTCTGCTGGGAAGGCTCTTCCTTCTTGGGCGGCCCTGCGACCTCAGCTTCTTCCTCAGCCTCTTCCTCTGCCTCATCTGTGTGAAAATGGCAGAACATAAATACGAGACCAAACACGTTAAAGTGCTGCATTACTCTCCAGATCTCAGGATTTTACCTCCACTCAGTCCATTGGTCTGATTTTTGTAGATCTCGTCTTCGTCATCGTTCTCTTCGCTACCGTTTTCTTCTTCTTCCTCTTCCTCCTCGTCCACTTCCTCCGTCGGGTCTGGCTGATGCACATATCGTCTGTAACGGGACATCACACTAGTCTAGCCTCTCAGAATTAAACAACAAAAAATGACTAAACAGTAAGGAGTGATGCATGAACAATGTGTGGAATATTATTAAAATGTCTCATCAACTTATTAATGTTACCTAGTTTTCTACTTAAAAAAAAGTAGTCTACTTAAGTAGTGTTCAAGTCTGAATCCAAATCTGTCCAAGTTACCCCTAAATTCTGCATCAATCGTGATAAAAAAAAAAAATCCCATAAATTAAAATAAGGTTTACCAAATCTTCTTTTACGAAAGCCCTAGTTGACAGTTTTTGTGCAATCTCTGCCTTCTGGTTTTCACTACGTCACGCCTGAGCGCTGATACTCACATCAGCCGCTGGAGAAAGAGCTGGTAGAGGTCTTCCCTGGTGCACTGTGCACGCGGCAGAGCCATCAGCAGCGGGTGGCCGAACAGTGATGTGCTGTAGCTGTTTCCGCCGTAGTCTCTGTAGTTGGAGCGCTCGCGCATGTAAACGGCCAGCAGCACCTCCTCCTCGTCCTGATCCATGGCGCCGCTGCTGTTCAGCTCGTACCTGCGCAAGCAAACCACACACGCGCGCGCGGAATAAAATTCATGCAAGACTTCAGCATCCACACTAACACTCCCACACTAACACTCTGGTCGACTAGAACAAAATTTAGAATGTTATTTTGTATTTAATTACCAGTTAAGTTAAGCGGAAATAAGTTTATAGCTGACCAACATGCAGCAGACAGTTTAGAAAGAAGATGAAGCAGAATGAGACGACAACGTGCTCATTTTCCGAAGTGCCTATGAATAAAACAAGTACAAGCATACATCTATATTTTTTTATAATCAACCTTAGAATTAATTACGAGAGAGTCGAACCACTCTATAAAATCTTCTTCAGCAAATCACAAAGACCACTTTTTCACAATCCGAGTCCTGGAACATGCCCGAGCCATCAGGAAAGAAAAACTCTGTAGATGTGATACACTGGTCATTCAGTACATTCAGCTGACTTTATTTTATTGCCTCATACCATTGCTGAGCCTGAGCAACTGAAGCGGCCCCAGATCATAACACTGCCTCCAGACGCTTGTACAGCAGCCACCATGTATGATGGGTGCATCGCTTCATTCGCTTCCCTTCTTACCCTGACGCACACATGCACTCGTATAGGTTCAATCTGCACTCATCAGATCATGTGACCTTTTTCCATTGCTCCAAAGTCCAATCTTTCTGCTCACTAGCAAACCAAAGGTTTTTTTTCTGATTAATTTCACCAAAAAAATGGACTTCTGTTTAGTCCAAATCCCTATTTACAGCTCTCATCACATTGTCTGTCTGGAAATGTTCTTACTTTCACTATTAAACAAAGCTTTGACTCTACTTTCCTTTTTTTTTTTTTTTTTTTTTACAGTGCAACTTCACCAAGAGTTTAAGTAATCACCATTCTTGATTTTTTTTTTTAAAACCCACATTTCTTCTACACAACTGACAGCTCAGCCACTATATCCTTCCAGGCTCTATTAATGCACTGAGCAGCTCTTAACCCAATCCAAGTCATTTCATATTCCCTCAGTTGTCTTGGTTGCCAGTAATCTGACTTTTCTAAAATGACTTATTAAAACTGCTGGAAAAAAAGAGAAAGAAAAAGAAAAAAAAAAAAAAAACACACAAGATTTTGTACAGACAACAACTGATGAATGATTTACTGTGGAACAGAGAAACAGTTATATTTTTCTGTTTGTTGTTATTTTTGTCCAGGGTCTGGGTGATACTTCTGTTTCAGAAGAACAGGCTAATTCATCAGCTAATTTAGATTAAAATGATCTATTGTTTCCTCAACAAATTCATCACAGAGAATTACACAAAGGTTTAAATCATACCTACCTACAGTTACAGCTTAATTTGTGTTGAATTTTGTTCATATTTGAAGTTTTTGAGGCGTATATAAAGCTACTCAATTTCAACATTCTCTGCCAGAGATTTGATTAAATTATATTAAAATTGTTTCTGTCTCAATGCATCCTGTTTACCAAATAACATACGGGAAAGGCATGATAGTTTTTCCATTCGCTTTGTGAAATCTTTGATGTCTCTTTGATTATCTTTGTTGTCTTTTTGATAATTTCTAGAACAAAGCTCTATCAGGTATAAGATAAAAAGAAGCATTTATCATGATGTGTGACTTCGAAACTTTAAATAATAGTTATATTAAATAAATAATAGTTGCACAGTGTTAGTCAGTGATACTCAGCGAAAGAAAAGAAAAAGATGGGGAACAAATAAATGAATAATAGATAATAAATGAATCTGTAACTCATACACATTGTAAGATTGAGTGATTTTGCACAAAAAAAAAAAAAAAAAAAGAACCGATGCTTACACAAAGATGTCATCTCTGTCCAATATGAGGCTGAGAGACTCATCTGTGTTATAGATCTTGTAGAAGCGATGGTTGAATACATCCGCCACTACCATCTGATAAAGGAGGGAGTGGGAAAAAAAACTGCATTGACATTCACTTCAGTTTATTTTTCTCTCTCTTTCACACACTCACACACACACACACTATGTGAAATTGTGCTGAGATCAGGTGGAAAATTATCAAACGGCAGAAGTGAAATTGAGGCAGAAGTGAAAATAGGTTTCAGAAAATACTTTCTAAAGAATAAAGCTCAGACTCAGCTATGGGAATTTTACTGTGGACACAAACACCAGCACACTGTGACATCACTGACACACACACACACACACACACAACAGAAACCTCAAAGTGCTGGATTTCCATGCAGTGTCCCATTTATCATCATCATCATCATCATCATCGCATATGCTATATAGAAATGCGACTGTTAATCTTTGACCATCCGTTTAAAAAATGTCAAATACAAAAAAAACTTTTGTATTTGAATCTCTCACCTTTTCTGCTGAGACATCGGTGGCTTGAGACAGAGCGGTGCACAAGTCCATCACTCGGCCAGCTTTGGGTACAACCACTCTGTACTGAAGGGAGAGAGAAAGAGAGAGAGAGGGGACAGTGAGACAATTCAATGTAATTAAAGGGACAGAGAAAAACACGTGGGGCGAAAAAGTGAGACAGATAAAGAGGAGAGAACGAGGAATAGAAGGGATGAGAACAGAATGATAGAGATCGATAGGGTCCACAGAGTGAGATAGTCAGAAAGACAGTGGGACAAAAAAAAAAAAAAAAAAGAAAGGAGGTATAGAATGTGTGAGTAGGAAGGACAGGGGAACAGAGAGTGAGACAGAAAAAAAAAAAAGAGAAGGGGGGCAGAGTGTGAGATTAAAATAATAAATAAATAAAATTGCATCGTAAGAGACAGCAAGGAGGCAGAATAAAATAGATGGACAGTGAAAAGAGGGAAAAGTAGGAAGGATAGTGAGTCAGTTAAAGAGAGATTATTATTAGTGTTGCTTGCGAAGCGCCACTCTTCTTATTTGCCCCACTGTCATATAAGGGGGAAGGTACTCCGCATTGAAACAGGAAGTGCTCACAGTTGAATTCCTGCTATGGTAACTTGCATAGGAACTTTAAAACTGAACCCAACTGTGGACCCCGTTGTCATAGAGATATAGGGGGGCCCAAGTTTTGCCGCGGCACGCACCACTCACATTTTCTTCAGAAAATGTACCTCTAGTTATTACTATTATTATTACTACTATTATTATTATAGTAATAATAATAATAATAATAATAATAATTACATGCTTTTCTTTTTTTTTATGTTCACTAGTGTCATCTTACCTTGTCTGTCTTCTTTTATTTTATATACATTTATTTCTTATTATTCTTTCTACACCATTCTGTTTTTTTTATCCATCTACTCCTGTTATTTTCTTGTGACTTATTGCTAAGTTTCTGCAATACGAATGTAAATATTTGTCATGCCAATAAAGCACCTCTCTTGAGAGAGAGAGAGAGAGAGAAGAGCATAGATAGAGAAACAGATAGATAGTGAAAGGGGACAGAGAGTGAGAAAGAAAGAAGCAGGAGAGCGAGAGAGAGACACGAGTGTGTTAGAGCAGGGAAAACACTAAAATGTGCAGGGCAGGGGGTCGTCCAGGACCAGGGATGGGAACCAATGTCCTACAGTACTCTTTGATTAGGTCTAAAGAATTGAATGCAGGGTATACAGTGTGGACAACTCTTTTACGTCTATATTATTCCCAGTAGCTACTCAGGAATGCCTAATTTACTAAATGTGCATTTTAAGATCCACGAATATATTTTTGATTTCTGGATGAAAGACGACCGTTTCAACAAACTGAAATCCGTCACCACAAGACGTTTACCTGCAAAGGTTTGGCCAGAGGGTTAAGGGAGACGAAGAACACCTCCATGACCCTCTCCTTGCTGATGGGCAGGGGAATGCTCAAGTAGCAGAAAGGGTCGAATGTCACAGACACCTTTGCGCACTCGGGGCAAATGAGCGTGGATTTAAAGAGCCCATGAAACGTGTCTACAATCACAGAGTCGTTCCGTCGCCTGTGGTTACACCACGCCTCCTCTGCTACTTCCTGTACATAAAACAAGAGAGCGAGACAGATCTAGCACTTTTCCATGTATGTTTATTTTCCAATCAAACTATATTGTGTTTGCTGTCCATCCTGCTGTCTTGTGTGTTTACAGAAGCAGTTCAGAAAACTAAAAAAAAAAAAAAAAAGAGTTTTTTTAAAAGTTTATCTAAAATATTTTTATTATTATCATGTTTAAAAAAAATAAAATAATAATAGATCTCACCCAAGGTGTAATACAGAATATAACTACATGCTGTGTCATAAAACCATGAGAAAGGCACATATTTACAGAAACCATATTATATGGGAGATAGACTTTTATTACTCATTAGTTGCGATGTAAAACATGGAAAGAGAAATATTAAAACCGAGCCTTAACACAGACGCACAGATGTTTGCTATTTTATGGTTCTGTATTGTATTACACACAAATATAGAAATATACAACTCCATAAAGTGCAAAGTCCCTGGCATTCAATCTGTGTTTACACATTCCTGCATAAAATTACTAGAATTACACATTATAATCTGTACTAAAGTTTTGTGATGCGCGAGTACACAAACCGTATATTCATAAGCACTGATACATGTGAGGTTCCCTTAGTCAGTACCTGGTCTGGTCTGCCGTCTGCATCCTTGAGCTCAATGTAGACTTTGTTCTTGACGCGGTTCAGGTCCTCGTGCAGGCCGTCTAACAGGAAGGACAGAAGCTCCTGGGAGTCGTGCTGCTGGTATCCCAGGAACTGGGACGCAAAATGGCCCACCTTCGTCTGTGTAGACGCAAACACACACACACACACACACACACACACACACACACACTGTAAATTATGGGAAGAATATTTACCAAAACTAACTACAACTGGCACAACTGGAATGCTAAAATGGTCAGAGGCTAAAATCGCAAGACATTGCAAGAGATTTATAATCACCTACAGAAAACGTTTTCAAATTGTTTCGGCTCTACATGGTACTGAATCATAGGGTGCACATATTTTTGGTTTGGCACACCTGGTTTCTCAAAATGTGGTTTACTTTTGGTTTAATGATTTTGAGAAACCAGGTGTTCCAAACCAAAAATATGTGCACCTTACGATTCAGTACAATGTAGAGCCACATCTTTTCAATTTAGTTTTGGTTCTACATGGTATTGAATTATAGGTTTGGGGTCACTTGCAAATTTCTTTGTTTAGTAATTTATTTTCTACATTCTACAACAATACTGGGGATTTCAAAACTATAAAATAACACATATGGAATT
>JAQMYJ010000040.1:4885246-4897077 GCA_030014305.1 Clarias laeviceps | reverse complement strand
TTATACATGTTTATTCATGACTTCATTATTAAGTCACTACAAAATTAAATCTGAATTCCCACCATTAGTATTTCAGCTAAAAGAAACAAAAAATGTCTTACTGGAAAATATTTGTAGGCCAGAAAATAAAGAAACATATCATGTAAAAAAAAAAAAAAAATTTGCATGCATGATCAAAGGAGCAAGTGTGAAAAAGTGACCGGTTCTGCAGGATATTCAGTAAAACTTAATTTTTTTTTTCCTTATAAAACTACGCAAAGTGAACCTGATACTATATTTTAAGTGAAGCCTCGTCACACCAATTATTGACTTTTTTTTCTTTTTCTTGCTTTATACAGTATTTTTTGAATGTAGAAACCTTTTTGCAGACATCTTTGCACTACAGCAGTTCTTTGCACGTGCCTAAGACTTTACTGTACTATATATAATATAAAACTCAAGTATGTTGTGCTGTAGAGGTGGATGGATGCTCTTCCTCACATTTCCAGCATTGCCTAGTTAAAGATATATAAGGTGCAAGTTAGATTATGGTACAACACTATGATCAAACCCTGGATGTTGATTTAAAGGTGTGATCCTCTATTGGCCTCTCTGCATCTTCCTTCTCTGAGGGAGTTGACAAGGTGTATTCATTTTCCTCCTGCAAAAAAGAAGTAGAATTCTCTGAGGAGGGCCCAGCATCCACCACCGATCCTGACCACCTTCTATAGAGGGACTATCGAGAGGATCCTGAGCGGCATTTTGACTGATCGGACAAACCCCTCACACACACTCTTCACACTCCTGCCATCTGGAGAAAGGTCTCAGATTAACTCAACTACCTCAAAACATCGAGACTGGACTGATTAATCAACACACTGATCTACACTAGCAAAACTATTGAACACACCAACCTGTAAAATGCTCTTTTGCACAATATTCATCAATTGCCACTTTTACACAAACTATTTTAATCTTTTACCTTTGCTGCTAATTACAAGGAACGTTTACTGTTTCTCATGGCATCACCTCATTACCACAGAGTAGTGTAATGTCATGTCTGTCGCTCTTGTTTGCAAGTGCACTTTATGTCGTCTCTTGTCTATAAAACCGTAGATAGTTCTCCGTTTAAATTTATGTTGTCATGTCAATCTGTCTCGCTAATTAGGTTTCTTAGTTAGTTTCTGTTCATTTGTCTTGTTAAATGTATGTTGTATGTAGCACCTTGGTCCTGGAGCAACTTTGTTTTGTTTCACTTTGTACTAAACTGTAATTACAATAAAAGCCGACGTGACTTGACTTGACTTGACTCCAGAGCGAAAACTCTGTGGTGTATTAAAATGGCTTACAACTGCATAGATGTCTTTTGTGGCAGAAACCTTCATCAGACAGATTGCAATGTAATAACTGATAGAAAATCAAATATAAACGATCAGATGAGGTTAACAGGGCCAGTGAATGTACCTGTATTACTGGTATAATATTAAGCAGTGTAATAAATAATGCATGTGCATAACATATTCAGTGCATGATGCGGTCTTAATCTCAGTTTTTCTATCTTTTTCAGTTTTTAAGTTCTCTCTCTCTCTCTCTCTCTCACACACACACACACACATACAAATATTCATGTCTCCTGCTGTCAGTGAAAGGAAATATTTTTTTTATTATGTATCTATATAAATAAAAGAAAGGTTTTGTCTGTACATTGGTCAGAACTCACTCTTACAATAATATCCTTAGGTTTCATACATTGGAGGACCTGAAACCAACCAGTATTGTCTATGTGTCTGGATGTCTGTTCAGCAAGACTTGATCATACAAAACTGTCTGAACAGAATTTAATAAAACTTTGCCAGTCCTTAGGTATTTGCCTGGAGTTTAAAAGGTTAAGTAGAAGTGAAGTTATTAACAGTTATGTACCAGATAAGAAAGCACAGGTTTGGACAACGTACTCATTCGTCAAACTGTGGCCGTGTCTTAAATCAAGTCCTTTTAAAGCAAAACTTACCGTAATCTTTATCCGATCTACTTTATCGTTCTGTGATTTACTCGCTGATTACCGAACAGGGAGGGTATTTGGCTGACGATGAAAGAAGTACAACTAAGTACTTAGAACAAGGTGTAAGATCCTCCTAAATTTGATACTAAAATTTGATTTCTTTGTATTAATAAGTTCGACAGAGAATTCATGGCCTTTAACCTCAAACAATAATATTACTGATAATTATAATAATATCATTTTTAGCTTTAACCTTTTAACTATTTCTACAAACTATGTAAATGACACTTATCACAGAGAAATGTAACTAAAAAGGAAATGTAAAAAACAATTACAAAGACCAAAATATGGAAAATGTCGGGGCATATATAAAAATATGTCATAATACAGTATATAATAATAATTTAACTATATAGACATAAAATCCATGTCGCATATGTGTGTTTTTTTTTTTCATTTACAATATATACTGTACATTTACAATTATTAACTATTCAATTAATTCTATTTAAAGTTGTTTAGTTTCTATCAGACAGCAGCAGGTGGCGCTGTTTCATTATGCATCCCTACAGGTTTACTGCGATTGCTTCTCACAGACACCCCTTTAACGCTTTCTTGATTTGCTGTCAAGAAGCTAAAAAAAGCCATTTATTAAAAATGAGTCACATAAGCTCTTCAAAGATACATATGTTCCTCTTGACCATTATTGTCACGCGATGTTGTGCATTGTTGGTCAAACTGAAATAAACAGGCCTCGTGCAGAGGAGTACTGGGGAGTCAACAAGTCATATGCACGAAACAACAAAGAAATAAACTGATAGCAGATGCTGGCAAAGAAATAATGAACCCTAATTAGATAATGTTAGAGCCATGCCTTAAATATGACTGACCAGGAAGTGATGCCCATATAAGGAACGGGTTGTTTCGACTATTACATAGCATCTGAGTTCTGGACTCTGATTGGCCAGAAGGTGTTGGTTTTATCATTTATTATTTATTATTTATTTATTTTTGATTTACAACAGCTCTGACAAGAATTCTAGCTGCAGGAGTCTAAAAGGAAATTGCAAAGGAAACCACACTGCCTGGCCAAAGAAAAAAACGTTTTGTTGAAAAAGTTTCGCTTTGATTACGGCACACACTATGGTGTCGAATTCATGTGTAAAAATGATTCCTCATGCTTCCTGAACCACGCTTTCACAATCCGAGCCCTGGAATATATACATTGCGTCAGGGAAGAAAAACTTTTGAAAAACTGTTGATTTGATAACCTGGTCATTCAGTGCATTCAGGTCGTCAGCTGACTTTATTTTATTGCCACATAACGTTGCTGAGTCTAGACCTGACCAACTGAAGCAACCCCACATCATAACACTGTTGCTTGTACAGTGGACACTATGCATGATGGATGCATCGATTCATGCACTTCCCTTCTTACCCTGATGCGCACATCGCTCTGCAATAGGCTCAATCTGGACTCATCAGATCACTTGACCTTCTCCATTGCTCCAAAATCCAACCTTTATGCTCCCTAGCAAATTTAAAAAGCCATTTTTCGATTAATCTCCCTAACAAGCGGTTTTCTTATGGCCACACAGCTGTTTAGTCCTGAGTTCTCATCACGTTGTCTGTGTGTATGGAAATAATCTCACTTTCACATCTCTGGGTTTTACTGTTGATTTTTTTTACCATGCAACTTCACCAAATGTTTAAATGATCTCCATTCATGAATTCTTCATGACTCTGACAATGATTTCTTCCACAAAGTTGACAGTTCAGCACAGGGACGGATTATGGGTTGTGTGGGCCCCTGGGCAAAACGTTCGCGAGACCCCCTAACGTTACGCCCGGTTCGCGAGGCCCCCTAACGTTACGCCCGGTTCGCGAGGCCCCCTAACGTTACGCCCCCCCCACGGGTGTAACGTTCACGATGCCCCCTAAGCATCACCACCACAACCACCACAACTCAAGGGCCCTTGGCAGCCAAACGCCCTTGTAGGCAGAGGATCAAAGAATGTAGGCCCCACGGGCCCCCTGCACCCCTAGGGGCCCCAGGGCAGCGGCCCCGCTGGCCCGGTCCGTAATCCGTCCCTGGTTCAGCACTATCCTTCCAGGTTTTGGTAACATTTTGAAGAGTTCTTACTGTAAACCAGTTTCAGTCATTTCAAATCTCCTTAGTTCTTTTCTTTGCTTGATGCAGACCTTCTGAAATGGCTATTTTTTTGGCCTGGTGGTGTAGGATTGATATGGTGAGATGTTTATTATTGATTCTCCAGGATCACCGCTTTATAGTGTAACAGTCAGTACATTTGAAGTCAGTGGTCAATTTTGATCAATTTTTGGTAAACATGGGAAGAAGGGCTGAGTGATATGATGATATAATACGAGTTTCATGCTAAATATCCACTTGATATCCACAGTTTCACAAAATCCTAACCATATATGTCAATATCAATCTTTCTATCCACGATAACATTACAAACTCTGTTATTTTCAGTAGGTCTCTACTGTCTGAATCATTTAACACTCTATAATTTATTTAACTTTAAAAAAAAAAAAAAGATTTTAGTAATGTTTTACAGTTTTTTTTTTTCAGTCGGTTTGGTAGATAAGCTGTAAATCATGATGCATACTGTATTGATTGTATACATTTTTTGTAATATATCACTGACCCCTAATTTTATTATTTAGTTCTTTGTTCAAGTCAAACTGGAACTTTTGATTGTGCAGAATTCCTACACTAATGCACTTATCCCAGTGTTTCACTACTGCTTTCATACCATCAAGGTACAGTAGAAAGATTTCTCAGTACATGAGAGCAATGATTGAACGTCTGAAACGCTGGCCTCCCAGGAACTCCTTTAATGATGCAAGCTTTGGAATTAGCTTGGAGGGAGGTCAGGACTGTACGGGACATGGGGAAATAACTCCCAGCCGAGTTCCTGTAAGGTAAAGTGGTGGTGGTGAACGACTGTGTTGTTTTGGTTGATTTTCAAGGTTCAGCCGTTCTACTCTGAATATTCATGGGAATGATCTTCGAGGGCCTCCCCAAGTCTCCCCCTCATACTTTCACTAGCGCTCCCCCTCAGAGTCCAGTTTTAAACAGTAATGGTGAAAATAAACCAGACATATAAGAAAGACTTCTAGAAACTCAAATGTGAGTAAGATTTGAGAAAAAGCAGCGTCTGCCTCTTTTAGCTCTTCTCATTATTTGCCCTGTTAGTGATCCATCAGATGACAAACTTTCTCTCCTCCTCCTCATCTGTCATGTATGTTTAATGCGCTCTATAAGCAGCGCTGCTTTGATTTGGGTCTGGAGTGAAGATGAAAAGGTCTGACAGCAGGTCACACACTCTCTAAATACACTAAGAGAGAGAGAGAGAGAGAGAGAGAGAGAGAGGGCAGAAAGATGTTGGCTCATCATTAGTGCCTATTCAAAATTAAAATGAGAAATGAAACCCGTGAGGACATACTGTGGTCTGATGTAAAGCAGAGGTAATATTACCACACACGGCTTGATTATTTTGCAGTAACAGGTCATCCTTAAGTGTTTTACTTCTCTTCCTATGCCAGCAATTTGCCAGTTATTGCAATTTATCATTTTTAACGATCAACGTGTCACTTTTTAGTCCATTTAGAATGACTGAATATCTGAAAAACAAGTCAGGTTCTGGTATTAACACTTAGATGTAACTCGTAGAGTTAATTATACATAAAAACTGCACTGCCTGGTCCAAAAAAGTCACACTTATTTATATCATATTTTATTCCAATCCTTTTGGCTTTGAGTGCTGGAATGTGCCCCATATCATCAGGGAAGAAAAACGTCATACATGTGATAACCTGGTCATTCAGTACATTCAGGTCGTCAGCTGACTTTAATTTTATTGCCACATAACATTACTGATCCTACTGTAGACCTGAGCAACTGAAGCAATCACAGATCATAACACACATCTCCAAAGGCTTGTACAGTCGACACTACGCATGTCTTTGGACTGTGGGAGGAAACCAGATTCGTCTAGACGGTGTCTAGACGGTGTCGTCTCGCACCTCCAGGGTCCGGGTTGATTCTCGCCTTGGGGTCTTTGTGTGTGTGTGTGTGGAGTTTGCATGTTCTGCCCATTTTTGGTGGGTTTCCTTTGGGTCTTGGGGTTTCCTCCCAAAGTCCAAAGACATGCAGATTAGCCTAATTGGCGTTCCCAAATTGCCTGTATTGAGTGAGTACCCTGTGATGGGTTGGCACCCCGTCCACTTGAAGTCTCCTGGTTAAGGCTCCAGAACCCCCCACGACCCTGTATAAAGGATAAAGCGTTATAGACAAGTGAGAGTGAGTGAAAGTGTTACAGAGCTCTGATGCTGGAGACTCCTTCCATAATCTCTCAACTTATGAAAAATCATGACTTTTTTTAAATAATAAAATGAAATGATGTTGCGCATCTGTCACATCCGTCCCTGGAAAAAAGTGTCACTTAGAAACCTGAGTGTATTGTAAATGTGTGGATTTATTCAAAAACATGTGCCTTTGCCTTTCAGTCAGCATTCCAGTCAGAGTTGCTGGTATGGAAAAGAAATGAACACCCTTTGACCAATCAGACTTAAGAATTCAGCAGCGCTGTGGTGAAATTTTCATTAATATTTATGTTGAAGCAGTGTAAGCTAATACATTCCGCATACAACATTAGAACATAATGGTACATTCAAAATGTATGATCTTCTCACACGCATTGACTTCTAGGCTGAGCCCAGTCGTGACAGGTCAATTTTTCACGCGATCCGATTGGCCGGGCTGGGAAGGAACGCGGCAAAGCAGTCAGACATGACGGGTTCGTGTTTACTTCTGGTCGACTATTAAGTCGGAATAAACTGAAATGAGAAAACAGTTGTTACATTATTAAAGTGTTTTCCTGGCGTGCGGGGAATCAGACTGTACCACCGATGGCGCGCAATCTGTCAGCATCCTCTGATCCTTTAGGGCTTGAGCTTTTTAGAAAACACGCTCAGGAAAACAAACCCAAGCGTCAAGCGTTCCCAATGACAGGCGTTCCCGATGGCAGGAACATGTCCGATATACTGTCATCCGTAATGTGTGTTCCAGTGGTGTTTAATCAAAACGTACAGTGTTGGATCCACTCTGGCAGTCTTCACATGATGATGATGATGATGTTGGAATAATCTTTAAGTATTGAATGTGGAATCCAGGCGCCCCAAGTAGTAATGGATGGAAAAAATATACAAATATGGAAAGGAATAAATACTAATCATCCTCATGCAAAAAAAAAATACAGTATGGTATTTGTTTTTGTTTGTTTATGTGCCTGTCCACGATTTTCATTGGTGAAATATCTCAAGGCCGGGCCTTTGAATGTTTTTACGAGCTGTATGGATTTTTTCAAAGTAACAAGCTAAAGAACCGATTCGATTTTGACTTGATCTAAGCAGACATGGAGTGCTGCGTCTTTAGAAAACTATTTCTCTCAGACTCTTCTGTATTATGATAAAATATAATACAGAGGAGTCTGAGAGAAATATTATATATATATATATATATATATACTGTATGTATGTATATACAATTTATATAATTTATACATATAATTATATTTAAAGTTGTCACTGTCCAAATACTTATAGATGTATAAATGTGTTTTAATACATAAATGTATTTAAAATATACACATCAAGACGCCTCTAACTTTAAATTGTAATCCCAAGAATTTTGTAATGCAAAGATTTACAAAAGTACAGAAGTACAGAACTGGGGCTGAGCAATATGACATTATAATTTCACATTATTGTGATGTCACAGTATACATGTTTTGTGATCATGGGTATAAATATATCTTTATCCCTCCCTCAAAAAGAATCCTTAGAAGCAGAAGGTCTTTTGTATACTATGATGTCATAGAGCACTGACTCATCATATATACCGCTTTATCGTGTATGCAAGTTTGAAGTGTTAGAATGTGTATGTATTATTTTATATATATACTCTAGACCAGAGCATTAATGATGTTTAAAATGTTTTTAAAACCTTGTATTTTATACTTTAAGTGTTAATTCGCATCATCATGCCAAGTTTGTTAAAAATGAAAGACTTTTCCTCACTAGTTCATGTATGGCATTATTTATTCAGCTAACAAAGTACAAATGTGTTTCATAATTCTTTATCACACAGCTAATGAAGTATGAAGTATGTGTGTATACACTACAAAAGTCAAAAGTTTGTATACCCCTTCTAATTGCATGGTCTTTCGTGATTTTTCTTTCTTTCTACATTTTGAAAATACGCACTAATTTCAAAATTTTAAACAGTTGATATTGAGAAGTATCTTCTATTTCTATCTAATCCGCTCTAATCTGTTGTCTAATTCGATCTAACATTGAATTAGAAGGCGTGTCTAAACTTTTGACCGGTACAGTATATATCTATTTTTTTATTGTACTGTAGGTTGGATTGAAAATGACTCTGCAGCTCGGGCTGCTTTTAAAGAACGAAGTAAGTGCAGATCGGAGCATGAGGACGGGAATCTGTGACTGGGGTCGAATGAAACGATACGTCAGAGTGGAATGTTGCTGCTGCTTTGCGAGCCGGCTGAACAGAGCTGTCGGGTTACTGAATAATGCTGAGTCAAAGTCTATAACGGTGTAATCATTCATTTCCGATTTATAGACACGGTATCTTGAGCTTTTTCACCTCATAGAAAAAAAAGGTGTTGCATGGATTTAGAACATATAATTCAGCATTCTTGTAAAACCCCATGCAAACACTTTGTCGGTTAAAGATTTCATTCCCTTTTTTTTTTTTTTTTACTTCATTCTCTACAGTTCTTGTATTTACAGAGCAAAAAACATAGCAGCTGTACACAAATTTACCTTTTATACACGTTTGATAATAAATAATACTGCCCAAACTACAAATAATAATTAATAATAATCATAATAATAATAATAGGAAGAACAAGACAAATTCATTGTATAACTCTATAAATCAATATTAGATTTTTTTTTTTTTTTTTACACGTTTTCGATTCCACAATTCCAAAAAAACAGACATAAAATGCTATATAACGGTGCAAGTATTAAATCTTTTGGTTAGGGGTTAAACATCTAGAAACATTTTAGTGTAAAATTAGATTGCCCTAAGCTTGTTTCATAAAATGAAGTCAAAATACAATGTTCTGGAATATATATATATATATATATATATATATATATATATATATATATTGTTTTTTTTTTTAAATATCCTTATTTGTTTGTTGTTATCCTTTAAAAAGTGTTCTATGCATCTGTATTAAAAATCTCGTAGCACATCACAGTTTTGGTGACATCATGATTTACAGGATAGCATAGCCTTACATCAGACGTTTAGAGCATAACATTAACAACACGGTAAACCGTCACGTCTCTATATTAAACAAATCTGAAGAAAAAAATACAATGTCGGATATATTTTTTGTCCCCCACACCAAAATTGCAAATCATTTCGTTTCGCTTTCGGTCCAATGCTGCAGTCTCTGGATTTACACGACCTAAGTGCATGAACAGACAAACACACAAACACTTCAGTACACATCCCACATGCTGCTACACTGCTACATCGACCGCATTATCACTGCGTTACGGGCTTTATATTTTCCTCGTTCGTCGGTAAGCATGAAGACGTCTGAAAGATCGCTGCGATAAAGCTTCGGATAGAAAATGTGCGTTTGCGTCGTTCTGACGTCGGTGCCTCCGAGCCCCGCTTAGAGCAGTCCTCAAATGGAAGTCGACTAAGTGGAGTCCTGCTTCCTTTTCTCCACTTTTTCTTTCGGTCCGGATTAGCCGAGTGTGTCGCTCCGGGCCCCCTGCCATCACACACACATAAAAAGAACACAGGATACGCGTCAGTGTGTCTCATTCAGTGGCGCATATAACAAACGGTGTGAAAAGTTATTATAATTGGTCATTTGGTGGAACTTGCTCGCATCACTTAAACAGCTTGAATGCTTTGATTCGGCCTACTTCAAAAAGTGTTGCCCTATATAAAAAGTGTTGACATTGCAAAGTAAAGCAGGCATCGCGGACAAAATAATTAAATTATACAGTTAAAATGCGAGCATTAATAATATCCAGCTTATTCTTAGACCAACCAAAGAGAGTAAAACACCATCCTTGTGTTTCTGTTGGTTCTCGAGACAAGGTTGACGAATCACCTGGGTGAATTTGTGTGTGTGTGTGTGTGTGTGTGTGAGAGAGATCTGGATTGTGACTAGATGATTAACACAGAAATAAATATAGTTGCAAGCAACAATGAGCGGGCCCAAGCACCTGCACCATCGCTACCCGGGCACACCAGAAAGACAGCGGGCACAGTGGGCACATGCATTTAAAGGGGATATCTCAATACCATCATGACATCATATTAGAAAAGTGGGAATTTTATGTTTAGACCTCCAAAAAGCCCCAGATGCTGGAAAAAAAAACATCACATCACACTATGATGTTATTCAATGTGATGTGTGAAAGTTGTTCAGCTCAATTAGCTCTAAATGTGTACCGGCTTTCGTCTGCATACAGTACAGTATGAGCTATACAGCAAACTCTTGTGTGAAGCTCTCAGGCATCCCGATGGCAGCAGATTCCAACCTGTCTGCGGATTTTCATGAGTTCTCGAGCATAGTAAGACCCCTAAAAATCCCCCCCAAAAAATCCAGGGCTGATGACATACTGTAGTAACAAGAGGGCCCTTTTCACATTATGACATCATAGGGCTGATGTCAAAGTGCTTGGGCCCTAAATATATATATATTTTTTATCCTTCAGAGACCCGAACTCTATTGTTATGTACAGGTCCAATCAAAAGTTTGGACACACCTGGCATTATATATTTAGCTAACTGTGCAGCCAAGTACAAATGTGTTTCATAATTCTGTATTTCACACAGCTAATGAAGTGTAAAGTGTGTGGAAATATACACTAAGTCAAAGCTATGGACACATGGTCTTTCCTGATTTCTTTTTATTTCTTTTTACACGATAAAACAATACTGAAGACGTCCAAAATCTGCAATAATCTCCTTTGAACAGTTGATATTGAGACGTGTCTGCAACTGATGCTGAGTAAAGCCTCCATAACGGCTCTAATCTGTGGTGCTGTTTGTTTCATTGGTGATTTCTGAGGCTGGTGACTCTAAATGAACTGCTCCTGCTGCAGCAGAGGTTAGTTTTCTTCTTGCTTTCCTGGGAAGGTCTTCATGAGAGCTTAATGGGTTTTGCAAATGCACTTGACAATACTGTTCCAGGTTGTACCTCACCTCATGCCCAAAGTCTCCTGAGATCTCCCACGACGGTCCCGTGTATACAGGATAAAGTGGTAAAGATGATGAGTGAGTGAGAGTGTATAGGAGATTAGAACGTTCTGTATGGAGGAGGGCTCAGAACACCACAGTCTCTCCAACTCTTATAGGCATTGCAAAAAAAACTCACATCTGAAAAGAACAAATTTTCCAACCTGGCATAAAGAGTTCAAGACATCAAGAATACACTTTGTAATAAAGTGACCCACATATGGTATATGGCCTGGAGATTCTGTATGAAAGTGTAAGTCACTACTGTGTTCTTAATAACAGAAAATGTCTTTCTTTTGTAAAAGAAAAAAGAAATAGAAAGAAAAGAAAAGAAAGCCTAAAGCTAAAAAAGAGCAATGAAGAAAGAGCTGCCCGCTTGGACATCTCTGAATAAATGGGTACGCTCTCTCTCTCTCTCTCTTTCTCTCTCTCTTTCTCTCTCTCTCTCGCTCTCTCTCTCTCTTTCTCTCTCTCTCTCTCTCTCTCGCTCTCTCTCGCTCTCTCTCTCTCGCTCTCTCTCTC
>JAQMYJ010000040.1:4863264-4876649 GCA_030014305.1 Clarias laeviceps | reverse complement strand
CAAACAGGAAGTTAATATCACCAACCATTCCCATTTTATTAAAGTGTATCCATATAAATGGCCCACCCTGTAGATTAAAAAGTAGAAGTACACAAAAAAAAACTACTCAATTACAGTAACGCGAGTAAATGTAATGTGTTACTTTATCACTTATCCTGTGTAGGGTTGCAGGGGGGCTGGAGCCTATCCAAGAATGCTCAGGGCACAAGGTGGGGTACACCATGTACATATGGCACACACACACCTACTCACACACTCACCCAATCATATACTACAGACGTACCGCAGATTGGGAATCGACCTTCTGTGCACGTCTTTAGACTGTGGGAGGAAACCAGAGCACCCATAGACAACCTGGTAAGCACGGGAAGAATGTACAAACTCCACACACACAAAACCACCGTGCGAATATATCAAGTTTATGAATTGGATTGTAGCAAGATCATGTCGCTAACCCGACAGTCCTCACCTTCTCCGTCGACTGCGCCGTGCTGAAGAAGATGGGCACGAAGGCCAGCCACACGATGCAGGTGGTGTACATGGTGAAGCCGATGGGCTTGGCTTCGTTGAAGGTCTCGGGGACGCCTCGACTTTTGACGGCGTACACGGTGCACGTCACCATGAGCAAGATGCTATAGCTCAGGCAACAGATCAGCGACAGGTCAGACATGTCACACTTCAGGATCCCGCGTGCAAGCTCGGGGTTGGGTGGACGCAGCTCCTCGTAGTCGATAATGGTGTGGGGTGGAACCACACCCAACCAGATAAACACTCCGAGCACCTACATGGAGAGACGGGACAAAGAGACGCAGGAATAAGGAGGCAGCTGTTGGGAGACAAAATGACACTCACACTGTTTAATGTCTTTTTGAAAAAAGAAAAAAAAAAAAACACTTTTTGCAATTCCTTGTCCCGTCATGCGGCTAATAATGATGCCTTAAATATAAACAACCTACAAGATAATTGTCGTAAGTAGCCCTATTTGCCATCCATAAGGTTTAATTTACGGTTTTAAAATGACCCTCCTATCAAGAAGTGGACAGATTAAACCTGGAGGTACAGTAACAGTGCTCTTGTGTATTTGTCCCATATCACAGTCATTCATTTCAATACAGCAGCTGGACGGAGGGAAGAACACAGAGACAAGCCCGTCCTCCCCACCTGTTCATGGCGGGATCTCACTCACTGCAGCTTAATCTCATCCGCTAATGCAAAAAAAAAAAAAAAAAAAAAACTTCCAGAAGAAAGTTTCAGGTCATGGAAGGGGAACGCAGACGCAGACGTGAAGACAGATGCTGCTGTCATGATGCTCAGCAGAAAGGCAGAGCGATCGTTTAGACTCGCTGACACCTCCACCATCACGAGCAGAGAGGCAGGGCTAAAAAATATCCCGCTGTCAATCAATCCGGCACCGGAGGACGGATAAGCTTCTCTCCCCCGCGTCCCACTTCCACTGACTCATGAACATCCCATTCATGCTACGCTGACACCCAGAATAGCTTTATTAATATTCCGGCCCGTAAACGTGTGCATCAGCACCCTGTAACTCTTTAAAGTAGACGAGGAACGAGGAAGACGTGTGGGCTGGTTTCCCTCTGTCTCAGGACGTATTAGTGAGATCTTCATCAGCATCAAAACAGCAGTGTGCTTTGTCTGTGCATCTCTCTAAATCTCATTCAGACATAAAGCAGATTTTTCAAAAATATTAATTTCCACATGTTTGAGGCATTAAAGGAGTTCCTGGGAGGCCAGCGTTTCAGACATGAAAGCATGCAGTCTGATCATGGCTCCGGCATACTGAGACAACTTTCTACCTTGATGGTAATACAAGAACTAGTGAAACGCTGAGATAAGTGCATTAGCGTAGCAGGGGATTATATAGAGAAACATAGAGGAGTTTTAACTCTCAGAACTGTGATCTATAACAATGCACACACAAAAAGTCCCGGTTTGACTCGAACACCTATTGTATTTTCTTAATAATTAATATAATATCATTCAAACTGCCAGTTTGAACCATTTATTTTTAGAAAGTAGCTGATCTAAGAGATAATCTATAATCTTAGGGTTCGGTTTATTTTACAGATATGAATATGACTCAAACGAAGGAGACAGATTTTGTGTGCTGTTATTGAGAAATTTAGCAGAAGAGTGTACAAGCTATTTTTTGCTATCCTGACATGCTGTGTAGGAGACTGTAGGAGTTCAGCAAATAAAAATTGACAAATTTCTCCATCCACCTACAGTACCTTCGCTAGTTTCTCGACAACATCTCGCGGCTCTGACCCGCTGGAATGACAGAAGTAGTTTCGAATTTGCCTTGGAGAATAAATGCATCCTTCTCTGCCTTTTAACACTGAATTTGAATAAGTTATGTTTTCTCTGCATTAATCAGAGAGCAAAATAAAATGAAAAATCTATGAAAATCTCTGAAAACCCTGCCTTTTCTGCCCGAACGCCTCCAGGCTAGCCTCTGGTCAGCCGCCTCCAGCTAAATAATTTAACATAAGACGCATTCATCTGCTACATACGTCTGCTACAATATCAGACCTGGTTCAGGTTTAGAAACCTGAAATGATTGAGCTGCACATCTGGACTACAGTCTGTCAGATGACAACACTTGTTCTTGTAATATAGTAAGTACAGTCAAGCTAATAACAAAGCGGTGTAGTCACATGAATGACAAAGTTCTTGATCAGTTGAATGTAGAGTCTGAACGGCAAAGTATAGATCACATTACCATCAAGGTAAAAAGTACACAAGAGCCATGATCCACATCTGAACCGCTGGCCTCCCAGGAACTCCCTTAATGGCCCAAACAATGGTGTTAGTGAATGATTGTGTGTTCAGTTCTCAAAGTTGGCGACATGTTATCAGTCGATTTTCATGGATCAGGCGTTCCACTCGCTGCAGAGGCCAGCTTCCTCTGTAAATGTAATTTTTTAATGCCTTCCAAAAGTCCCGGTTTGACTTGAACGCCCCATCGTTGCTACAGACAGATGTTTCTGTACGATATGTGTCACATCAGCTTTGTTTCTTACTCCATAACCCAGAATCCGACCACCAAACAACACTTTACAGTACTCTCATAAATCACACACCTGTTCCCAGTTACTGGTTCACTATAAACACACACACACACACAGACACAGACGTAAATCTTGGGTGTTTGTGAAGTTTTACTCCATGCTGATCACTATTGCTATTACCGAGCCTGTATTTTATTCAGATTGCTATGACAAATCTACTGTTTGTCAGTAGTTACATTTACAAAATGGACAAATTTCTCTTCGACGCCGATTAATGATTCTAACTTACCTGCTCACATGGATGCTAATCTGATAAAGGGTGTGTTTAAATGCTCTATGCATTAAATTAGAATTGAATCCTTTTCAATTCCTTTTTCTATTTTTCTCCAGCTTTGAGGTTCGTTTAGGCTTCCCATCTTTTCTGCATTACGATTCACAGAATCTTACCAAGATCTTATTTACAGTTACCTTATGTGGGGCAAGCATGCACAGACAAAATATACATGTAAAAGTGTCATGTAAAAGTATTTGCCCCTTCCTGATTTTTATTTTTTTGCATATTTGTCAAAATTAAATGATTGAGATCATCAAAAAATTTTAACATTATACAAAGATAACCCAAGTAAATAAAAAAAAAACCTGCAGTTTTTAAATGAAAAATTTTCTTCTATTAAGAAAAAAAAGCTGCCTGGCCCTATGTGAAAAAGTATTGACCCCCTTGCTAAACTATGAATGAACAGTGATTAACCACTTTTTTTGGAAAGCTGAGGTTAATGTAATTTGCCACATCCAGGCCTGATTACTGCCAGACCTGTTGAATCAAGAAATCATGAAAAAAAAAAAAATAATAAAATAAGCACCAAAAAAAAAAAAAAAAAACAGTAAGGGGGCAAATACTTTTTCACACTACCGTATTTATTCAAACAAACAATCGAGAGAAACAATCGGCTCAAATGTTTACACAGCGAATATTTATCTACTGAACTGATCAAAGGTTTAAACCCCTCCCCCCCCGTAAACAAAATCGATTTCAAATTCATTCTGATCAGGTCAGAGTGTTCCGGCCAAGGACCTGATGCATTTTTATTCCAACTGGCCCATTATTCTGACTTTTGGTGGGATATTTGAGTCCATGTAATTCCTTCCTAATAAGAGTTCTTCATTCCATCTGCAGGTTTTTAGCAGCCAAATTAGATGAGTGGAGATGAACTGATTAAACAAGTGGAATCAGTGATGCCGCCTGCCTGGTTTTGATGGAAAGCCTGCAGCCACACCAGCCCTTTGTGGATAAGACTGAAGACCTTTGGTCTATGACTTCACCTGGTCCATGTCTTTGCCATTCGCTGCACCTTCAATCAGGGAAAATGCCATTAAATGCATACTGAGGCATTGTTAGCATCATGTGTGCTCAGCATGATTCAACCCAGACAACCGTCTGAAATACCAGACTCTTTTTTTTTTTTTCTTCTCTCTTTCTCCCTGCCGTTCTTTTCTCTCTCTCTCCTGTAAGGACGACGATGCTGGATAAACATCTTCTTACAGAAAGCTTCATCACATCAATAATTATATATTGCTCTTTGAAGAAGAACATGATTTTAGTTTGCTTATTACTAGACTTTGATTACATGAAACGTCTACCATACCAAGTCCTTGTGTTACTATGGAAACGGCGGCTTATTATTAGCACATGAATCGCGCAACTCGCAATTTGCTGGAAGTAAATACAACACGATACTGAGACCATGTTTTACTCGAAGCATTTAATCCTTGATCCATTATTGCAAAAACAAACCAATACACTATACAATTACACTTTGGGATTAATAACAAAACTCTATCTATCTTTCTATCTTTCTATATTAGGATCTAAAGTTTTTCCGTCTCATTTTAATTTCAAGCACCAGCTACACTTCCGTTTCAATCCACGCTACCCCTGTTAGGCGCACCACCCACCACGGTTGTGTTTGAAACAAGTCCTGAAAAATGATGGATGTTCCAAGAGTTATTTAACAATGTTGTTACTGCGGTTCACACCACTTCACCGGGAGCCTATTAGAAGGAAAAAAAAGTATACTGAAGAAAGCAATCTCGCAGCCTGATTAGATAGCCTATTACTATGATAGCCTCAATTTATATTACATGTCACAATGTCATTATTCATTGAATCATCTTCAGTAAGCGCTGTTTTACTGTTCTTACCTCAGTAACCGGAGCGCAGGATCGAAACCAAGACCCCGGAGCTGTAAGGTGCACCGCTGTGACACTTATTTCATTATTGTAGCGGTAAATAAATTCATGGCGCAGTGATGCGGTCACAGCATGGCACAAATACTGGGATTGTGTTTTATTCATTGCTAACGGAATGCCAAGGAGAGGGAAAATGCTTATATATGCTTAATAAGATTATATTGTATGAAATAAAATAAAAAATAAAGGTCGATCAGGGTAAATTGTACTAATGCACAACACCACACTCAAAAAATAATAATTTCCCAGCTTGAGTAGCTTTTACATGTCTATTTTGCGAAGATTTGTAACGTACTTATTTCGAAAAGGCCCGTTCGAGTCAAACCGGGACTTTTGATTGCGCAGAATAACAGATCACAGTTAGCTCCCTTAACTTTTTTCTATATTATACCCTGCTACACTAATGCACTTCTCCCAGCGTTTTACTAGCGCTTGGATACCATCAAGGTAGAAAGTTGTCTCAGTGCGCCAGAGCAATGATCCACGTCTAATATGCTGGCCTCCCAGGAACTCCATGTAGAAATGGCTTGGAGCAAAGGAGGTCAGGACTATATGGGGGATGTGGTAATAACAATCAAGATATGTTTCTGTAATGTGCAAGTGGTGTTGGTGAATGATTGTGTGTACAGTTCCCACAGACAGATGTGTCTTTTTTGCAAGTAAGTTACAAGTTGTTTATCAATTTTTTTAAGGATCAGGCGTTCCACTGCAGTTCGTCATTCATGGACATATGTCCTTCTTTAAAATGTTTTTCATCGAGCCTCTGAGTGGCGCAGTGGTAAAGTGCTCGCCCTATCATCCGGAGATCGCTGGTTCGATCCCCGGGTGATGCTGTAACCTCTCACAGCCGGAGGTCTAGGCAGCTGATTGGCCGAGCAGTGCTCCCACATTAATCACGGCTCTACAAGCCAATCAGGGGCGTCTGTGAGCTCTCGTAAGCGGGAGGGAGTGGATAGCGCTGTCCTCCGGGTGTGTTACTCCGCCCCCAACGGTACGTGAGCGAGCAGTTCGAAAAGATGGTCGGTGACATCACGTGGATCGGAGGAAACACGTTATAGTCTGCGTCCCTCCCGACTGAATGGTAGTAGAAGCTTAATGTGGGAGGAATTGGACACCACTAAATTAGGGAGAAAAATCGGGTAAAAATCCAAAAAATAAAAAATGTTTTTCATCGTTCAAGAGACAAATCGTCTTGAATGCGACTTGAATGCCTTCTGTACATTTCTTTATTACCAGTTTTTCATTCATAAGTAATTTTGTCACAAGTCCCGGTTTCACTTGAACACCCTTTGTATTTAATTATCCTAAACATAACCATTTTTACCATTATTTATTTTTGTTCCCTTTGACTTGAGTGGAAATTCTGCCCTTAATTTAAATATGTCAATACGTGAATCATTTTGTTATTTTGTCATTTGTCATTGTCATTATTTCTACATTGCAGAACAACAGTGAAGAGACATCAAAGACATCAAAACATGATGTAATTATGTAATGAGAAACAATAATCCATCATCACTTTACGACATGATGGTCAACCTATTTGGAAAATTACAACACCTTTAAATGTACATTATCATCAAGTGCAGCCGCAAAAAACATCAAACGGTCTGTTGAAACCGGCTCTCATGAGGACCGTCACAGCAAAGGGAGACCAAGATTTACCTCTGCTGCAGATGGTAAATTCATTTCGACTTACCAGCCTCCCGAAATGAAAAGCACTTCAGATTACAGCCTACATGAACGCTTCACAGAGCTCTCAAACAGGAGACATGTCTCATCATCAACCGTTATTTTTATACATAGTTCTATAATGACCAGCGGAGACAATAAAAATAAAAAAAAGAATTAGAAGGCGTTTCCAAACCTTTGTTTTGAAGTCTATAGGAATTTCTCACTCGGTATAGAAAATCAATGTGACCGTTTAAAAAAAAAATTGTAGTTCTATACTGTATATTTGATCAATAAACTCTGACAAACAAATCTGTTTCAAAAGGGCCTCATAAAATAAACATTAATCCAATATCTTACATCAGGATATGATTTCTTTCTAGCCACTTAACCGCATGATTAGAGACATTTCATCACGCCTGTGATCTCTGGTTACTTGCTTTACCAAAGATGGTGCGGAATCCAAAAGTGCACGATAAAATATTTTAAAATAAACTGAAATATTTTAACATTTTAAAGATTTTAAAGAAGAAATAGGTAAATATTCAGGACTGAAGATGTTGCACAATTCCTAGGTTTCTATTTCTATTTAATCAGTTGTGTGATATTGACCATGTTTATTTCTTTGCACTAAAGATCGGATGTTCCTTATCTTTGCTGTTAAAGCACTGAATTTGATGTAACATGAATTATGGGGATTTATACCAGCTTGCGCAGTCTGTGCCAACTCAAGTGGACACTCAGTGTCAATGAAGCAAATAGGAGACGTTTAAAACGCTAAAAAATGATGTGCTTTAATTTTTCTCTCAAGCTACTGCTGATAATATCACTTAGATAAATTCTGTAAAGTTGAAAAAAGCCAACCAGAAGCAATTTTACTAGTCCTCACACACACACACACACACACACACACACACACACAGTGTGCAGTACAGTACCAGTCAAAAGTTTGGATTTGTTTTCTATATTCTATATCAATAGTGTATTTTTAAAACTTTAAAATAACACATAAGGCATTAAGTAATTACGCAACACCAACAACACTAGACATGAAGGTCAGCTGTTCTGGAACAGTTCTTGTAAGAACAGTATTGCGTCAAGTGCATTTGCAAAACCCATCAAGCACCATGATGATGAAACTGTCTCTCATGAAGACCTTCCCAGGAAAGTGAGACCAAAACTTACCTCTGCTGCAGAGGAGAAGTTCATTTAGAACTTTACTGATGCAAATATGGAAGTACAAAAGACCTGATAATCACAGTGGAAATAACATACCATATCTAAGCTTCTGTCCAACCCTACCATCCATCCATCCATCTAGGACCCTCTGTAGTCCATCTAGGGACTGTGGAGCCCAATGGTGCCCTTTGTATTCATTGTCCAACCCTACACCTTCGCAGAATTTTATACCCATGTTTAATTTTCTAACCTGAAACCTAGAGATCATTGATGAATTCCCAGAGCGATGGACAGCAATCAGTTTTGTCTCACCTGGAAAGAGATCAGGATGAAGGTAATGACGAGTTGCGACGTCGGGCTGATGAACCTCGGCGGCGTCACTGATTTCTTGCCCTGTTCGAAGATGCGGTAGATGCGGTTGGTTTTGGTCAGCATGGCCGAGTAGGTGATGCACATCCCAAGGCCGAGCAGCAGCCTGCGTAAGGCGCACACCACCGTGTTGGGCTCGGCGATCAGCAGGAACGTAATGAGGTAGATCAGGAAGATGCCCGTCAGCAGCACGTAGCTCAGCTCACGTCCTGACGCCCGCACGATGGGCGTGTCGTTGAAGCGCACGAAGACGGCGACTACAGACAGAGTGGCCGCGATGCCCAGGATGGCCAGGAACATGGGCACGACAGCCCAGGGCGAGTGCCAGTCCAGCTTGATGATGGGTGTGGGCACGCAGGCAGTGTGGTTCGCCAGGGGCCGCATGTCGAACGGACATATTTCGCAGGCCAACTCGCCCACCTGGAACTGGTAGCCATCACAGAGCTCGCAGTGCCAGCAGCACGGTACACCTTTCACCATCTTCTTCCTCTCGCCTGGCCGACACGGGAAGCTACACACAGACAGAGGGATGTAGTTCTCACCTCCGGCCCACTGCGTCTCCTCCACCTGAGGCATAATACATACGTAATAATGTTATATTAGTCATTTTTTTTGTTAATGTGCAGAGTAACTGAAATTGTAAAAGGTTCAAGTGGTACTGTACTTGGTACCATAATACAATAAATGGGGTATAAAAAGATAGGTGAGTGCAGCTATAAGAAAAAAAAATCATTCATCAGAGTTGATAACATTGTAGAACATTCCAGAAACCTGAGTCAGTCCTTTTATCACTTACTTTATAGCAGCTATAAATAGTTATTCCTCATGAACTGGTCTTTTTTACTCTCTCTCTCTTAAAGTAGGGAAATCTGAAGAAGTGTCCAGGCTGAAGAACTGAAAAATAACGTCCTATTTTTTTTCTTTAGTAGAAAACAACATGATACCATAACAAGTGAATCTAGTCAAATTGAGCTAAAATTACTTAATATAAGATTACAACAAACAAAGTTATAATGTAACTTTCTTGGCCTCCGGGTGGCGCAGTGGTAAAATGCTCGCCCTATCATCCGGAGATCGCGAGTTTGATTCCCGGGTGATGCTGTAACCTCTCGCAGCCGGCGGTCTAGAGAGAGCTGATTGGCCGAGCTCTCTCAGAGGGGAGGGATGAGAGGTACTTCGTGCTCCCACATTCATCACGGCTCTACAGCCAATCAGGGGCGTCTGTGAGCTCACGCGAGCGGAAGGAGCGGATAGCGCTGTCCTCCGAGTGTGTAACGCCGCCCCCAACAGCGCGTGAGCAAGTAGTTTGAAAAGATGCGGTCGGCTGGCGTCACGTGGTTCGGAGGAAACACGTGATAGTCTTCGACCCTCCCGACTGAGTGGTAGTAGTAGACTTAATGTGGTGCCCCCTAGTGACGGGGAGGAATTGGATACGACTAAATCAGGGGAAAAAAGCAAAAAAACACAACTTTCTTATTCTGGTGGCACGGTGGCATAGTGGTTAGCACTGTCACCTCGCACCTCCAGGGTTGAGGGTTTGATTCCCTTGGGTCTGTGTTTGGAGTTTGCATGTTCTCCATGTGCTTGGTGGGTTTCCTCTGGGTCCTCTTGTTTCCTCCCACAGTCCAAAGACATGCAGATTAGGCTAACTGGTTTTCCCAAGTGAGTGTGTCTGTGTGTGCCCTGTAATGGACTGGCACCCCGTCCAGGGTTTACCCCGCCTTGTGCCCAAAGTCTCCTGGGACAGGCTCCAGGCCCCCCACAACCCTGTACAGGATACTAACTATAGAAGATGAATGAATGAATGAACTTTTACGTCCTAGTTCTTAACATGGATTAGTTGAAAGAAGCAAAAAGTATCTACCAATAAAACAAGAAGTTTACATTTAAAAATATTGTAACATTTGGTTTGTTGAAATCTTTAGATTTATGTGATTAGATTCAAGATATTTTCACTTGATTCCCTTTTTGCAGTGTTATAGGATTATATTTCATTGATATCGATATTGTGTATATCATTGATTATTTTCCTAAATCCGCACAACTATAACTATAATAATAACTATAATTCCTTATATAAGCGTGCGGCATGTTGTAACAATTCATTAAAACCAAACCAGGTCACGTGACCCTGGGCTCCTGTAATTCTATACTGAATAGTGGTCATTATAAACTGTCAAACCCCCATCCATCATGTGTAACAGTGTGCTCGAATAAAGCTCTTACAATCATATGATCAGACATTAACGTGATTGATACTGTTTGCCTTTCTCTCTGATCTGAATATTGTTCATGTATAAAATACAATTCATTATGTTATGTTTTCCCGTCACTAGTGCTTGTAATTAAAGCACTAATCTTTTTTTTCGCATGCTTTGCTAACTTACACAGTGTGTGTATGTGTGATGCATTGTGGTGCACTGACCTCCTGATCATACCAGCATAATTACAGTAAAAAAATAAAGAAATACTGTAAGATGCACACTGTAAGACGATCAGTTTGGACTTGTACAGGATTGCACTCGAATGTTTTTGGAGTTCCATTTTTTTTTTAAATACACCGTCTGGTTATAAAGGGTCAAATTATCTGCATTAAGTCTGCATTAAGCAAAGAAAACAACTAAGGAGATTTGAAGTAACCGGAACTGGTTTAGGAACCCTTCAACACATTATTAAATCCTGGAGGGACAGTGATGAACCACACTCAACTTCATGGGAAAAAAATGGATGGAGATCACATAAACACGTGGTGAAGCTCTCACTCATCGTCTATACACTCCCAGGAGACTTAGGGCACGAGGCAGGGTACACCCCGGATGGGGTGACAATCCAATAATACAGGAAATTTGGGAATGCCAATTAGTCTAATCTGGACTGCTGGAGAAAACCAGAGTACCCGGAGGAAACCCCCCCCCAAACATGTAGAGAACATGCAAACTCCACACAAACAGACCCTGTTTGAGGCGGGAATCAAACCCAGACCCTGGAGGTGCAAGGTGACAGTGCTAACCACTAAGTAACCGTTCCGCCCTCGGTGAAGTTGCATGGGAAAAAAAAATCTGCCTAGTAAGAGTATTTCCATACATACACACAATGTGATGAGAACTCATAGGATTAGGACAAAACAGCTGTGTGTCCATAAGAAAACCACTTGTTAGTGAGAAAAAAAAAAAAAGCTTGAATTTGATAGAGAGCACAAAGATTGGACTTTGGACCAATGGAAAAAGGTCTGATGTTTGCGGATTGACCTTATTCCAGATCTATGTAGTTTTTCTACCCTGACAGTACGGGAATTCTCCAGGTCTCAGATTGTGGAAGGAATCATTTTATAAAACAGGAAGTGGACCCACGTTGATCCGGAGGTGGTTGGTCCACTGGCCGATGACTTTGTATCCTGGGCTGCTTGTGTTGCTGAACTGATACTGAAAGATGTCGTAGCGGCCGGGAGCGTCGCCGTTCTCATTGAACAGGACACCGGTTCCAGCACTTCCTGCACACAATACAACGAAAATATATCATTCATATTTACTGTAATGTGCTGTACACAAAATAAACTGTTAAGTGTCTTTCCCTAGGAAACAACAATCCCAGAGGGGAAAAAGATGTTGGCTTGATACTGAACACCTACATAAAGTATCATTTTGGATAAAAACAAGAATATGAAACAGAAAATCTCACATTGTCTCATATTGGGATTTTTTGCCGCAGAGCTTGACATTTCATAACAATAAGCTCATATTTGTAGAGTTGTGTTATTTTCACTCTGCTGTTTGACATTTTATAATAAGCAGCGAATAACTCCTGGTTATCAAGTCAACATTTTCATTTAAAGGTAAGCTGATGATAAAATATGAAAACAAATCAGCAAACGTAATAGAAGCAAGAGGGCATTTCCACCCGCCAGGCCTTTTTACGCCTGGCCGTGAAAGCTCATTCCACATAGATGATTTCAAACATGATGCTAAAACTGAATAGAGTGGAACATGTGAGGTATAAAACCAAAACAGTTTCACAGACAACATTCTGGCACGAAAAATGTAGCAACATGCCGACTGATATGGCGATTTTAATTTGTCCAGGCAGCGTATTTTAACCAAGCTAACCTGTACCAGATGTGGCATGGTGGTTTAGTGGGTGGTACGGTCACCTCACACCTCCAGAGTTGGGGGTTTAAATCATGTTTCCAAATTGCCCAGAGTGTATGATTGGGTGTATTTGTGCCCTGCAATGGTTTGGCACTCCAACAGGGTGTAGCCCGACTTGTGGTCTAAGTTCTAGTGATGGGTTGTTCATGAACGATTTGTTCATTTTGAACTAATCTTTAACGTGACTCAGAAGAACGAGTCGTCTTGGAGAGTGATTCGTTCATTTTCTACTAGGCGCGCATGTGCAAAGCATCGCACAGGAAACAGAAAAGAGTACTGTAGGTACCTTTGAGTCTTTCCGGTCTGAATCGTTCGTTCTTTTGTCACGTGACTCCCATAGACGCTATGCAGTGCAATAAATTCAAAAGAACAAACGACTCAGACTAGAAGATATAAGAGGTGAGCTACTCATTCTGTTTATTATAATATGCCCTTAGCTGCATTGTAATATTTTATTAATGGAGCTATAGCCAAAATTTGTGTATGGAGACGTATTGGGGGTGGTGTTGTATGAGGAAGTCTGGAGTGGCAGAGAAGTATGTTAGAGTGGTGCAGGACATGTATGAAAGCGCTAAGACAGTGGTGAGATGTGCTGTCGCTGTGACAGAAGAGTTCAAGGTGGAGGTGGGTCTGCATCAAGGATCAGCTCTAAGCCCCTTTTTGTTTGATCTGGTGATGGACAGGATGACAGATGAGGTAAGACAGGAGTCTCCATGGACTATGATGTTTGCAGATGACATTGTGC
>JAQMYJ010000040.1:4841296-4853577 GCA_030014305.1 Clarias laeviceps | reverse complement strand
GCGTGGCTTCTGTGTCTGTCAATCCCAGTGAAGGAGGAGTGGCTTCAGTGTCTGTCAATCCCAGTGAAGGAGATGTGACTTCCGTGTCTGTCAGTCCTAGTGAAAGAAGCGTGGCCTCTTTGCCTTTCAATTCCAGTAAATGAGGTGTGGCCTCTTTGCCTCCCAGTTCCAGTGTTAAAGGCGTGGCATCTGTTTCCGTCACTTTTAGTTAAAAGGAGGCATTGTGTTTGTTTTTTGAAAGTTGTGGTAAAGGAGGAGGCGTGGCCTCTGTTTCTGGAAGTTGAAGTAAAGAAGGAGGCGTGGCCTCTTTGGAAGTTGTAGGTAAAAAGAAGGCGTGGCTTCTTTTTCTGGAAGTTGTAGTAAAGAAAAAGGTGTGTTCTTTGTTTCTGTCAGTCCTAGTAAAAAAGGAGGTGTGGCCTCTGTTTCTGAAATTCGTAAAAAAGGAGGTGTGGCCACGTTTCTGGAATTAGTAGTAAAGAAAGAGAAGTGGCCTCTTTTTCTTGTAGTTGTTTAAAGAAGGAGGCGTGGCCTATATTTCTGGAAGTTGGAGTAAATAAAGAAGGAGGCGTGGCCTCTGTTTCTGGAAGTCGTAGTAAAGGAGGCTGGAAGTTGTGCCTTCTTTGTTTCTGCCAGTCTTAGTAAAAATGGAGGCGTGGCCTCTGTGTCTGGAACTCGTAATATAGGAGGCGTGGCCTCTTTTTCTGGAAGTTGTATTAAATAAGGAAGCGTGGCATTTGTTTCTGGCATTTCTAGAAAAGAAGTAGACGTAGCCTTTATTTGTTGCAGGTCTAAAAGAAGCCACTGATTTGATTTCTGCCAGGCCTCATTAAAGAATGTGGCCTTCTTAAACATGTACCATTTTTTATTATTGCTTTATATGACTGTGGGTGGTAACCTCGTTACATCTTGTAATATTGACTTTCATCTTTTAAATGCATATTTCATCCGCAGCGGTGGTTAAAACCTAAACATTTACTCTTGAATTAGACTTTACATTCTGAAAATGTTTTTGGCTCAGGTAACCAGGGAAGTGCTGACCTTCTGTTCAGTTCATGACTGAGGCATTGAAAATCATTGTCCTACATACAGACTGACGGTCTGTCAGTCCTCAGCACTGTGGCGAAAGGTAAACGCTGTACATCTCTCTATCTCGCCTGTCAAGGCTTTAACGAAGGCGATGTCTAAACGGCAGCGTCACAGTACCTGTGTACAATATGTTCATAGTCACGGAATGGCAGAGATAACATCAGGAAGGCTGTAATCGCTGACAGCTTTCATACCTCTGTCTTCTTAAAGTGACATTTTCAAAGCGGATACAGAACACGCCGTAGGCTGGGTCAAGCTCCTGTGTTGCGGCATTACACAAGACGAGCTTGAAAATTTCGAAAGATCTCAAGTTTTAATTTTAAGCAATCACCACACACACACACACACACACACACACACACAAAACACCATATACTGTATAGCCTAAAATATCTGTAAATATTTTCCCTTTCAATATCATATGATAAAGTCTGAGTTTCATATCTAATCTTTTTGGAGATTTTACCCATCACGCTCTTCGGTCTGCTTCACAGCTCGATGCCTTATTTCATTTTCCAGCCCCCTTTATTAGCTTATCAATGCATCAAAGGAACTCCATTCTAATCACGTTTGTAACAATTTCAAACCAAATCTCCCGGCTTTTGTTTGCGAGTGCACCCACAATACACCCTCGTGCAGCTATAACGGGTGCGCAGACAGTACAAGCCAAGTAACGCACATTCGTCTTAGCCGTCAGAGTTAATGCTATAAATAGCGGTGTATTAACAGCTGAAACAATTCCATAAACGATGATCAGGCTGGTGAAAACCTATAGAATTAACATGCTGTGTTAACGGGATCGTACAGTATACAGTACAGTATAACTGAGGCGAGATACAGTCGGTAAGGATCCTGAAAAGAGTGCAGCCTCGCCAATAACGGACAATTGAAGATTAGGAGATAAAAAAGAAGAAAGAAAAAAAAAAAACAGGTGAAAAACAAGTTTTTCAATCTGCAATGGTCTAGTAGTGTCAGATTCCTAAGGGAAACCCAATGTAATTGTCTGCAGCTGAAGCCTCGTCTCTGCCTCAAGGGTTTGACATGTTGTGTATTCTGAGACGCTTTTCTGTTTCGCACAGTTGTAAAGAGTGATCTTTAGAGTTTCTGAAGACTGCCTGCAAGCTTGAATTCCATTGGTTGTAAACTCTACTCTAGAGCAGGGGTACTGAATTAAAATTTAATAAGGTCTGGTCAATAAAATTTTTTTTTCTTCGAGCTTGTTTGTGTTAGGATTCGGATTTCTATATATACAGTCATTGTCAGTCTATAAAAAAAACAAGCAATTTAAAATGTCCATTGCATTCCAATAATGCTTAATCAATTAACAGTGAATCATCATTTGCACGCTGCTGAATGTGAAAGGACTCTGGTTGCTCTGTCATACCAGGCTCTCAGTTTCAGGACCCGTGTTTTGTCTCATGGTGATGCTTCATATTACTGCTTTTTATTATCACCATGATTTAGGTGACATATGAGACAAACTGATTTAAAACTTCCCACAGGATGAATAAACATACCAGGGCTGTAGCTATCGAATATTTTAGTAATCGAGCATTCTACCAAAATTTTTAATCGATTAATAATAATTAGAACTTTATTAATCCCAGAGGGAAATTGCTTCTTCGCATATCCCAGCGTAACTGGGGTCAGAGCGCAGGGTCAGCCATGATACGGCGCCCCTGGAGCAGATAGGGTTAAGGGCCTTGCTCAAGGGCCCAACAGTGGCAACCTGGTGGAGCTGGGGATCGAACCGCCGATCTTCCGATCAGTAACTCAGCGCCTTAACCCTTTGAGTTACCACTGCCCCATTAATTGATTAATTGAGTAATCGGATAAAATGTACTTTTGCTTAATATTTGTTGCAGGCCAAACAAATAATTGCAATGTAAAATATATAAGAGAAACAACGAGTCATTGGTTTTTGTTTTTAGAAAAATCGACTTTAATTTTTTAAATGCATACAGCATTTTATCAAAAATAAACATCGTCATTATCCACAATATAAGGAATAGATTAAAGTTGACTGAGATGAATCAAGTGCATTACGGTGCCATACATTTTTATTTTAAAGCCTTTTCTCAGATGCAAAAACTAAAAAAAAGGCATTTCAAATGAGTTTAAGTATCAAAAAAAACTAAGCCACACATTAAAATAAATTTGAATATAATTTTATCGCTCCCTTCCATTTTGCATCCCGTGACAGAACGGCTCCCTCAAATCAATACACAGCGTCTCCTCCCGCTTTGTGTAAGCGCTTCTTCTTCGTCGGTGTTTACTGGCGGCTTGCATCCGGAAGCGCGCTGTGTCACGCCAAACAAATAACTGCGCACAAACATGACACAAGCTTTTAAAATTAATTAAAAGAAGCTTCGAGGCAGATGATTTTGCCTCGATCATTTTTTGTAATCGAATTATTCGAGCTACTCGAGGAATCGTTTCAGCCCTAAAACATACATTGATCTATCAGTCTATTCATCTTTGAAGGTTCAGTTTTCATAGTCTACTTCCCTTTTCTTCTGCACTCCTTGTCTATACATGGTAAACTATCGTGTGTGACTCTGCTGAGTGATGCATATACTGTATACTGTAGATCCACCCACCTCGAGGAGAAAAGCATTGAACTACTGGTATATTAATTATTCTTATTTATGAGAAAAGCATCAGGATAGAACTGTCACCATTAAGTGACGTCTGCTCTAGAGTCTGTTGTGTGTGAGTTTCTGGAATATTTAAACCAGCCTGTCTGAAACCCACAACCATGCCATGGTCAAAGTTACAGAAATCACATTTAATCACGTTTGATGAGAACACTAACGGTACAGCACTGCTGAGACATGATTGGCTGATTGCACTGGATATATTCATTATGCATAGATAACGAATGAAGTTAAAAATCACAAAGCCCATTTGAGTCAAATCTTGATTTCTAATTTTACCAATGGTATTAAACTATAGTGGAAAAAGAACTAGTTAAAACTTTCTACCTCATCGTTGCCATGGAAGCCGGGCTCAACTAGGAGGACAGCAGTGCTGACAGTACATGAGCCTTGATGGACTTACTTGATGTCGTCTTCGTTGGCGAAGATGATGATCCCTCGAGCGTTCGGGGTCTCCATTAATCTCTTAATGATCTTGTCAAACTCTCCGGGTTTGGGGTCTCGGGGGATCTTCATAGACTGAGCAATGCACAGGCCTCCTGTCACACAAGAAGATGGACAGTGATGTTGAAAAGTGTCTCACTGATACGGACTTGCTCTAATCTATATTAATGACCAGAGAGAAGTTACGAGCAGACGGGTATAAATGCATACAGATGTCCTGGCTATGTTTTTTCGGGCTCTACGGGACGTACAGTGCTGCTGGTGATATTAATAGACGGACTAATTTGGTCAAAAAAAAAGACTTTGACGGTTACGGAGGGTCAAATCTGATTCCGGGCCTGGAGAGCAGCGTCACTAAAGACCAGTCCACTGCCGTGTAATTAGCTGACGAGGTAAGGGTTAGAGGTAAAATAAGGTAACGCTGAACCAAATATAAATTGCTATAAATATAGTTCATTATGGAATGAACAGTTTCTGAAATCTGATTGGCTGAGTTGGGTGTAAAGTAAAAAGTCCTGAATATATGCACACACACACACACACACATACTGTACACACTCCTTCATTAGCAATTGTTCTTTCTATATAATGTCCTACCATTTGTTATGTTGCTTATATTAATATTAATATTAATATTAATATGATTAGAATAATAATGCTTAATAAGAAAATAAACTCATCACCTTCTGTTTTTTGGGTTTGATTTATGTTTTGTTCTCCTTTTTGTATTTTATTTGGTTTCTCTTTCTTTCATTTATTGCTTTTCTTGATGTGCATGATAATAATAATAATAATAATAATCATCATCATTCATCATCTATACCACTTTATCCAATATAGAGGGTCGCGGGGGGCGTGAATCCTATCCCAGGAGACTCCCAGGAGGTGGAGTACGAATCCATCACAGGCCACATGGGCACACTCACACTCTCACAAGCTCATTCACACACTCCGGACAATTTGGGAACATCAATCAGCCTAATCTGTATGTCTTTGGACTGTAGGAGGAAACCGGAGCACCAGAAGGAAACCCACCAAGCACAAGGAGAACATGCAAACCCCATGCACACAGACCCAGAGGCGGGAAACGAACCCTTGACCCTGGAGGGGCGAGGCCACAGTGCTAACCACTAAGCCACATGCCGCCTAATAATAATAATAATAAAGTATTATTTATCAGGTTTTCACTTAATAAACCTTTAATGGCTCTCCAATGTTTCTTAATTTTTATTTTTTTAAACAACGCTCTATTTAGAAAGGTCAGTAACAATGACAAACACATTAATTAGAGCTCCTGCAGTCATGTGATCCACAATCAATACACTCACCATTTTGTCTGGCAGTCATGCCTGCCACAGACAATACCACCGAGCCAAATAATTACGATTTGCTGGTTAAATTTTCCCCCTGGGATTTCACAGAACACATGACGAGAGGCCAGAAAACGCTGTTTGTTGAACATTATCAGTGTTTATTCGTCTCCGGCTGTTCTTTACAACACTCAGGAGGACAGTGTTCTGGCAGATTTATGATTTGGTAGATCATGATAGATAAGCTATCACATTAAATTGTACTGATAAGATATCAGTATTTTTATAAATATCACATATTTTTCTGACCAAATTCTCTCCAACTCTAACTCTAACTGAGGTTGCTGTGCATGTGCATGAAATATCTGTGTATTTCGCCGTTTAACACCTTTGATAGAATCGTGCGATAAAAAAAAAAAATAATAATAATACAGTAATTCAAGATTTGACGAGACAGTGTTTCAGCCATAAACGTAGTGTAACAAATGTTGACCTCCATTTTCCCAAAACTGTCTTGACTTCCATTATTAACTACAATGTCAAAAGATGGCATTTTTACATTTTTAATATTATTATTTAGAAAGTATATGAGAGCAGGATGACATCCTTGATGTCATGATGAAAATATGCAGACAATGCAGATACTTCCAGCGGCATGACGTCTTATATGCATAAAAGGTTTGACCATTAAAGTATAATTAAAGGCTGGCACTCTGACACTAAAGCAGTCACTGCTCCCCCTGGCAGAAATACAGTATATGGCATTGCAACCTGGCTTCTTCTGTAGCACAGCAGGTATGAATGGTAAAGGGGCGGGGCTAATGTCATGCATCGTCGTGGGGAATCACATTCAGATCAAGTGTCGGCCAGGGACTCGTCACGGATCGGCCGGCCATATGTTACGCAATGCACAGCGTCTGTCCGGTATTGTAAAACTACAACCCAGATAAAATGGCAGCTTGGATTCACATCACAGGTGAGAACTTTAAATACAGGCTGCATTCAAAGTCTGGATCCGTTTTCGAAAGCGTTTACTTACATTCCCGACACAGAATGGCTTTGAAACCAAGACTAAAAGGATGGAATAGAACATTCCATTAAGAAATGTTCAACCTTTTTGTATTCAGTGCTGCGAATCTGAGTGCATGACATCATTTTTTACTTTTGACATTTTTTCCTACAATACCCATTCATTTATTTTTTTAAATCCTTTTTCCTCAGCATTCATAGACATCTAAACTATCTCTTTTCTACAACCTATTACCTATTGCTAAGTCACGTACCGTACAGTATGACTCAGTAAAGCAGAAATATAGACTGAGGTCATAAATATTATTTATAGCGGTTATAGCAGTAAATTTTACTTATTTACAGTGTTAATTTCCAAAGAAAGTAAAACCACTAGAGATGAAAAGCCAATACTGGAGCGAAATGAAAAAAAAAAAAATAATAAAAAAAAAATCACCATTGCAAGCAGCGCTCTGTGAGACGAGTGCAGGATGGAAATCTATCTAGTTTATTTCTCTAGTCTAAAATGCCTCTAGGCAAATAATCCGGTCAGAGGTCTGATTGAATTTCCGAGTAAGTGTATGTTAGATAAGTGGTTCTCAGTTCCTGTTCTAAAATTACAGATGTTAGCTAGCTAGCCAGCTTAGCATGCAGGTACCATATTTTTTTAAGAGCAGGGTGCTGTAATATGATGGCTAGGCAATATGGTGATCTACAGCTGGGGCCAAAAGTTTCAAAAATGACACAAATATTAATTTTCGCAAAGCCTTTTTAGATCTTTTTGTTATGCTGAAGTATAATTACAAGCATTTCCTACAAGCATCAAAGCCTTTTATCGACAATTACATTACGTTTATGCAGTTTAGAGTCAGTATCTGCAGTGTTGACCCTTCTTTTTTTTCAATTCTTCCCTGGCATGCTGTCAATCAACATCTGGGCCACATCCTGATTATACTACTGACTTACCATCAGTCCTGTGTCATGCCAACAGTGAAACGTCCTGAGACCATTCATGTGAGTGGGCTCACTCTCAATTTTGTCTAAAAACACAGCCATAAATCAAGAATGGAACAAAAAACGTCCTCAGAGAGACCATCGAACAACAGTTTATTGACAAACAATGCCTTTTCCAGCATGATGGAGCTCCTCGCCATAAGGCAAAAGTGATGATAAATAAGTTGCTCGTGGAAGAAAACATCAAAATTTTGAGTCCATGGCCAGGAAACCCCTAAATCCCACTGAGAACTTGAGTGATCAATCCTCCAAACCAAACCGTATGACAAACTCCATGCATTGATTATGCAAGAATGGGCTGCCATCAGTCAGGATGTGCCCCAGTAGTAGATCTTAAAAAAGACACTGCAAATGCTGAAAATTAATATTTGTGTCATTCTCTAAACTTTTGGTCATGGCTGTAATATCGTTATCAATATATCATACATCAGTGTTTTATAATATCATATATATAAATGACAGCTTTATATACAGTAGCATCACATGATTGTTTTTTTTCTTTCTTCTCTTATGGCTCAACGCTCTGTTCTGCTGTTCTACATATACGGTTCCCATAGGGGTTTCCTGGAGCCTGCAGGTCACAGCAGACCTATAACATGCACATGCTACTGTACAAGGTGTTAAATTACAACCCATCTGCTCCGTTTGAAGTCAGACATCCATCTGAAAATGACTCAGAAACGCATCAGGAGTTGGTCATCAGTGTGTCTCAGCGACTTGAGTTCAAATCCCCAAATGAATCATCCAGGATAGAGACTTAGAGAAATATGTTAGAGAAAGAACTGTTGAAGAGGCGTGGGATGGGAGATAAAGCACATATATTCTTGGCATACAAGATACGATTCTGTGACAGTTTTTTTTTTTTAATCTCTTTCTTCCAATTTTCTAACCTTTTCCGTGGTTAAGGCGAAAATCTGATTAGTGTGCGACACATCATACGAAGTGATAACGTTTCATTAAAGCAAAGAAAAAAAAATACACTTTCCCAGCAGAGGCATACACAAAGTGGAGATTACTGTAGATTTTTTTTTCCTCTCATCGAGCCTGAATATTACACTCAGATGACTTTTCTTTTTTTTTTTTTTTCCTTTTTTTCTTTTTTTAACCATCTGCCTGCATTTTTACAGGTTTTATTTCTTCAACACTTAATAGCTTCAGTTCATGGCCCTTAAAAGGCTCATAAAAATCTCGATGTGATCTGGGCAGAATGTGACTTTGACACCTGGTGTAGTGAGACAGGATGATGACCCATTTAGCGTTTAGACGTGTCATTAAGCATTGCGCTTGACAGAAGCGGTGTTAAGGCTGTTAATTGAGACTGCATTACTGTACCTGCCTCTCGAGAGATCTGAACAAATGCGTCCACGCCGCTCTCTCCGTAGTTGCCCTCGGAGGCTAGCGTAGAGACGTAATTCCAGCCGAGCGCCTTGACGATGTCCACCATGGCCTGAGCCTGGTACGAGTCCGGAGGAACCACCCGAGAGAAGAAGTCGTAGCGGTTGTTGTCGCTGAGCTCCGGGGCTGTGGAGGCATAGCTGATCTGAGGGATCTGCAAAAACAGGAGACACGCAGGATATACAGTACTGTACCGAGCAAACGTCTCCAATCAAGGACCAGAACCAGACTTTGTTGAATTTCTTGAGGAATAGTTGTAATAGATGTTTTTTTCTCTCTCATTTCCACTCCAGTCCCTGTACCTAACCAGTTTCAGAGGAATGTTTTTTTTTTAAACCTCACAGTGATCTACAAATCTATAAAAGTATAAAAAAAAATAAACATCTAACTTAAGGCATGAACCCGTGAGAAACAGGTGCAGATGATGACAGATGATCAGGCCGGTGATTATTATTATACTGGTGATGCTGAATGCTGAGTGGTTGGAACAGACGAGAGGGGAAATGAGGTCGCTGCTGAAGGTGTTACATAAACAATTCGTTTTTAAAATTGTAACTTTAGGCACTTTGCAGCCTGTCACAGTAAAACATTTGTTCCCATTTCTTTAATTTAATCCACATCATTAAATTTAATTCATGAAGAAATGAGGCATGTGCTTTGCACAGTAGTGCACATCTGGATGAACGATTAAATTGATTAAAATGATGGTCACAATAATTATACTGTTGAATTATATGATATTGAGGTAAATATTAAAATGATCATTTTTAGGACTTTTCCATCAATAACATCAATGTTAAAAGAAATTTAATTATTAAAGTAAAAACTAAATGTAACATTTCTTGTAAATTTTTTGTTCTCCATGTTGAACAGATGTTTTAAAGCTTATTTTTAAGGCATACTGTTCTGCATTCTGGGTTCAGACATTTCCTTAGCTGAGGTAATATTTCATGTTGAAAGATCATTTGTTTTCTGGGATCCCGCTGGTTACTGACATTATGTTCATCAGCCGTTTCATTTCACACTCTAGCTTAGTCCAGGTCGAAAAGACAGATTTAACAATCTAAAATAAAGAGTCTTGTCATACAAAAAGTGTTTTGAATACATAAACAAAATAATAATAATAATAATAATAATAATAATAATAATAATAATAAATAATAAATCATTTATTGAAAACGTATATATTTTTTTAATGTATGCAAATCTGCATCTCTTTTTATTCATTCATCTACAGTAAGTGCTTTATTCTTTTTAGTGATGCAGAGGATACAAAGCTAATCCCAAGATTTTGGCATGAACTCTGACTACGTCATGCATGGCATACCAATCCATAGAGCCGACAGAATTTTAAGGGAAATTATAATAAAAGTTCAAGGATGATGCAGATTGTGTTTCATTCTGACGTAAGGGAAAATCTGACCTAAAACTAACAAAGGACATGTGTTCATCTTTTTATTTTCACATTCAGATTCACTGTAACTGTCACTGCTTACATCATTAGATTGTAGATTTCTACATCATAGAAATTCAGCACCAACAATAATGCAATAAAACAATATACTGCACGTATATAAGTTACTACAAATACAAAGAATAAAATCCAATAAAAGGAAAAGAACAGAAATGTATAAGGTGCAGTATTGTTTGTGTGATTATGCCTTTATGTTGTATTGTTTGTGTGATTATGCCTTTATGTTATGCCTTTACATTGTACAGTACATTGTACATTCTGTGTGCAGTACTGTACATAAAACATAAAATTTCGGTAGTTCATGAACCCTTGAAAAACTTGGGAGAAATAAAAATGCAAATTTTTTTTTTTTACTTTTGTGATTTTTCATTGTTGTCATTTTTATGTTGCAAATAAAGGTACGTGAAGTTACAGTACCATACATGGTTCTTCGCCCATCCAGAATAATACCTTTTTAAACAGTGTGCAGTGTATATATATATATATATACAAATTCATACAAATATATATACACTGTATATACAAGCTTGTGTATATATATATATATATATATATATACTGTATACTGTATGTACAGTATAAGCTTGCCGTTTCAGAAGGGGCAAATATTGTGCTGCATCAAGCAAAGAAAACAACTAAGGAGATTTGAAATTACTGGAGTTAAGAACCCTTCAACAGTGGAAGGACAGTGCTGAACTGTCAACTTTGTGGAAGGAATGTGGTCGGACAAAAAATGATGAATGGCATCAATGATGAATGGTAAAAAAATCAACAGGAAAAAACAGAGCTATTTTTAATAGTAAAAGTGAGAGCATTTCCATACACACACACACTGTGTTGAGAACTCACAGGATTGGGACTAAACAGCTGTAAAACCATAAGAAAACCAGTTTTTAATCAGACATAAGCCGTGCATAGTGCCCACTGTATGAAGCAATAAAAGGAAGTCAGCCGATGACCTGAATGTACTGAACGACCGAGTTATCACATCTGGAATTTCCTTAGGGATCAATAAAGTCTATAGGGTTTTTCTTGTCTGATGGCACGGCTGTATTCCAGGACTCAGAGTGTTAAAGAGGTGTTTCTGGGAGCATGAAGAATCTTTTTCACATATGAACTGGACACCACACTGTGTGCTGTAATCAAAGCTAAAGGTGACTGAATGAAATCTTAGTAGTTTTTTTGTGTTTTTTTTTTTTTTTACGACAAAACAAATTAAAGGCACATTTATTTAAACAATAAACTAGTGTAATAATTTACGATACATATTTTCTATAAATATGTGTTTTGTTTTGTTTTCCTTAAGGGACTGATCCTTGTACGTGCCATATTCAATAGTGTGGTGACAAATAGTCCGCCCTGTAGCACTCCTAAAACATTTAGTCAAAATGTAAATGTTCTTTACTGGTGTGACTGTTAAGCAGCCGTATTGCCTGCGGGATAAATCTGTCCCCTGTATGTGTGTGTGTGTGTGTGTGTGTGGGTGTGTGCGGTCTGGCGCTGAAGAACTTAAAGTTAGAATAAAATAAATGGAAAAATAAGTACACATGACATGAAAATGTAGAGCCATGCCTAGGCTTTCTGGATTAGATTAGATTAGATTAGATTCAACTTTATTTCTATTGCGCAAGTACATGTACAAAGCCAATGAAATGCATTTATCATCTAACCAGAAGTGCATACATGGTCTAATAACAATAAATAATAGATGTAGTAAAATAATGTTATTATACGGTATGTACAGGAGTGTGAGGGTCTTATGTACAGAAATTGAAGCAGGTATAAATATACTATACAGGGTGGGTCATTTATATGGTACACCTTAATAAAATGGGAATGGTTGGTGATATTAACTTCCTGTTTGTGGCACATTAGTATACGTGAGGGGGAAAA
>JAQMYJ010000040.1:4793890-4809370 GCA_030014305.1 Clarias laeviceps | reverse complement strand
GTGAACTGTTTTTGGAGAGATATGAGCTTTTGCAAGTGAGCTATAGTGTTGTGCTAAACTGTAACACTGTTTTGCCAGATGATCTTAGAATTTTGAGAATGTAATTTCTGTTTCAATGAATGAAATGAGCCAAACCAATGGAGAAAAACTGTAATATAACAACTGACTGTTGTTGTTACTTAATTACCTAATGCTATACAGTATGTGTTATTTCATAGTTCTGAAGAAAAAAAATCCAGTATTGTTCTAGAATATAGAAAATAAATCCAAACTTGTGTCCCAAATTTTGACTGGTACTACAGTATATATGTACGTACGTGTATGTGTCTATGTGTGAGTGCATTTACTGTATGTAGGTAGGTTATGCATGAATGTATGTATGTATGTATGTATGTATGTATGTATGGATGGATGGATGGATGTATGGATGGATGGATGTATGTATGTATGGATGGATGGATGATGCTGGATAAGAGGTCGTTAGATAGATACAGTACAGTAAGAAGCAGGAATAGAGAATTGGCCAATAAATGGACAGATGACATGACTGATGGACGGATGGATGAAAGAAGTATGTGAAATATGAATTTGCCGAAAGGTTAATGGATAAGATGTACAAAAAGATGGATAAATAAATGGAGAGTTGGATAGAGGCATGGTAGACAGCTAGATGAACAGAGATAAATAATCAGACAAAAAAAAAAACAGGATGGTAAGACACATGACTGGATGGATGAATGCACTGGCAGAAAGAAAAACAGATCAACAGACAGATGGATAGATGGATAAATGTATGTATGGATGGATGGATGGATGGATGGACTCACAGAAAAGGCTAATTGAATAAACAGATGGATGGATGATTTGACAAATAGATGGCTGAATGGATGGATAAATGGATAGAGGGATGGTCAGACGGACAGAAGCATAGCCACATAAACTGTCAAACATGTTTCTTGTTTTTAATTTTTACTTTTTTGGAGAAAAAAAACAAAAAAAACATATGCTATCCAGAGTGCAGAGGGTGTGTTAGAGTGTGTGTTAGAGTTCTTTTTGAGAGAGAGAGCATGGAAAAAAAAAAAAAAACCTGGCAGATTTTCACTGGCTGCTGGATGTTCACAACTGAAAAGAGGAGATTTCAGAGTTCGTGTTCCCGGCAGGAACCCAGAGCGCTTCTGTATTTCTGCACATGTTGAGCACCGATAGCATTTGCAGTAAGCAAGGAATATTACATTTGTCAGCAAAACCAGATCTCGGCACTATTATCGCATTTTCTCTGCTCGAGTTCTCAGCCTGGCTGGGTAGAAAGGACCACTTCCTCATCACACAGCTGATCCACATCAAATTGAAAGATCGAATATAAAATACGTGGAGTATTACGCCTGCTTTACTCTCATTTGCCATGTCTGTGATGTCATATCTGAGTAAATGCGTATGCATGAGCCTTATGTGAGAGTATATATATATATATATATGTGTGTGTGTGTGTGTGTGTGTGTGCTTCCCGGGCCTGTGCTTATTTGCATGATTTTAAACGTCACACATTATAATGTAAACTAATTGTTTTGAAAGCGGTTTCATCGCTCGCAGAGGCGTAATTGAATTCCGCAAACTGGCAGAGGCTCACGAGCAGACAGTAATGCGAGGAGACACAAGTCGAGTGCTCACTCTTGCAAATATGATTTTCCTGCTGATGGAACATCACTCGGAGCTGCTAAACATAATGGGAGGTTTCAAAGATGCAAAGAGAGGCTTATAACAGTCTGCATATTGACTGGGTTGCGATCCATTCATTACACAGGAGAAGTACGTAAGTACTGCAGTATTTTCCACAGACGCCTCTGACAGACTCTTGTCCAGGCTCTTAGACGGAAAATATACTTTCGTTCAACCTTACTTTGATTTACCGAAAATATCGGCAAGCTAATTATCACGACTACGTCATCATCATCATCCTCCTCATTTTTCGTCATTATCATGTTACAGTTTTCGAGAGAATTGCATTCCACATAAACTCACATATATGATGAACCCGTGTTTACATTCATGACATCAGGAGAGGAAGAAGTCGATAACAGTAGCAGTAATCAATAACAAGGCCATGGCAGAAAGGCAGGCTTTTGAACATATTTCAGACTCATCCATCAAAACTTTTCTCCTGTTCCATTAATAAATGCAATTACCTAAAGCTTTTCAGGACTGTAGGGAAAAACGATCGATGCGGAAACTTAGTTACCAGCTCAGGCTCGTCTATGGCTCAGTTTGAGTCAGCTTCCTGCTCTTCACTCGCCTTCAGTTGTTCTTTGTACGCGATATATATATATAGCACATACTGCATTTCTCTGCTCAATAGAACTTGGAAAAACTTTTTATATATCTATCTATAGATCGATAGGTATACTGTACACGACTGTACACTGATCAGCCGTTACATTATAACCACCTGTCTAATATTCATTGGATTCACTGGAACCAGCATTAACCTTTCCCTTAATTTGATCTACAGTAGCTCTTCTATTGGATCAGACTACGCAGGCCAGCCTTCACTCCCCATGTGCATCAGTAAACCTTGGCCACCCATAACCCTGTCTCCAGTTCATGGTTTTCCTTCCTTGGATCACTTTTACTATGTCCTGACCACTGCAGACCAGGAACATCCCACAAGAGTTGCGGTTCTGGAGTTGCTCTGACCCAGTCATCTAGACATCACAATTTGGCTCTTCTCACAGTAGCTACACTTTCAATATCTCGTCACAATGGCAGCTGGAAGTGGGTGGGATATATTAGGCAGCAAGCAATTGAACCTTTTTTTTAATCGTTATTTTTTTAAGTTGATGTGTTGGACGCAGAAAAAATGGGCAAATTTGAGTGAGTTTGACAAAAGCCATTTGGCTAGAGGACTGTGGCAGAGTAACTCCAAAACTGCGGGTCTTGTGAGATGCTCCCAGGCTATGGTGGTCAGGACACACCAAAAGAAGGGACCTTCAGGTCTTGGGTTTGATTCCCACATTGGGTCTGTTTGCATGTTCTCCCCATGCTTGGTGAGTTTCCTCCAGGTTCTCCGGTTTCCTCCCACAGTCCAAAGACATGCAGATTAGGCTAATTGGTGTTCCCAAATTGCCTGTATTGTGTGAATGTGCATGTGAATGTTGTCCGGAGGTCCTACCACGGTCGTACAAGTACAATGATCACCACGGCCCATAGTTGGACTACAGAGGTTCCTAGATGGATGGATGGATGGATGGATGGATGGATATATATATGCCCTGCGATGGATTGACACCCCCGTCCAGAGTGTAACCCACCTCATGGCCTAGGCTCCAGGCCCCCCGTGACCCTGTGTACAGGATAAAGCGTTATAGACGATGAGTCTATGTGTGTAAGAACAAGTGCACACACAATAAAACTTGGGGAAAAAAAATGTCTAAACCGGAGTGTTTTTTTTTTTGTTGTTGTTGCATGCTGGCCTTAATGAATATGTAAATAAGGACAATTCTATGTGCAAGTGCAAAAGGGTGCAGTGTGATTTACTACACCTGGAAGTCATTAAGGAAACAGCAACCGTATACAAATGAATACAACCAAATGCCAGGCATTACATTTGCAGGAGCCTGTGTCCACCATTTTGCACATGGTCCCCCGACAATTCCTACCAACCTGCCAACTCTGTCCATCACACGACTGCTACCAACAGGGAAGAGTAAAGACTAACATGTGCTTCCTCCTAGACACATGAAGCCACATGACTGCATAATTTCAACCCAGTACATACAGTAATGCCATTTCTTCAATGATATCTGGAAATGGTCCTGGTGTTCCCTTTGTATTTCCCTTTCTCCCTGGTATTTGTTCCTTTTTTGTTTTTTTTTACCTTTTACTTTTAAGTTGACATTTACTTCCAGAATCCATTTCCAAGTATCCAGTGCAGCTCACCTGTCATAGTCATGTGATATTAATTGTATTCTCCTGCGTTTGATTAGTCAGTTTATTTCAATTCAATTTCAATTTCAATTCAATTTTATTTATATACCGCTTTTAACAATAGTCATTGTCTCAAAGCAGCTTCACAAAATGAAAAGAAAATTTATGGAAGAGTGTATGGGTGAGAAAAAAATGTGTTTCGATAATAATACGATTGTCCCTATTTCTAGTCCATGTTTCACTCGGGGCTTCAGCTTGCGTCTATGATTTTCCCTGTTCTCAGCACTGCTGTTGTTGTCCTGTTATACCTCTGTTCTGTTTTTGTAAACATTAGCAAGCATTAGCATTAGCCTATTAGCATTAGCCTATTAGCTGTTAGCGTTAGCCTATAGTTTCCTGCCTCGACTCCCTTCATGACAGAAATCACATGCACAAATCAAATTACTGCATGTACATGTTTAATAAATATGCCATGCATTGAGCAGCTTTGGACCAATATAAAAAATGTCATTTAAAAAAGAAATATATAAACTATAAGACACTAATCCCAGTGGTTAATAAAAGAATATACGGTAATGTCATTTTTGTTGTTGTTGATGTTGTTTTTTCATGGAATTGTGAATATATTGTACAAATAAACTTCATAAGGAGAGCTAAAGAGCTTGAAAAATCTTAATGTTGGATGTGTTATTACATCATAAGATGTGTAAGCCAATCATGTTTCGATATGCAAATAAAGGCATTCCATCACTTGTTTTCCAGGCACTAAGAGTACGAACAGAGTGTAGATTTCTTGCTGTAATGACCTTTAATGTTAAAAAATATATAAAAGTCCAAGTCAAGCAATTATTATTAGATTTTGATTCTGTAGAACTTTTTTTAATAATGATGACCTTAACTATTGGTTCTATGTCACATGTGAGTTGTTTGGGACAAATGAAAGGAAAAGGATGTGGCTCTGTTACTGTAGGAGGCGTTTATTTCTTTTTCTGGCTTGTGGGTCTGCAATTCAACATGAAGGACTTCTGACTGATCGACTTTATCCTGTGATGCAACATTTTTATCCTGATGTGATCTCTTCCAGGATGACTCCGCCCCCATGGTTTGATGAGGAGGTTACGAGCTTTGTGCTCACCAGATCTCCAGATCTCATGTAAAATGACCTCACACAAACTGGAGAAATACACAAATACTAATACATACATATATATTTTTTTTGTCCCTAAGAACAGTGTTCATGGCTTCAGTTCAGTTCAGAATTAATTCCAAGGATTGTTTACTTTTAATTCTCACACACCTGTTTTTGTTCAATTTTATACTCTTTTGACATTTTTTTTTATATATAAATAATATATAGCACTTTCAATTATATATAAGTGCTATATAAGAAAGTATAAAATAAAGAAAAGTGACCTGTCAAGGATTTGATCTATAGCAGCTCACAACACACCTGATGTAATCAGCAGCTGTGAGAACAAAACGGATCTGGAACGAGGCCTTCGAGGACGGCGCACGAGGACCTCACAGTTAATAGACTCTGAAATTTATAAAAACCAACCTGCGCACGGCTCACACACTACGAATCGATGGTTCTTTTCCAAGACGATGCATTAATTCAGGATTATATGACATTCTGCTCAGTAGCTGCTTCAGAAATGTGGCCAGCGCTTTTGAAGCTTCATCCATCCTCCTCCTTCTACAATCAACAAAAGGTTCACAGTGTGTCAAATGCAGCATGCGGTTTCTAAAATAGCTTCACATCGACAGCCCTGAAAAGGGAATTTTAAAAAACACCAGGCCCTGAATAAATACAGTTGCAATGAGGAATAGTGGTTGTGCGTTTTGCCTTTTTTTTCCACACAGATGTAGAGATCGCCGGGTTTTTAGTTATAATCTTCAAACAAATCTTTAGGACACATCTAGATTTAATGGAAAGATTCCCCTTTTTACTGTATATAAATCATGTTGTGTTGAAGACAGACTTTGTTTAGTTTTTTTCCAGACAGATAGCAATTGATTAATACATAATATACATTTTATTTACAATGCACTTTATATTTGAAGCAAATCTCAAAGTGCTACAAATTAATACGACCCGAAAGCTCTGATAAAAAGATAAGTTTTGCATTACATACTGCATATTACATACTGGGAGCATTATTTGCTAGGGATATTTGTCCATCAGAATATGCTACCCTCCACACAGTTACTGTTATATTACATTTACCGCACTCGGATTCAGCATTTTGCAATAGAGTAGCACAAATTGATAGACTATACACTATTATGTATGGGCATAGGATTAAGGGCCCCCAGGCGATTGTGGGGCTCAAACTGCCGACCCTCCAGTCAGCAACCCAGGAGGCAGCACTGCCACATTATATATCTTTATTATAATTCTGTTTAACTAATGAAGTGATTTTGTACAGTACATATTATAGCATTTTGTATATGTTCATTTACACCTAATACGTACTTTGTTTTAGTATTTAATATTAATATTAGGTTTTAATATTAAGTTTTAATATTTAGTATTTAATATTAATATTTAATATTATTCTAAATAATTTTGAGTAAGAAATGTAAAGTAAGGTTTATTTAACATTTTGGTACCATGTCATGGAATCAGTGTTGGATTCTTATTGGTCAGAAAACATTGATTGATCCAAATATCAAAATACATGATCTTTCTGTACTAAAAACATAAACATGGACGTTTTTTTGGCAGCCATTCCATGTAATCAGATTAAGAAATGAGTCCATTAGTGATGTTTTCCATGAATGGGGGAGTTTCCTGGTTTCTTCTATAGAACCCAACTTGCACAACTTACGGTACATTTGTAATAGAGACACATCACATAAACATCGACGTTTAAACAGACGTGTTTGTTATACATGTAATACACGCATATTAGTTTATGTCAATAACTAAAGTATTTGTGATCATTTGCACCATTATTTGCTGTTAATCTGGATAAATATATTTAAATATTAAATAGTACATTTTATAGTTCACATCGACTTTGACCAAATCTACCCTTAGTATAAATGGATAAAAAAGTACAACTTCTTGTTCTTTAATAAATAAAGAAAATAATCAGCCCTAACACCACTTTGCATTCTGCAGCATCACACCAACCTGTTATTTTTTTTCTCTTAAGTATTTAATGTCTTAATCAGGTAGTCCCCAACTTACGAACAAGTTCCGTTCCAGGAGCACGTTCGTAAGTCTGATTTGTTCTTACGAAGTCTGACAAAGTGAGTCTTATACGCCTTTGACACAAATATACAATGTAAAGCATACCAATCCACTTGACTAAATCTCTGCCCCCTTTCCCCATCATGTGGCCAAAAACCATAACCGCGCCTAAGAAAATGAATCTCACACATGTCAAATGTAAAAGTGTTGTCTCAGCGCCTTTAAATCGCGAGAGGATGTCATTTTGTCTCAGAGCTGTTTTACACTGAATTGAACTGTGAACGCGATGTGTGTGTTTTGTTAAAGATTTTCAGAAATTATTCACCATCAGGACGGATTTACAGGGCAGACATTTTCTATCATCGTGCTCCCGGACTGATTCATTGAAAACGGTGAGGTTGACTCATTTCTCCTGCACCCACCCACACACACACACACACATACAATATACCGGACTTTAGACATTTTATACATTGACTTGCACACTAAAAATATTGTATATAATTGTAAATATTGGTATCTGGTGCACTGCAGTGTCTTTTTTTTTTGTACAATACACGTGAGCTACTTCCGTGATTTGTTCTCACTTACAAATGTTCTTAGAACCGCGGTCAAATGTTCATAAGTCGGGGACTACCTGTATATCATTTACTGTGACTGATATCTGATGTATTGTTACATTAAAGACCACAACAGCTTATCCCGAACAATTTTTTTTTTAAAGGTTTTCCTGAACCTCAAAGATCAGCAAACTCATTCAGATCCTAAAGAGACTCATGTGAACATAAACTGTGCACAAGGCTATGTGGACTTTTATGGAACATGTGCACGGGCAACAACTGTGAACATTTCCTGAGAAAACACACTTTGAAGAATGACATGCTGACATACGTATGAGAAAGTGTTATGTTTAGGATAGAAGAAAAAGGTCGAGTATTTTTTATAACGTTATTCTTATTTTAATGTTACGTAATGTAATCTCTGCCGCTCATTAAAGATCCATGAATTTAGCATGAGACGTGAGTGCACTAATAGACTCGGCTGTACACACTCCAGTCATGGGTGTCTTTCGAGCACCTTTCTGGCCATATGCACATCAGGTTTGCTCTGTTTGGCTTTCCATACAGGACGTCTGTGTTTACACTCAGTCATTAGGGATTAAATGCTCTTAGACACATTTAGTGACAGACTTTTACAAATGCAAAAAGGGGAAATTGCTCTACTTAAGTCCTGTCCTATTTATAATCAAAGCAATTTAGTGTGAAACCTGAGCAGCGAGAGCTTGGTTTAACATCATGAAGTAATGCACGTAAAAACCATCCTGTATTTGTGGTTCTGTAATTCCGGTTAACAGGGAACGAGTCCTCGGGGACCTTCCTATCAACTCAGACTCCGTGTTTCGCTTTTTTTTTTCCGTCATGTATCGAGTGCTGAGACTTATCCAGCCGAGTGATTATTATAATTTTTACATTATCCTAATGGTGTCTCTTTTTAGAAAGCATAAGCAGAAACTACTGAATAAGCATAAGCAGAATTACTGAATTGAAATGCAGTAATATATCAGTGATGAAATACCAGGCTTTAATAATTAATGCCAAGGAAGAAACATGGCAAGGAAGAAAGAAATCCCAAAGATGCACTAAAAATAAAAACATTTATATTTAGGTATTTGGCAGACGCTCTTATCCAGAGTGACTTACTGCACAAAAACACCTGCTAAAGTTTGGTAAGGAATAAAACATGATGAATTATGGTGTTATGGTAACATGACAGAATGGTGTGAGGTCTACACGCTTCACGATGTCAGTGGTTGCAGGGGTAGCTCAGTGTTTACGCCGTTAGATTGGATGATTGGAAGGTCCCGGGTTCAAACCCTGCCACCACCACCACCACCACCACATTGCGACTGTCGGGCGCCTGAGCGCCTGAGTGATGCTGTACTGTAGCCTCCCGCAGCCGGGGGCCTAGAGAGAGCTGATTGGCCGAGCTCTCTTAGCGGGGTTGGATGGGAGGCACTTAGTGCTCTCACGTTAATCACGGCGCTACAGCCAATCACGGGCGTCTGTGTGCTCACGCAAGCGGAAATAGTGGACAGCGCTGTCCTCCGAGTGTGTTACGCCGCTCCAAACGGTGCGTGAGCGAGCAGTTTGAAAAGATGCGGGTTCTGTGGAAACACGTGATAGTCTTCGGCCCTTCCTGAGTGGCCTTGATGTGCGAGTCCTCTAGTGACTGTGGGGAATTGGATACGCCTCAATTAGAGAGAAATAGCTAATAAAATTCAATAAAATCAATAAAAAATACGCTCTGTATAAGGGCGTCTGCCAAATGCTGTAAATATATCTTTATTCAATTTATTTTTTATATTTGGATTCATGATTATAAGGTTTTTCTAGACGTTGTGTCAAATAAAAATGAGTTAATATTATATTTTTTTTAATGTACGAGCCTGTTCGTTTCACGAAAAACAGAAAAAGCTGTATATTTTAATGCAACCTGGAATACTGTGTAAAAGAAAGTGATTCACAGGGACAGAGTGTCCTATCTTTCAACAAACCCACATTATTAAACCGTTTACTGTACTGTATCTGATCAGGGATAATGTTCACTTGTTGATGTTTCACATCTTTCACTCTGCTTGATTTGGACAAGAAGATTAAAACCCCTGCGTTCCGTCGCTGCTCCGAGTTTACTGCCATTATAAACGTCTCTTTCATTAAGCTCTGATCATTCTGTCCCCGAACCGAGAACGAGACTTTATGAACCAGCTCTAAGTGACTGTAGCATTAGAATAGAAACGGCAGAGCTTATGAAAAGAACTGCGCCTTGTATTATTGGTATTATTGGAGTATAGTTACAGTGAACGGTTATTGAATAACAAAGCAAAAAACAGGTTATTATACTTATGTTATAGCAGATATTAACAGTAAACCCTCAAGTTTTTTCTCTAAAAATCCAGCTTGTCACGTTATGGAAAAAAAAAAATGAAGGGGGCAAAGCACTGCGTCATGAAGATTATTCCCACATCAGAACATTTAGACTTTACTTTACTATAGAATTAATTATTATTATTATTATTATTATTATTATTAAACTATTAATATTGAATAAAAATCTAAAAGTGCTGATAAAATAAGGTAAATACTCGCATTATGCACTGCTCATAAACATATTATATAGATACTATAAATAGGATTGCACTACTCATAATTGGTGCTCATAACTCACTACTTTATATAAACTATAAATACTCAGGATTGCACTATTCACAGCTGTTGCATCTCTCACTGCACACATCTATATAACTTCATTGCTTCATTGCACTCTCCAGAACAAACTGCACATATGCATACTGTATAACCTTCTCAATCACACTACAATATCTTTATTTATTGCATCCATGGATAATCATTTATAATCATTTGCACTCACTGTAAATAACTCCTTCTCTGTGTACTGTTTAGATATGCAAATGTTTTGCACTGCGACCAACGCGCTGGTTTGATTCTCACTTGTCTTGTACCATACACACGTAGTGACAATAACAAGCTGAATCAAATCTAATCTAATCTAATCTCAAAATAACCGAATTCACTAGCACTGATGTGTAATAAAAATGATGTACACTAAAATACAAAAAGTTAAATTGATTAAGTTTGTTTAAATAATCTTTTCTTTTTTTTTTTCTCATTATTGCAATGTGTCACCGTTACCCATCCTGGACATGCTTACTGTATGTATTCTTTATTTTCAGAGCTAAATCACACTAAATGCAAGGTATGTGAGAACAGTGTAACAATATCATCATCAGTGTGGATTCAATATACTACTTACAGTACAACACTAAACCGACTTGGGTGCATTCATACAAATGTTGAAGGCTGTTGCTGATTTTGCATCGTACCAGTTCCTATCTGTAAATAGGACACGGTAAAGTACTTCGACACGAGCGAAATGCTTGTCGAACCGCGCACTCATTAATATTACAGCGTGCTAATAAATAAGTCGCATGAACTATGAATTATGAATTACACAGTGTGCATGCAGAAAACCCCACAGTGTGGTTTATCCTAAACAGAAGCATCAACATTCACCGTGCAGAAGGAAAGAAGGAAGGAAGGAAGAGGAGAGGAGAAATCATGCAAAGCAAAGCATGCATGCACACTCCTGTGGCTTATATGGATTAGAGAAAGCTGTTCATCACCAAATACACATCCTTCACGAGTTACTGTGTGCTCTGCTTTCTTTCTTCTTATTCAAGCTCTGCATTTAAAAAATAAATAAATAAAAAAAACATCACTCTACATCATGTCATGAGTATAAGCATGGTTGTTGGATTAACCCTTAACAGCGTTGCGCACGTGTAAGAATTCACGACACGTCACGGATGTTAATTTAGCAGATCAGGTGCTAGTTTAGAACTGGATGGATTCAGGCAGCATGGTGGGTGTTAAATTCGCCATGTATCATCTTGCTCTGCGTAATTACTCACAGGATGTAAAAAGGGATGCACCATATGGGCAAAATATACTGTATATCGCAAGTTGGCTGTGACACAGCTTGCAGTTTGGAAATACACGCTGGAGGATCGCACAGTTCAATATGAGTGTGGAGGTTAATGAATAAACTATTACGATAGTAGTAATAATAATAATACTACAAATAATTTAACACACCAGACTGTAGGAAACAATGCACTTCTATGGAACAGTGAATTACAGTACCATTTATTCATGTTTCAATCTGCCTTTCTTTTCTGCTTGCACAGCACCTACTTTTATTTCAGCTATAAATGGGAATATATACAGTGTACGTATAAGCTTTATTAAAAGGTACATCATTGGAGCATTGACATACTGTATTTTTGAAGCTTTATTCTACATATGCACACTTCCAAGTTGAAAAAAAAATATACACAAAATACTAGATACAAAATATACCTCATTGCATTAATGTCACGGTATAGTTTGGACCTCTCTGCAATATCACACGGGCACTCAATCACTCATTCAACGGCGGGGGGGGGGGACAGGAGCCTATCACAGAAGACTTTGGGCTCGAGGCTTTTAGGGTACACCCTGGACGAGGTGCTAATCCATGGCAGGGTGCACACACACACATGTTCAATCACACACTACGGCCAATTTGGGCACGCCAATTAACGTGATTTGATCGGCATGTCTTTGGATGACTGTGGAAGAAAACCGGAGTACACGGAGGAAACCCACCAAGCACGACGAGAACGTGCAATCTCCTCACACAGACCCTGACGCATGAATCGAACCCACGACTCAGGAGGTGCGAGGCGTCGGTGGTCAGTGCGGACCATTACGCCACCGTGCCGCCTCATGCATACTTATTTTATGTAGTCTACATACTCCATACAATGACGCTAGATTTATGTATCCTCTTGAGTTATATGAGGACATGACATGTTCTCCCAACTTCATTGTCTATATCCTTGTACCATCCTCTTTGTACCAAACTTCTTTTCTGGTAGAAGACATGGTACGAGGCAGGGTGCGATCCAATCCGTTGCAGATACTCACACTCACACTGGGGACGCAATTAGCCTAATCTGCATGTCTTTGCACGACTGTGGGATGAAACCAGAATACCCGGAGGAAAACCACCAACATGCAGACTGGATGCACACAATAGCCCGAGGTGGGAATCGAACCCTGGACGCTGGAGGTGCAAGGCGGCATGCATATATGCACAATTGTTTTTATGTAAATCTACATCCTACAAACTAATGATGCCAGATTATATACTGTACAATGAACTGAATATGGGTTCAAGATGTTTGCACAGTTCGATCCAACTTTCCATTCATTTGTGTCACATTTATTCAAAAAGCATAAATGATATACTTTGGGATTTTTTTTTTTTTTTAATGCACACGCAAATAGAGGCTCCGTGTCAGTGCGCGCGCAATCTGGTGCGCAGTCTGATGTTCTTACCTTTGTTTCCCATGAGCGCTGTAAACCCAAACCAGGAGCCATGCACGAGCTCAAAGTGCAAACTGCCCAAACTCGCGCGTGCATTCAGTCAGTGAGAAACTTCTGCTCCCGTCCTGCCATAAGAGCGTTCACGCGAGTTTAAACAGAGGTTCATTCCCGCTGCTGCGCTCCTGATGATGATGATGAGAGGAGTTCACTGGGGATCATTTGGAGGTGGAGAGCACTCCGATGAGCAGATGTAAAATACTGACGGAGAGCAGAGCACTACGGAAATCACTCTGAGAGAGAGAGAGAGAGAGAGGAATAATCCCGTGCCGCCTGGGCTGCGCGCTCTTAAACTGAGGCGCGCGATAATGCGCGAGCGTGTGCGCTCGTGCATGAGCCAAAGCACGCGAGAGAAAGAGAGAGAGAGAGAGAGAGTGAGAGAGAGAGAACTCTTAAACACCCTGGTTGATTCCATAATTGCAAAATATGTGGACATTGTGGACCTCTGTACTTTCTGCAACCATCAGAAAGAATGTATTTATCTTTTTCTTTTTTTTTCGCTTGTGGAGTGGTACAATCATTCTGGCGGCAACTTGGAAATTATATTTTTTATTTGATTCAGGAATCTTACAATTTTACATTAAAGGACATAATTATCTTTTTCCGTCAACTTTTATATTTTAATGGCTAAATTCTACATCCAAAAATGTATATTTTCTAAATCATCTCCTAAACTATCTCCTAAACTTTCCTCTGTGAAATACAAAACCTCTTAAACTCCTTAAAGCTAATAGAAAATCATAAATCTGCTTTGCTATTGTCTATTCTTTTCTCTTTCTTTCTTTCTATATTACTCTGTTTATTGTTATTACTTATTTGTATATTTTTGTTAACTGTGTTTTGTTTAACTTCTACTTAACTGTGTATAATTATTTGTGTAATTCAATCTTTAATACCTGATTCTTGTACTTTTATATCTTTCATATTGTACATAATTTTTTGTGATTTAATAAAAAAATATCTAATAATCTAATCTATCTATGATCTAACACTAATACAGACATACTTTGTTTGGCCAAACCTTTTAAATGATTGAATTCTGGTGTTTCAATCAATCAGGCACCTTATCTCCAGTGAAGGACAATCTTAATGCTTCAGCGTTATATACCAAGACATCTTGGACGATGCTATGTTTCCAACTTTGTGTCAACAGTTAACAAGTCTACCTCCAATAACTACCTGGACTCCATATTAAAAGCAATTAACATTAACTGTTATACTGAACTGCCTGCCACCCAACACACAGTATGAATGCAGATCAATTCCTGCTCTCTGTTTCACCCAGATGAGGATGGGTTCCATGTTGAATCCGGTTCCTCTCAAGGTTTCTTCCTATTACCATCTCAGGGAGTTTTTCCTTGCAACTGTCGCCCTCGACTTGCTAATCAGGGACTATCTGACCATTTTGATTCATACACATTCCGTACAAACTTAAATAATTATTTTGATTGTGTAAAGCTGCTTTGCGACAATGACGACTGTTAAAAGCGCTATACAAATAAAATTGAATTGAATTGAATTGAACAAGGCGCTTTTCTATTCCAATTTTTGTTTTTCTATTGCAGAGACTATAAAGACCTGGTTTGATGAAATACTTGACTGGCCCGAACGCACAGAGCCCTGACCTCAACCCCATCAAGCACCTTTGAGATGAACTGGATCAAAGATTCTTCTCGTCCAACATCGGCGCCCGACCTCCTCATAAACTCTCTATAGAATGAATTCCCACAGAAACACTTTGTAATCTTGTAGACAGCCTTCCAAGAAGAGTGGAAGCTGTTACAGCTGCAAAAGGGGGATAAACTCCATATTAAAAAATATGTATTTGGATAAAATGTCATTGCAGTTTTGGCCAAATATTTTGTCCATACTGTATAGTGTATGAAACATTTTGGGGGTGTAATGGACGATGTGGTGGTGTAATGGACTATTAAGTGGTGGCTTAGTGGTTAGCACTCTCGCCATGCACCACCAGGTCCTGGGTTTGATTCCCGCATCGGGCCTGTGTGCATGGAGTTTGCATATTCTCCCTGCGCTTGGTGGGTTTCCGCTGGATACTCTAATTTCCACCCACAGTCCAAGGACAGACACCCTAAAAAATACTGGGTAATTATTGGACTACCTAAATTGGACACACCCTAAAAAATAGCTGCTGGGTAAATATTGGACTAACTACATGCTGGGTTAATTTAACCCAGCAAAATTGGTTATTTGTTTAACCCAGCAAGATGAGTTAAATATTCAACCCAAATGCTAGGTGATATTTAACTATAATGTCGGGTTAATTCTACCACATAAATTGGTCAAATGTTCTACCCAGATGTTGGTTCATTTTAACTGGAATGTTGGGTTAAT
>JAQMYJ010000040.1:4739021-4759169 GCA_030014305.1 Clarias laeviceps | reverse complement strand
GCTTGCGCGCTGCAACTGCTTTCTTTAAGTCCCACCAGAGGTTCTCAATCGGATTTAAGTCTGGTGACTGCGATGGCACAAGTGTGCAAAATGAAATGAAATAGAAATGTCCAGAGTGACTGCAAATGTGCATGAATGTTTAAATGTATAATGTCCACAAATGGACCATAAATGTCTTGGGTGTGAGTTTTGTATGATTACGCATCAGTTTCTCTCTCACTATCTCACACACACACACACACACACACACACACACAAATAATCAAATCACGATTATGGCATTTAAAAATCAATTTTTGACCCTTTTGTACCCAAGCATGTAGATGAAGCCACAAAGTCTAATGAAAAAAACAAAAGCTCTTCTTTAAATTGAAAATGAAATTGCACAAATTGGGTAAAGAACGCGTCTTTTATAATCATTAAAGCTGTCGGTCATTTTAGAAACTCCTGTGTTAAGCTAAATGCTTCGTTTTCATCCACTGAGAGGATTTGTGTGTATGTATCATACCTTCAGTTCTCTTCTTTTTGAAATGTGAACAGCGTGAAAAATGACGCAAACGTGCGAGACCTTTACTTTGACTGCCATATTTATAATTCTTTGTCTTTTGTGTTTGATTTGTTGTAAATAATGATTTTGTTGTTGTTGTTGTTGTTGTATAACTGTATTTAATGTGCTTTGTATTTTATTTTATATTGTTTCAATTAAATAAAAATAAAAAATAAATTAAAAAGTGCCTTCTAGGATCCACTCACTCACTCACTCACTCATCGTCTAAACTGCTTTATCCTGTATAGAGACGGTCACCGGACGCGTGGATCCTATCCCAGGGGTACACCCTGATTGCAAAGTCCAAAGACATGCAGATTAGTTAATTGGTTAATTGGCATTCCTAAAGTGTCTGTAGTGTGTGAATGAGCTTGTAAGTGTGTGTATTGCCCACCCCCCGTCCAGGGTGTACCACACCTCGTGCCCTAAGGGTCTCCTGGGACAGACTCCAGGCCCGTCGCGACCCTGTACACAGGATAAAGCGGTATAGTCGGTGAGTGTATAATGTTTTTACAAAAGTATAAGATGCGTTCAAATCAAACCAGGTGTTGGACTGGTGAATGTGGCCACAGCTTTGAACTGCAGGTTATGAACTGCAATCTGGACTCTAATATTTCCATAATTATCAAATAATAACCCAATCAGAATAAAAATTCTGGTTTGATCTGACCTAATGGGAAGGATTAAAGTTTATGAAAACAGTTACAATTACCCTTTCGAGCATCTTAGCCACAGTAAAACGTTTGAACGGTGCAAACGTTTTTAAAGAAGGTTGTAGGTCCACTGCAGTTGTTCCTTATGATCATTCAGCAAGTGGAATGCCTGATCCTTGAAAATCGACAGATAACTTGTGGAAGAGACGCATCTGTCTGTACTGTGCAACTGTACACACAATTATTCACCAACACCACTTGCACGTTACAGCAACTCAGCTGAGAGTTATCGCCACATCTCCCGTACAGTTCTGACCTCGCTTCAAGCCATTTTCACATGTTTGGGCCATTAAAGGATTTCCTGGGAGGCCGGAGTTTCAGACATGAAGCAGGCAGTCTGATCATGGCTCAGGCATACTGAGAAAACTTTCTACCTTGACAGTATTCAAGCACTAGTGAAACACTGAGATAAGTGTATTAGTGTAGAAGGGGATTATAGAGAGAAATAAAGGGAGTTTTGATTCTCCTAACTGTGTTCTGTTATTCTGCTTAATCAAAAGTCCCAGTTTGTCATTTAAGTGCTAAGAATGACTATTGGAGGAAACAAGAACAGCCAGAGGAAACCCACGAGATTCAAACCCTTGCTAACCATTAGTCAACTGTGCCACTACCTTCCATATCATTATGGTTATTTATGATTAGGTACAGTATTACAGTATTAGTCTAATATGGTGATGTGTTATGATTCTTACAACATTTTGTCTAGGCCTTGTAGGCTATTGATTACAGGCATTAAGCCAATTTTTATACTCCCCAGGGCTTAAACAAACAATCCACATTTTTCCCCCTATTGTGATCTCATATTCCAAGAGACTCTTCCCAGGCTAATGCTCAGCTCTGCCAGACTCTGCATGATCTGAGTTATATTTCAGCTGCAAAATTAACAAGCACATTTTGGACACATATAAGCATCTATTAGCCAAAAATTTATTGGCTCTTAAAGAAAAATTATTTCCAAGTTTCATAGCATTACAATACAGGAGTTTGGATTTAGTGACATCCAATGTAAAGCAAAGCAAGTAAAATATATTAAACATTGGTAGCACATGAGTGTTTGGCTCAGTAATCCAGTTTGTACATACAGTAAAATGGCAATCTAGCAATAGTGTGTCAGCAAGCATGGAGGAAAAGAAAGAAAGAAATTAAGAATTTGGTTTGGACTGGCAAACAACACTATCTTATTCTGACACACACTTTCTGCTTCAAAAAGAGTGAGATAAGGAAACAGTTGGTGCTTTTCAGTGAAAGCTGACTACCACGTGTTAGACGCAGTGCTGGACATTTAACATCTGTCTCAACACACAGATGTTTCCAGAAGCTAATCAGCGTTGCAAACAGAATATCTGATATCTGAGAGGCCTTACACCTCAAGGGTCCAGGTTCGATTCCCGTCTGGGGTCTGTCTGTGTGTATGGAGTTTGCATGTTCTCCCTCTGCTTGGTGGGTTTCCTCCATTTTTGCGAAATTGGTATACTAGAAAATGAAATTCATGTTAAAAACTGAGAAATAAAGTAGCAGGCAGGTGATGTCTGTGTCTGATTACCATTTTCATTTCATTTGTTATAGCTAGAAACAAATTTTGTAACAGATTTGGTACAGTTTTTAGACTCATGTGACAAAGCGTTTATCTAGCGTAGCTCTGGTTTTGACTTTTGGAAATGCTCTATGCAATGACAAGATATGTTTCAGGACAAGACATTATTTGTGACACAATTTGCATCAAGCAGATCAGTTTTATTTCAAAGAAAAACGGACAAAAACACTCACAATAATAAACAATAATCCATCACAGTGATATGACACAACTATGGCACAAACAGGGCAGTTGATGATTTAGGTCTAAATATGTCTGAGGAGAACAAGAATGATGGATGTGAACTAAAATAACCAAAAATCCTAACCAGGAGGAGGAGGAGGATGGTGAAGGGCTGGACAACATCAGTGATAAAATCTTAAATTCCTAAACTCTCCTTTCAAAACTAGCATTAGTCTTTTTTTTATTTACAGAAATGTGTGTTGTAGCAACTTGTTTGGGACGTGCAGGCCATTGGATGGGTGCAGCAGGGCCATCGAGTGGAGAATCCTCCAGCAGGGGAAGACTGTTGTGGTCTTGGAGAGGGTTTAGTACTCATATGTAGGCAGAAGATGCTCTTCGCCTTGTTGTGCCCACAGCACCCTTTTCTCCTTTGAAGTTGTGCATTTTCCTGCAAGAACAGAACGCCTTCAGTGATCAAACCAGGCTGTTTCTTTATTTGTTTTTCCTGAGATCGTTCCAGTTGCTGAATGTTCACAGGAACAACTGCAGTGGGCTCTGAGCCACTTCGGGTGGGATCATCGTTCACAGACGTACAGCCTTCTTTAAAACATTAGTTACTAATTGACTTTAATCTTACAATAATCCAGTCTAAAGTTCTCTGTTTTCTGTAACTCCCCATTACTTTTCTGCTCACTGGCATCTGCCTTCTCATATTTCTCATCCTTTGCTGCCTATTTAAGCCTGCCCTTTTCTTTGAACCGCTATTAGTGGATTATTTCTCTAGCCGTTTCCTCTTTAACCCTGTTTCCCTCCTTGCTCCTGCCCTGCTTTCTCGCTGTGGTGTTCGTGGATTTTGACTTGTATTTTTAAACTCAGCTTCACTCAGGACTGATCCACGAACTAAGACTAAGTATTGTGAACCTACTACTTTTCAAATGTTGGACATTTTCGTTGTGCAAATCCCATTTTTAATTAAGCTTAGTAAATATTCTAATATTTTGAGATGCTGGATTTTTTTTATTTTAATGAGCTGTAATTATTGACATTAAAACAAACAAACCAAAAGACGGCTTGAAATATTTCATTTAACATGTAATGAATGAGACGAGTTTCACTTTGAGGTTCATGAAGCCATCAATAAACACCAATAGTCCAGTTCTATTGGCAGCCATACACGCTTATGCCATAACACTGTCTCCATCATGTTTGACAGATAATGTGGTATGCTTTGGATCATGAGCTGTTCCTTTCCTTCTCCAAAGTTTTCTCTTCCCAACATTCTGGTACAATTTAATTTTAGTTTCATCGGTCCAAAGAATGTTTCAAAAGCTTTCTAGCCAAGTTTATCCTGGCGTATTCGTATCATAATCAAATTCAAGAGATGCTTTAAGTTCAGCCTTTATTCATCACATATACATTACTGCACAGTAAAACATTATGACGTAAATACGGTAAATACAGGCGCTTTACAGCAAGGTCCAGACCCCTAGTAATGGTCATGAGTAGGATAGAAAGGCCAAATTAGGATGCCGCTTCATGTTGCAGATATGCAGATGATGCAGATAATGACCCAAAACATACAGTAAAAGCTACCCAACAATTTCTCAAGGTAAAGACATGGAATATTCTTCACTGGCCAAGTCAGTCACCTGCTCCCAACCCAATAGGGCATGCTTTTCACTTACTGAAGATAAGACTGAAGGCAAAACGTCCCACAAACAGGCAGCAGCTGAAGGCAGCTGCAGTAATGGCACAGGCAAAGCATCTCGACAGAGGAGAATTAGCATTTGTTCATGTCAGTGGGTTCCAGACTTCAGGCAATCATTGACTGCCAAGGATTTTCACCCAAATATTAAAGGTAATCCTTATGTTTGTAATTATATTAGTTTGTTCCTTTATTTCCATCCATCCATCCACCTAGGAACTTCTGTAGTCCAACTAGGGACCATGGAGGCCAATGGTGACCCTTGTATTTATTCCCATTTTCACGCTCGTGGTAGGACCTCCGGTCAACATCCACACACACATTCACATGCTATGGGCAATTTGGAAACTCCACCAAGCACGGGGAGAACATGCAAACTTCACTCACACAAGGTGGGAATCAAACCCAGACCCTTGCCGCCATTTCTTTATTTATGAGCCCCCAAGATGGGAGCTGGGAGAAATTCCTAAATGGATAAATTATTCTGCAAAGTGTGAACATTTGGCTCTTTTTCCTTGCCAAAGCATGTTTCTTACCCATAATAGATACTAAGTAATTCTTCATACCTTTGATTTATATATCTTGGCTCCAAATCTCATGGAGGGTGTAAGACTGCCAAAATTTAAGTTGAGCTGACTCACTTTATTTCTCCATATAATCTCCTATTAAACAACTTCATTTATTTCTCTATATAATCCCCCGCTACACTAATGCATTACTAATACTAATACATACACTAATTATCCCAGTGTTTCACTAGTGCTTGAATACCATCAAGGTAGGAAGTTTTCTCAGTACGCCAGAGCCATTTCCTGACTGCCTGGTTCAAATCTGAAATGCTGGCCTCCCAGGAACTCCTTTAATGGCCAAAACAAATAGTGCAAGTGATGCGGTGGGCAACTGTCCTTTGACCCAGCAGTGCTACAATGTATCACAAATGGCTCTGTACAGTACATTCATGTCCACGGTAGTAGTGTGAGGAGGGTGAAGAAGTTCCTTGTCGTGAGACAGTGGCCTACTGTCACTGTACACGTAGGGAGGCAAGTGAACATTAGAAAGAGGCAATCTAAAAAAAAAAAGTCTTACAGACTTTTCATCATCTCTTAGAAGAATTTCAAAGTCATTTTCCTCTTGTTACTTAATATGCGATGCAGAGGAAGAATTATGCATGACTTTTCCATAAATTACTGACACTGTAGTTATGTTTAGCATTTTAACCTCTAATAGAAGTCTAAGCTTGATAATGAAAGAGTCACTGGGAAGCTTTTTTTTTTTTTTTTTTTTTAATGTATAAAGTCTTTAATTTGTCTTGAACTTTTTGTCAATCCAAATGTTTTGGTTAGATGCTCAAAGCTGACAGTCAACATATAAATCATCAATACTGTGACTACTTTTCCCATGTCATGTTTGGAAAGCCGTTATTAAGTATGGACAGCTGAGACATGTAATTTGTTACCATGAGTGAATAAATAGAAATGTTCAGAAAACCCAAGAATAACTTCAGCTGTCTCAAAATACGTGGTGATTGACAGACAATTATTATCAGTCTGAAGCCATGGTGGAACTCTACTATTTCAATATTTTAACTGAAGAGAAATAGCTTTAAAATGTTTATTTGGGCTGATTTGTTATTCCAAAAAAAAAAAAAAAAGGAAATCATATACAGTAGTTTGTTTGCTTAAAATGTGAAAACCTGTAATGATTGATTGGAACAGATATACAAAACAGGTATCAGATTGATATTTACATCATTTACTCTATAAATTTACTGGTAACGGACAGCAGCAAATTGGACCCAGATTTAACATCCTGCTTGCACTAGTCCAAGACCGGAATGAAATGATCTTTTTATAAACCACAATCGGACTTAGTGACCTGCACTATCAAAATGGGGAAAAAAGAACCTAAAATTTCGGATATTCTTTTGGATTCTCAGTAATAAGGAAATATTTACGTTTATTTAGATTTCATTTGAGTTTTGACACTTTCCCAAATTGCCCCAAGAGCTCTGAGAGCTGCAAGTGCATACAGTATGTCACAGTGCTGATCTACCTACAGTATATAAATAAAAGAAAGGTTTTGTCTCCCTTTCTCAATGATATCTTTAAGTTTTTTACATTGGAGGACCCAAAACCAGCCTCAGAAAAGGTTCTGTCCGTCTGTTTGTCTGTATGCATGTATGTCTGTCCAGCCATATTTTGTCACAGCATCACGCAAAACTGGCTGAACAGAATTTAATGAAACTTTTGCAGTACTTAGATATCTGCCTGAAGTTTAACCTGCACCATAAGTAAAATCAAAATGTTTAGTAAAAGCGATGTTATGAACAGTTATGTGCCGGATTTAATAATCTACAGCTACTAATAAGCTACTTGCTCAATGTAAACAATCACTTGCACCCATATATATTAATTAGAAAAGATAATCTGAATATTTATACTGGGGTTTTAAGACAAAACTTCATCTTTATCCGATCTACTTTTTCGATTTCTCATCTGTGATTCACTCTCTGATTACCGAACAGGGAGTGGATTTGGCTGACGACGAAAGAAGCAACTTAGCGTAAACAAGGCGTAAGATGCTCAACCTTACAGAATGTTATTTCCTTTGTATTAATAAGTTAGACAGAGAGTTCTGCTGTACAGAAAGACGGACAGACATGTACGTGGGCTTCAACCTGAAATAATAATAATAATATCACTGATTACATATCAAATGATTACATTAAAGCTCAGCAGATTATTTTTAGCTTTGTGAGCAAGTCTCATCTTTCTAACCAATCAGAGAAGGCCAGGTTCAGGGGTGGAAAGCAAGCACACTTGTGTTAATCTATGCGTGAATGAGCTTCAGTTCCTCTGCTCTTGGCAAGGCTTCAGATTTAGCTTCGGATTCTTTTTTTATGCGCAGAGTAACTGAAGCGCATTCCTAATCATTTACTCTTGTGAGGCTTCCAGATGTTCAGACAGCTTCCAGTTTTTGCAGTCTAATAAGCTTTGGATTTCGGGAATTAGCTGAACTCTAAAGAGAAGGCCAAGGAAATGGGATATAAAGAACTGGAAAATAAATAAATAAATAAATAAATAAATAAGTTTGATTTAGAGTTCATATTAGTCTTGCTTTCTGCAGATGGAGTAAGCTTAGAAAGACTCGGAATTTCCAATACGGACGCCAGTTTGGCATTATTGGTGCAGATGTTGCGTACTGAAGCAGAATTGATCGACCAATGAGTTTCATTATTTTACTGCCCACCACAATGTTTTTTTTCTGGTCCACTAACTTGGCTGTGGCTCATGATGACTGGTTCTGTGCCTTATACACATGGGTGTGTGTTGCTTCAGTTACCACGAAGACGTATCCACACTCAATAGTGTGATCTTATTCAATGAACATTTTCATTCATGCATTTGGTTTACGTTATCTCATTATAGATCTGAGCAGATGAGGGTTAAGGACCTTGCTCAAGGGCCCAACAGTGGCGACTTGATGGTTGTGGGGTTTGAACCTGGGACCTTCCGAACCATAGTCCGATGCCTTAACCACTCAGCTCTCTAGCATACATGTTTTCAAACATCATATCTCAGATAAATTATTTTTTTTAAATGAGTGGTAAATGGGGATGCTTTGATGCACAAACAGTCCCCATTCGATCCCCTCTTTGATGAACGATTAAGCAAAACAGATTCCCAGAACATCTATGGATGAATATCTTTGGATTGTTTTTTTTCAGTCCGGTTTACAAATTCTTTACAAATTTAACTGACTGTAAATGTTTCAAGTCTGTGTGTCATGTACAGTAGACATAAAGCTTTCAGATGGGGAGAAAGCCGTAACGTCACATACAGTAGTGTATGTTGCAATGCAGAGTGTAGACCATAAACAGTGGAGGCAGTATAGCACCATACAATACTGCAGCCTTTGACTGTCTGCTTGTCGGTTCCCTTATACCTTCCCTGTGCAAAAAAAATCACATGGAAACGAGATGGACAGTGAGGGTTTTGGATCTGATGTGCCATGTAGTGGACAACACTTTTAATAGCTGTGAATATACACCGATCAGGCATAACATTATGACCACCTGCCTAATAGTTGAGTAGGTCCCCAAAACAGTAATGACCTACAGTAGGTGGTCTAACACCTTTATATCAGAACCAGCATTAACCTTTTCATCAATTTGATCTTCACTAGTGCTTCTATAGGATCAGACTACACAAGCCAGCCCTCACTCCACACTTGCATCAGTGAGCCTTAGCCACCCAAGGCCATCCTTCCTTGGATGACTTTTGGTATGTCCTGACCACTACAGATCGGGAACATCCCAAAAGAGCTGCCGTTTTGGAGTTACTCTCACTCAGTCGTCTAGCCATCACAATCTGGCACTTGTTAAAGTCACTCAAATCCTTCCAACACATCAACTTCAGGAAAAAAGGTTCACTTGCTGCCTTATACTGTATATCCCACACACTTCCAGCTGCCATTGTGACGAGATATTAAAAATGTAGGTACTGTGAGAAGAGCCAAATTGTGACATCTAGGTCAGGGAAACTCCAAAATTGCAGCTCTTGTTGGATGTTCTCAGGCTGCAGTGGTCAGCATATACCAAAAGTGATCCAAGGAAGGAAAATCCGTTGAACCTGCGAAGGGTCATGGTGTCCAAGGCTCACTGATGCACATGGGGAGCGAAGGCTGACTCGAGAAGTCTGATTCAATAGAAGCGCTATTGTGGATCAAATTAAGGGAAAGGTTAACCTAGGGTTCCAATAAAAAGGTGTCAGAACACACAGTGCATCAATGAATATTAGGCAGGTGGTCATAATGTAATGGCTGATCAGTGTATGAAACCTAAGGCCTTGTTCAGACTGCAGGCAAATGCAATGTTTTTTCGTTTTTTTTGTTTGTTTTTTTACAAATCTGCCCTTTAGGACTGTCTGCCACACTGTTATTTGAAAGTGATCTAATTAGATTTAGTTTTATTCAAACTGGCAACCAAAATACAACACATTGTTGACCTATCTGCATCGGTTGATGTGGTAACAACGGCTGGTTTCTCCCTTCCCTGCTTTTATTATTACCATCTGTTATCTCTTCACATTTTGTCTTTAACCTTTTTATTTTCCTCTGGCACTTTTTTAAAATATCACCCTGTTTCTGTACATTAAGCCTAAAGTGCTACAGTATCAGACATTTCCAGGGGTCTCCATGGATATGGCAAAAATCAGAAGTGTATTGGTGCTGTGTACAGTAAGTATTGGGGCTGATTAATCTTTTTTTATGTTATACATATAATACAGAAATTGTGTGTGCCAAAGAAGCTACTTCTGAAGTTTATGCAACATTGAAGTGACCAATCCTGCTTCCCTAAAAATTTCAAGTTGCTAACTTCAGCTGTTTTGGAGACATGATTTTTTTTACAGTATGTGCCCCAAAAATGGCAATTTTTCAGTGTTATACTGTCTCGCTTCAAACAATAATCATTTAAAATACTGAAATGTAAGTTTATAGAAGCATACAGTATGAACTGTAAACATTGCTGCTTAAAATACAGTATACTGTGCAAAATCAAGGATTTTTTTATGTTGCAATATATTAACACTTTTTTCAGGTTAATGTATTTTTATGTGAAATCTAAATTGGTTTCATCTAAATGACAATTAGGATCAATGAACGATTTGAATTCCAAAAAGTTACAGACACAACATAAAAGGGCATGAAATTGTATTTAGCAAATGTGCTTCTTTTGAAAAAATATGATAAAAATATAAATGTGTATGCATATTTACAAAAAAAACAAGCATGGATCAGGAGATAAAAAGCATTCCATTTTATGAAAAAAAAAATGGTGTTATATGCTCCTATCTGAAAATTCAAGTTTTTTTTAGTTGAGACACTTTTTAGCACCCAGTACCATGTTTTGGCTCTATGTGAACAAAGCAGCTACTTATGCATACATATGCCGAAAGTAAAGTACATTTGCTTCTTAAGTGATAACAGGAAGCAACAGTAATTCTGTTATTATTATTATTATTATTATTATTATTATTATTATTATTATTATTGATGTGAATGAACACATGGTAATAAGAGACAAATCAAAGTTTAAAACTCATCGCCTTCATCTCTTGTAGAAAAACATTCCTTCATAAGTGACGGTAATTTATAGTCAACCTTTTCTTTGTCTCGCTGCAGTACCTTCACAACTCCCCATGGTGCCACATGTCTGAGTGTTCTGTCCAAAAAGGACCTCCAGAAAGTTCAGGAAAAGAGCAGAGCCATCCAAGAAAAACCACAGTCCAACACGTCCCCGCTCACACACACCTGAGGAGCATGTCAAAGTCATAATTGTGTACAGACTGCAATCAGACAGTATGATCGCAGTATGTATACTGTATGTATATGTTTCTTATAAAGGTAATAAAACCCATAAAAGCTATTTGTGAAAAAAAATATAAGGACACTCCGGTTAAAGAAATAAGGCTTTACAGCCAGCTTCAAACCAGTGGTTTTGTGATGGTTGTGTTTTAGTTCAGATTTTTTTTTCTCTCACTAGACTCTGATTGGGATCTTATTAGAGGAAGCAGAAAGCTAGAGGTCTCATCTGGACTCTATCACACACTCAAATACAAACACGCACCCAAAAAAGAGGGAAACAGTATAAAAATTTCTGACTTCCAAAGTACAATGTGATTGTGAAGTATACACTCTGCATAATCCTTTACTCAAAAGAAGACTCAAGCCATGGAGTTGCAAAAGTTTTGGAACAAGGATACATCTGTCCCTCCATCTGTATATTTCTTCTTTGTTCGAAGGAAATCTCAGAACCTGGTTCGATTGGCATAGCCTGAGCAAAGTCACAGTGAAGTGTCGTTATCCCCTGCCACTTGTCCCTATCAGCTTGGAACAACTCCATGTAAGAAAATCCAGACTCAAAAGAAACCCATCCCTTTCCGGATAACACCAGACAGTGTAAATACAATTGCTTACTCTGCTCCAGCTGTGTATTAAACAATGCTATGTGTGATAAAAGCATGTTCAGTGAGTATCCTGTATCCCAGGACACAGGAGGTTCATGATTACAGCAGTAGTAGGAGGAATTCAGAGTATCCTTTTGAGACCTTTTCAGAAATAGATCCATTTTTTGCCATAATATTTAGACGCAGTGCACTATGAGTCTTGTATTAATTTTAATTAGTACCATTTAATAACATTTCTAAATAATACTACACTAAAGCAAATACTGTACATTGCCCCGGCCAAAATAAAAAGTCACCATTTTGGAAGGGTCAGGCCGAATCAAGCAAAGAAAACAACTAAGGAGATTTGAAGTTACTGGAACTGGGTTAATTAAAAAGACTTCAACACATTATGAAAACCTGAACTTTGTAGAAGAAATGTGCTCAGAAAAACTCTTGATGGGGTTGAATAGTAAAAAATGTGATGATGTGATGAGGACTAAACAGCTCAGTGTGCATAAGAAATAGTGATGAGTCGTTCATGAATGATTCGTTCCTTTTGAACAAGTCTTTAACGTGACTCAGAAGAACGAGTAGTCTCACGCGCACAGAAATAAGTAGTTACCTTGGAGTTTTCTAGTCTAAGTCATTCGTTCTTTTGTCACGTGACTCTCATAGATGCTCAATAGATTCAAAAGAACGAACGACTCGGAATAGAAGACTCATGAGAAGAACCGCTCAATTCTGTTTCCTGTGTAATGCACTGCATAGCGTCTATGAGAGTCACGTGACAAAAGAACAAACAATTTGGACCAGAAGATATGAGAGGTGAGCTGCTCATTCTGTTTATCATAATATGTCCTTATTTATGCATTGTAATATTTTCATTACTGGAACTATAGCCAAATTAACAAAAGTAACATTTTTATTTTATTTCTGATCAAAAGAACGAAATGAACTAAATGACTCAAAAAAGATTCGTTCATTTTGATGGATGAGATTTAAAGAACTGAGGCACTAACCCTAACCCTAACTTCCCATCACTAATAAGAAAACCACGTATCAGTGAGACTAATCAGAAATACAGTTTGGAGCAACGGAAAAAGCTCATGTGGTCTGATGAGACCAGACTGACCCTATTCCAGAGCGATTGGTATTGAATAAGATCTTTTTTTTCTGGCCAGGCAGTGTAAGTAACTGTATGATATAAAGTACATTTACTTGTCGTTTTCCTGCACACACTAATTTTTTTTAAATAAGCAGCCAATTCCCTACACCAGGATGTAATTAATTATAGATCATTGTTGTTGTTGTTGTTGGAAACAACTTTTATCCCAAGAAGATCGACTTTTCCAGTCCATCCTCCACTTTGGTGTACTCCAGGTGGGAAGGATAGTATCTGCTCTCGTAGCGAGGGCTTTTCCGCACGTACTCCAGGTACTCCGGCGTTCCAGGACAAATAACATTGTCCGCCAGCAGCACAGAGCCGTTCCTGAGCAAACCGCACTCCTGTAATGATGCAGAAAAATATTTCAGCATTGCAGTCCTGCTTTACTCATTTTTTGCTCCTTCCTTCATAACAGCAGCTCTAACAGTCTGCAAGACAAGTCTCAGGTTTATATTATTAACACACTTGGTTATATAGTAACTCTTACCACAGAAAATTAACTTTCTGTTAATGAATCTGATTAATGATCAATGTGACTATTTAAGCTATTGCTAAGGAAACAGAATTGAGCGGTTCTTCTCTTGAGTCTTCTAGTCCGAGTCGTTCGTTCTTTTGAATCTATTGAGCGTCTATGAGAGTCATGTGACAAAAGAACGAACGACTTGGACTAGAAAACTCAAAGGTAGCTACATCTTTTTCTTTCTTTTTTTTTAAAATCTAATTTCCAAGATGTTTATTTTTTTCATTCATTTTTGCAAGATGTCTCCAGTGCCAGCACTCTTGATTGAAAAGTTAGATGTAAAGCTAAATCTGAGAAACACAGAGCTTAAATAGCCATATTGATCATTAACAGAAAGTTCATTTTCTGTTAAATATAAAGTTTTAACATGAGGGAATGACTGTTTATAACTGCTCTAATGGAAGATACGTATAAAAGGAACTTGTTCTATGGACGTTCCACCATCAAGTTCATTACTCAGTTCAGCAAGTTCAGTAAGTTGCCATGCTTTAAAAGGGAAAAAAAAGGCTTTTGGAAATGCTGTTATATGAAAATAATGTACTTGATCATTGAATACTTTCCTATTAAGAGTATATCTGGAAGCTGAGTCATTCCTTCCTTATGAGGTAGAAATGTTTCACTACTCATCCGAGTGGCTTCTTCAGTCTGAGGGACGTAGGTACAGTAAGTTCCTGATATTTATATCCTCCAGGGTTGCATTTTTCTCCTTAAAGGAGGTATAATGTACATCTGAATGACTGAAAATAGCCAGAGTCTGGAGTTAATGGTGCAAAATGCTCCTTTAGAGGATGTTTTATTATATATAGTTTTCTTTATTTAAAAACTACTTTATTGCATTATTAAATTCACACTGTATAACCTTTTGAAGTGTTTCGAAATTGCAATAAACATGGTCAGGTGAAATTATTGTTCTCACTCACTCATTCACTCATCGTCTATACCTGTATACAGGGTCATAGTGGGCTTGGAGCCTATCCAGGGCACGGGGTGGGGTACACCCTGAATGGGGTGCCAGTCCATCTCACGGGGGAACACACATACACACTCATTTACACGCAGTGGGCAGTTTGGGAACGGAAATCTGCATGTCTTTGGATTGTGGGAGGAAACCGAAGTACCCGGAGGAAACCCACCAAGCACGGGGAGAACATGCAAACTTACAATTTAATTGTAATTTTAATACATTATTGAATCCTCATTGTCCTGATGCAGGTAGGCAGGACTGAATTGTATAAGCTTTCCAAGTGTTTCAAAATTGCAATGAACACAGACAGGTCAAATTATTTTGTCGGATTTAAATCAGGGTGAGGATTAGAGCAAACTGTGGAATGTCTAAAGACCATGGTACTGTATATGCTTTAATACAGTGCTGTGCAAGTACTTTAAAACAACCCTCATTTCTTCGCTTTTTGCTTCCAAAGAGCCAGACCTTCGTGCATTTTTAATGTAGCCTTGAAGAATAGCTCTCTTCCTGAAGAGTTTTGTTGATTCTTACTTTTGGCAAGTTTTTGTCTCTCATTTTCAGTCCAGTCCGTGAACCAGACCAGTTTCTGATTAACTTTTTGTTTGTTTGTTAAACAACACAGTGACCTATTCATCATTCAAGCATTTAAAAAATCATCTATTGTAAGTCACGAGATGATCAGGCTGGTTTAGCATTAGTAGGATTTATTATACTGCTGATGCTGAATGCTGAGTGGTTGGAACAGACGAGAGGGGAAATGAGGTGGCTGCTGAGGTTTTTACATAAACAACCAGCTTTTAAATTGTATCTTTAGCCTTTGCAGACTGTCACAGTAAAACAACTGTTCCTATTTCTTTAATTTAATCTACATCATTTCATTTGATTTAATATGAAAAAATGAGCGCCGTACTGTATGTCTCTCACCTCAAGCAGCTTAATGTCAGGGAGGTAGCGGTCCTTCCAGTGGTCAAGGAAAATGAAGTCAAAAGTAGTGATGCCGAAACGCTCTTTTATTTGTGGGATCAGATCAGCTGACGAGCCCTCGACTAGAGTCACCTGCAAAAAAAAAAAAAAAAAAAACAAGTCGAAATGAATACTGCACCAAGAAACCACCAATCTCTTCCATTTTTTTATATGCTAATTTAGGTCCATCTGTCATTTTAATCATAACTTAAATCCCGTTAAGGTGGCTGGCCAATAAAAACTTTTACAAATCTCTACAGGTGACCATAAAATTTATTATTTCCCTATAACTGCATGTTATTGAACGTTGTAAATCCTCTACAAAATACGTTCTTGTTATTACTACATTATAACATCATAATCAACTGTCGTCCCTCCTTCACCCTCATTTTTTCTTTAATAAGACAAAAAGAAACTGCAAAGCTCCCCATTAAAAAAACTATCCATTGTCCAGTCTTTATTTCTGACTGGAACAAAATGCAGACAATGGACACTTATCTACCAAAAATGCTAAATTAACATCTCCTTACAGAAAACTTTATTTTATTTTTATATATACTTTATTAAACTTTATTTAACTTTATTAGTGACCCATTTCTTCAACTGTTTACGTAGTGTGTCTGCCAAACAAGCCTTGGTGAATAAGCTGTTATTATACTGTAGAATAATATCATTATAAGGGGTGGCTTAGTGGCTAGAAATCTCGCCCTGCATCTCCAGCGTTTAGATTTAATTCCTGCATCTGGTCTGTGTTTGGAGTTTGCATGTTCTCCCCGTGCTTGGAGGGTTTCCTTCGTGTTCTCCGGTTTCCTCCCACAGTCCAAAGACATGCAGGTTAGGCTAATTGGCGTTCCCAAGTTGCCCGTAGTGTGAGTGTGTGTGTGTCCTGAGATGGATTTCCAACCCTCTTACGAAAGTCCCTCGCACTAAGTCCCCTGGGATAGGCTCCAGGCCCCCCAGGACCCTGTATACAGGATAAAGCGGTATAGACAATGAGTTAGTGAGTGAGTAAGGTTTGCCCCCTAGTGATATGCAGCTTTACCCGCTTTGTACTGATTTTTTTCAATTGGGAATTGGGTCTTGGTTTTCAGTTTTCAGTTAGGTTTGATTAATATGGCGATTTAGGCTGCATGTTTCATGGGTTTAATGTTGGGTATTGGGTTAATAAAATTTTCATTGCGTTCACCGTATGCTGGGTCAACAGGGTTTTGTTTAGCAATTATTAGGGTTATTTGGGATTAAAGCTAAAAACTAAAAGCCTGCTTGTGGGCACTGGTGGCTCAGTGGTCGGTGTTTCGCCTGCCATGCGGAAGGCCCGGGTTCAATTCCCAGCCCATGCCCAACTGGATGCTGGATCCAAACCCCCACTGGATGCAGTGCCGGTCCTAAACCCGGATAAAAATGGGAGGGTTGCGTTAGGAATGCAACCTGTGCCAAGCTTGTACAGTATGTGTGGACCGAATGGTCCACTGTGGCGACCCCTTGTTGGGAGCAGCCGAAAGAACAACAACAACAACAATGCTAAAAGCCTGCTTTCTTGCCAAGAGTTTTGTGGGAGGATAAGCATGACACTTATCCAGAAGTTTTAGGACTATAACGTTTCCCCAGAGTAAAGAGTGGCTGATGCTGGTTCTGTATGATGGCATTGAGTTCCCCATGGAAGTCTTTATCATGCAATGCCCGAAGCCAGGAGAGAAACCCCTACAGGGTGAAGTCGATACAGTGGAGCTCCCTACACCGAGCTCCAGGGTGAATTTGACAGCACAGAGATTAAATGTGAAGTTATGCCATGTTATGCAAGAACAATGCCCTTCTAATCCTAAATCAGTCGACCCCAACAATACCCATTGACACTGAGGACATTTCTCTGGCACCACTGGCTGGCCTTGAGAACATTGTGATCTTCTTGCCTCTTGGCTATGAGCGCACCCTAGCTTGTCTAGCTTTTCATGCTTGCCTCGGCAGAATGTGTGCTGTACACACTAGCTTTTATAATATTGTGTTAGCTCCACACCCTAGCTTCTAGTTTGCCATGCATCAGTGTATGACATCACCTCTCATCTTTGAGGACTTTGTCAAGCTCTCTCCAAATATGTACTTCGATCACAGTCTAGCTCTTATCAAAGGCCCAAGAAGTGACCTTTCCTGTCCCAAGCATTATCCTTAGCTAAATTTACCCCTCGATTTCATGCTCAGCCTCAATTAGGCACCCATGTTAAATTTCAGCATAAGTCTTTCTCATGTCTTATCCCAGCCCATCTCTCAGGGCAAGCCACATCACAACATGCATGCTAATCTCAGTCTCAGCTCTCATGCCAGGTTGAGTCCTACGCGAAGCACCATAACAGTGGGGTTTTAACAGGTCTGCCCCCTAGTGGCAAACGACTGTGCGCACTTAGTAGTAACTTTTATGTGTTGCGCGTTTTATTTTGACATTGGCGTTCATTGTTTAATGGTTTACAGTTTCTGTTCATTATATTCCAAGTCTCTGTTTTTTTAGCTTTGTGGATGCTAAGAAAACTTTCACATTGACAATCTTTCTCTCTCTCGCTCTCTCTCTCTCTCTCTCACACACACACACACACGCACACACACCTTGTCTTGTAGACCAGCGTAGGTGATGATCTGCCTGGCGACGGCGGCGGAGGCCGGGTTAAATTCCACTGTGATGAGTTTGGTGCCGGGGGACAGCAGGCGGGCGATCCTCACTATGGAATACCCGCAGTACGTACCCAGCTCCAGGACCGTGCTGGGGTTCACCTCGGTCACCACCGAGTCCAAAATGGAGCCTGAACATGCACAATAAACACACACAAATACATACATTGGCAGCTACACTTAAAGATCATTAAGAGATGTAATTGAGTGGTGAACGGCACAATCGAAACTTCATTAATGGTCTTTCTGCATCATTTAACAGCCAGTCAGGTCTGCACCATTGATTATTAATCAGCTGAATCCTAAACGCCTCCTTATCAAGTGTATGAGCTCGTAGCTCACTCCTGATGGGCATTAAGTTTAGGTAGGCAGGTACTGTAGGTAGGCATGAAAGAGGTATAGGATTTTTTTTTCTTCTAATTTCCACCTTCACTGGCTTTAAGAGAATAAAATAACTCTAGCAAACTGAATAAATGAAAAAGAAAGGTTTTACTTGAGCATACACGAGATTCCACTAACAGTTTCATTTCTTCCTGAACTTATACTATTGCAGTACGAGATGTTTTTGGTCTTCCACTTATCAGATGTTTTAGCCTGGTATGGTTCCAACACGTTTTACAACCGGGGTTCATCTTGATCTCGTCTTATTGTTTCAGTCATACTGTAATTGATAGTGCACGTGGTTTCCTATTGAAACTTCCCTTTCCTAACCACCATAATACTGATGCCGTTAATTTCTCTTCTCATACATGGCGAGGAGAAATAATGAAGAATAAAATGAGTGCTTTTTTATGAAATACACATATCACATGTACATTATTACTGTATAATTCCCACAGAAGGAAGGAAGAAACAGACGTGACTGCTAACTGACGTGACCACTGAGTTTCATTGGATCAGACAAAATAATAAAAAGCTCCTTTTACATCTCTCTCTTTCTATCTCTCTCTCTCTCTCTTTCTTTGGTTGTGTGTGTGTGTGTGTGTGTTTGTGCAGCCATGTGGAGAAGTCATTGACCCAGCAGGCGGACGAACGCCATCACATCATCACATTCTTGAGCGTATCGCATGAGCAGCCCCAAGGACTTTCACTCAAGAGCAGGAAACAAAGTGACAGATGGATGGAGAGGAGAGACTTAAAACCAACAGAAGGTGATCAGTAGCTGAGTTCATCATAAGGGAGAGAGCGAGAGATAGAGAGAGGAATAGGCAGAGGAACAATAGAAAGACTGGTGGATGAGTTCACCTTTCTCATCGCCCACGTTCATGGCCCATTCCGAGTGCTTGCAGAAATAGTCGATGGCCGAGATGACGCTTTCGGGATTTCCTTTAGTGGCGTTCTTCTGCACTGCCTTCAGCATGCGCTGCAGTTACACAATCATTTCAGAAAGTTAGGAGGGCCGATTTCTACCTCTGCACTTCTGAAGCTAGCAGTGCAGCTAAACTCAATGGAATGAGATGGAAATGAAGAGGAATGGTGATGCGAGTGATGCTGAATCTAAAAGAATGGGTTGGAATTGGAAACAATGAAACTGGATTGGATTGATTGCCATAATATGGTATGAAAAAAACGTGAGAATGTAAGGGAAACGTTTTGACTGGAATGGAATAAAGGAATGATTTCCTTTAGTCCTGAAGGCTGTTCCGTAGCTGTCATACCTTTTAATTCTTTATGATTGATCATTAGTTTATGGTTATAATTAAGACAATTTGAAGAGGATATGGTTTTGCCTTCACATCACCACTTCTGACTAGATCCATATACCTGGTTGGTGTTTGAAATGGAATGAGTTGGAATTGAACAATGGGAGAAAATAAGATCAGAATGCAGTGGGATGGATAGATAGATAGATAGATAGACAGACAGACAGACAGACAGACAGATAGATAGACAGACAGACAGACAGACAGACAGACAGATAGATAGATAGATAAATAGATAGATAGATAGAGTAGAATGTACTGTCATTACACAGCTTAGCAACAAAATTTTGTTAAGCATCTAAGTTCAAATAGTACCGTACTGTATATACATCTGTGCAATATTGGCATTGTGCAACTTATAAGGTGCAGGTTAAATAATTATTCAATAGATTAATTTATATGTACAGTTAATGCAGTAAACATGCCTATACAGTGAATTTGTGCAGTAATTACAGAATAGATTGCTATGTGGTGGAAATGGGATATTAACAGATATATCTGTAT
>JAQMYJ010000040.1:4718160-4728310 GCA_030014305.1 Clarias laeviceps | reverse complement strand
TCCTGAGCACCTTGGAGGGCAGTCTAAAGTCTCTCAAGCGTCTGAGGTGGTAGAGACGCTGCCGGGCCTTTTTCACCGCTGTGTTGAGGTGACAGGACCATGACAGGTCCTGCGTGATGTGAACTGAAGGTATCTGAAGCTGTTCACTCTCTCCACTGGGCTCTCGTTGATGATGGGGGTCTGATATCGATCAAAATTTAGTTTATGCTCCACTGTGAGTTGTTTCGGCACCGTGTACACCCTCAGACGCTGCTCTTCTTTCATGCAAATCACACAGAAAGTGGGGCATCCATTTTTGCTCGTGAGGAACTGATGTACCATGTTAACACCTGCACAACAGTGACCGGGGAGGCAGTAGCCTTGAATGGAAAGCGCTGATAATACAGAAGCTTTAATATACCTGGAATGCGGATAGTTTTTGCCTCCATCCTCGTACATGAGCCTATTTATAGTAATGATGTCAGAGACGGAGATCCCTTTCCTGAGACAGAGTAGTGTTATTCTAAAGTCTAATTGCAGTCTGCAGGAAAGACTTCCTGCAGCATTCTTTGTCACAGCGGATTTGAAGTTGCTAGAAATGCTCTGCTGTTCAGCCAATCGGTTGCGGGGGGGGTTGTGAGGTGTTCTCCATGATGTTCAACAGTTTGTTTAGCAAATTCCAAGCACTCCAGGGGAGTCCTCGATATTGAGCTAGCATTCTTGATCAGCTTGTTAATTGTTCATGAACTGAACCTCGGTAGCACGCATAACCTTCACGTTAGAATTATTATTAAATAGGTCATGTGTGAGCCTTGCTGTGCCTCCAGCTAGTGTTACATTTAATTAAGGCCACTTGTGCTCTGTCCCTCTACACTAAGTTCCCTTTCATTCGAATGTGGCGGTGGAAACAGATTGCGTTTCTCAGAGATTGTGTGGATATTCCCAAAAATGACGCAGGAGCTGTTTTTTTTTTTTTTCTACATTTATGCTACATAGCTAAACTCTTTACTGCATTCTTTTCATTGTTAGGAGATATCACAGAAACAATGTCAAGCTATGTGTATATTCTTGTAATACTTCCAGCAAATGATGATACATGCAATTTGGCTCTCAATCAATCTCAATCACCTGAACAGTCAGCTCTTGCTCGCTTTCTTGTCCCTACATCTCACAACGCAGGATAGCACAACGTAAAACCCTCAATAAATTGCACAAAGGATTGCGCTCCAGGCTCAATGAGTGTGTATCCGGGCGAGCATGAGCTGCTGGGGGTTGTAACGCATGCCAGAGCTGTGACTCACTCAACGGCTCAACTGCCCTGTTTAAGACACACAAACACACACAGACACACACACACAAATGTGCATACGTTTAAACATAACCACACATGCACACTACAACAGCCTACATACTGATGCTTTCATAGACCCATACACATATGCACTGTGTACTTTAGCACTCTTTAACATCACCACTACTGTACACAGACAGAAAACCAGAGCATCAGAAATGATCATGCAACTTACATGAGTGACTTATATGACAAATGCTTTGTTTTGTTTCTAATTAGCCTCAGTGACCAAATATTACATACTACATAGTATTAGAAACATTAGCTTCAAAAATTTCCTTCAAACTTAACATCATTTTGTGACTTCCTAAACTCATTGGATGGTTGTCACAGGGTGGCAGCTGCCATGCTTGAAATAAGCCATGCCCCCCCCCCCCCCTTCTAACTTTCACCAACCAACTTTGACCTCTGATCTCTCTCAGAGGTCTGTTACAGTTCTATTATTTCAATTAACTTACATGACTTACGTTATAAAAGTATGATTTAAATAAAAAGTATTTTGCTTGTACATAGATCATGGATGTTTTGTGCAAATCTTATGATGCTCTGAAATTGCAGAGAAACTATAAGTCCAATGTGTTTATTAAGCTTAGTGGTTTGATTGCCGTCTCAGGTCTGTGTGCATGGAGTTTGCATGGGAAGAAACCGGAGTACCCAGGGGGAAAACCCACCAAGCACGGGGAGAACATGCAAACTCCATGCACACAAACCCAAGGCGGGAATCAAACCCTTGACCTTCATGATTTATTATTACAGTTTGCTTTATATCTATACAGTTTTCTCTGTGTGTGTGTGTGTGTGTGCATGTGTGTGTGTGTGTATATATATATTTATATCTATATATATATGGTTAGCACTGTTGCCTAGCACCTCCAGGGTCTGTTTCGATTCCCACCTCGGGGTCTTTGTGCATGGAACTCGCATGTTCTCCCCGTGCTTGGTGGGTTCCTCGGGGTACTTCAGTTTCCTTCCAAATACATGCATAATTGCTTTTCCCAAATTGCCTGTAGCGCTTTCAAAGCGCTTGTGAATGTTCACCTAACTTGATTGTAAAAATGGGGAATAAATACAATGGTCACCATTGGCCTACACGGTCCCTAGTTGGACTACAGAAGTTCCTATACGGATGGATGGATGGATGGATCCAAATGTAACATTTTCGTGTAAAGAAACCACAAAAAATCGGAAACTGATTTAAAATAAGCTTTAATATCTATTCACATTAATATAAGAGCTTTATTTGATGATTGTGTGTACAGTATAGTATATGAGAGAAAAAAAGAAATGGGAAATGTTCCAGGATAAAACCACTTATATATGAGGAGATGTCCCCTGATGATTCGGTTTGAATGGTATGGTCCTAGTTGATTGAATGGAATTTGGACCAGACCATTGTGGGCCGTTTCCAGTTTTATAGGGGGGGAAGGGAACACTTTGCGTTCTTATGCCCTTCGCGTAAAACAGACAAGTCCTCACACGAAGAGTGAGTTTATCATTTCGATGAAGTCAGCTCAGGTTTATAAGCGATCTTGAGTGTGTGTGAGAGACTTCGGATCTATTCGCAGAGCTCTCTAACCTGACTGCTCCCTTCCCTTCCCACTCCGGATTTGGCCAGAGACTGAGGAGTAGGAGGAGGAGGTGGTGGTGGTGGGGGGGAACGCGAACAGCTGCTGCTGCGAACACACGTTTTTTTGGAGGGGTGACGGGGAGTTTCTGATGCCGTCAGCCGGGACAGGAGCGCTGCAGCGCGGCAAGAGCGGATAGAGAACCATGGCTGAAGACTACTGGGAGTGCACGGCGGCGGCTTTGGGATTTTAGGATTTACAGCAAGGACACACACACACGGGAATCTCACGTCCTCTCTCGGGTAAAAAAAGAAAAAAAAAACACACACACAAGCGTGTTGTACTAGTGCATACTATAGTGTGACATGACTGTGCTCTATGTGTAGGTGTATGTGTGTGCATGTATCGAGGTACAAAACAACTAAACCCGTTAGTGAACATTTTCAACCGTTCGCGTGCACGCGATATCACCATGGTGATTTAATACCTAAGCTAGCAACTCCACTGGTGTTGATGTCAAAGATTATAGCTAGCTCCCTACCTAACTAGCAAGCAAGCGTCATCTTTTTACCGTCAAAATCTTTTTTTTCTTAACTATATATATATATGTATAATTTAGATCGTTTAAAAAAAAAAAGACTGACGTATTTCATATGATCTTATAGCTGGCTGACGTCACTGCGTTCGGTTCTAATTAGCGCGTGCATTCCTGTGCATTAATTCAGGACGGCGCGAGACGTTAGCATCATGCTAACACGTACGCTGCTGTTTAATCCTGATATAATTAGACCAAGCTGTCGCAAAAAAGTGTGGTTTTATGGGGATGAGACTTCGTATAAATTCGAATAATATGTGGAGAAAGTGGCATTCGAATTAAGGGGGAACTCCTTCCTGATGACGTAGAAAGGTGACAGAACTAGGACAGGTAAGAGGAAACAAACTGTGTTTTATTTTATTTATTATTATTTTTTTTACAATTTATAATGTGTACGGATTAACAATCTAAGTAAACTAATGTTCATTATAGTGGCTGAATGTTGTGATTATTTTGTTTAAAAACAGGACAAATTGCCCCCTCCCAACAGTCACGTGATTTTGTTTAATTTTATTTAATTTTTTTAAAGTTACACTAAGTTAAGGGTTTATTTGTCACATCCACATTACTCCACAGTGAAATTCTTTCTTAACATGTCCCAGCGTAACTGGGGTCAAAGTGCAGGGTCAGCCGATACGGCACCCCTGGAGCAGATAAGATTGGGCTTTGCTCAAGGGCCCAACAAAGGCTCGAACCACCGACTCTCTGATCAGTAACTCGGTGCCTTATCCCTATGAGCCACCTTTTATATCTGTGTCTCAGTGACGGGTTTCTTGCCCGCCATACAGATGTGGTGCCGATCCCAAGCCCGGATAGGGCTCAGTGGTTAAGAGCTCAGTAGTTAAGAACTCGGTGGACTACTGATCAAAAGGTCCCAGGTTCAAATCCCAGAACCACCTGGTTGTCCTTGTTGGGCCCTTGAGCAAGGCCCTTAACTCTAAACTCCCAAATGTATAATGAGATAAAAATGTTGCATGGTATCGCTCTGGATAAGGAAGTCTGCCAAATGCTATAAATGTAAATAAAATGGGAGGGTTGCGTCAGGAAGGGCGTCAGTCGTTAAAAAAACAAAAAACAAACGTGCCAAGTCGTTGGCAAATCGGATGGTGCACTGTGGCGACTCCTTGACGGGAGCAGCCAAAAGACTAACAACAAAAATAATGTCTTCCTATTAAGCTGAGTACATCTTTAAAATGGTCCATGTAAAGGAAAGGGTCACCCAAACAGAACTGAACTTTTATTAATCATATTTAGGCAACACGGTGTATAGTATAGTACACATAGTGGTTAGCCCTGTGGCCTCGCACCTCCAGGGTCGAGAGCATGATTTCCGTTTTGTGCATGGAGTGTGCATTTTCTCCACTTGTTTGGTGGGTTTCCTCCTGTTTCTCCGGTTTTCTCCCAGAGTCCAAAGACATGCAGGTTAGGTTAATTAGTGTTCATAAATTGCCCGTAGTGTGTGTGTGTGTGTGTGTGTGTGTGTGTGTGTGTGTGTGTGTGTGTGCCCTGTCCAGGGTGTACCTTGCCGTGTCTCCTGGGATAGGGTCCAGGACCCATTGACCCTGTAACAGGATAAGCGGGATAGAAGATGGATGAATGAATGATCATATTTAGCAGTTCAATTATGTTGTCCTTGCTTCTTGTTTTACGGCGGTTGGCATCTAGTCAGGTGCAATACGTCTCACTCTCCCTCATCTTCCCGGCCCTTTAAAGCCAATTCTTCAGCTCTGTCTTCCTTAAAAAGCCATTAAACGCTTCCTTTCCTGATCAGTGAGCCCCCGTTCTAACAGGCTTTTTGTTCGATCGTTCGTCCTTGTTTTTACGGCAGTTGGCATCAGTTTAAATGCTCTTTTATCAAATAATTTCTTTCTTATCTCCATTTTCTGAAATACGTTTCACAGTGTACTCAACCTCTCCAAATTCCAGTTTCTCCTCCCCTGAAGGAAAACACTCCTCTTTAGCAGACATCACTACTAATATTATTATCAGTCTCACTACTGCCATGCTCATGAACTCATAATAATAATAATAATAAAAAAAAATTATATATATTTGACTGCTTTTGAAATGCATTTACATTTTCACCAGGATATCATGAGTTCGAGTCCCAGTCATGATGAAGCTGTTTGTCAGGTTGGTTGGGATTTCCCTGACAATCACAGGATTTAATCAGGCCAATAAGGGTGTTCGTGAGTGAATGCATGAGGAAGAGGGTAGACAGCACATTCCTGAATGACACCGCATGAGCATCTTCACAAAGAGACGCGTCATGTGACTTTTAGGAAGCAGGAAAATTTTTGCCTTAATGCCTCCCTGCTTAGTAGAGCTTCCAGTACCACATGATACCACTATGTTATGTAACCTTGGTGTGCGTTATCAAACTTTGCAAAGAATGTCTAGACGCTTTTTCATAACTGATAGTCGGAGCGAAGTGGACTACAAAGGAGGTAGTAGGGCATCTTCCTACAAACCTGATAAAAATCATTTCAGATGTAAATCGCCGCGTGAGGGATTTATCGCTAAGGTGTTCAAAAGCTGACTAGGCGAGAAACAATGCATACAACCCTAGGCGTGTGCAAATAACTGCAATTACCTGATATGTTGTTCTTGACGACCTGCCAATATCAGGTGCGTGCAAGTAGGTCAGTAAGTCATGTTTTGACTTAGTACGCCACAGAAACACTTTTTCATGGTGAAACAAAAGCTTTTTTTTTTTTTTTTTTTTAAACTCTGCTAAATGTAATGCATATTCTGTCCATTGTCAGTATTGTCGCCTTAAACATTGTTTTTTGCATTTTAAGCAAATCTGCTAGCACAAGCTGAGAAACAAGCCCACAGTGAAAGTAAACGTGTAAAACGACACCACAGCCGACTTTGTCCTATGAACCTCTCGGGTATATGTGAAGGGTAATAAAGATCTGCTTGTTCAATCACGATTCCTTATTTGTAAAAAAGCTTGAGCTACTTTAAAAACCAGGAACAGGGAAGTGCAGCTCGGGTTAAACCCTGCATCTCATTCAAGCCTTAATCATTCATGCGTGGTTACGTGCTGAAGTCACTGGATCTTGGAAGAGACGCTCTCTCACTCTCACTCTCACTCACTCACTCACTCACACATGGCCCGAAGGCTGCTTCTGACTCAACATGACATCTGATGTGTTCTCGGTGATCGGTGGAGGGGAGTAGGAGATTAACACACCGCAAGCTCTGCTAGGTAGATCTCCCTGAATCATCTTAGATAATCATATATCGCTGAAAAAAAAAAAGGAATTAATAAAACAGAAAAAAAAATCCCATGGTAGTCAAGGCCCTCTTAATGATTTATTACAAGATTATTATCAGCCTGTTAATTAACGTTAAAGAGACCGCTTAAGATTCTGCCACAGAATTGTTTGAATTGTATGAGAACAGGAAGACGACGGGGAGAAACACGCACTCTGTGTTAAAGTACATCTCTTCTTTAGCTGTTGTCTCATGTCTGCTTTGAAGTAAATCTCCCAGAAGGCGCTTTTCTCATAAATCACGCCTGCAGGTACGATTAGTCTTATACCTGAAGCAAGGAGCGTAGAGATTTAATATTACTGTTTTTTTTTTTTTTTTTTTTTTTTTCGCGTTTCTCAAATTTGGGTGCTTTTAAATAGAACGTAAAGTCTGTTCTTGTAATCCCTGAGGATGTTCACATTTCAGGTTTCTTCCTCTCACATGCCTGTGTGTATATGATTGACATTTTTTGTCTAAACGAATGAATGTGCTAGCTAGAACAACAGAACTGCGGAGATCAGCATCCTTCCTCATTATTATCATCACGATACCTAGATGCTGATTTGTTTAGGAAAAAAATGCATAAGTATCATGATTTTATAAATATCGCAATTCAATATTACATTTTTACAATTTAAAAACTTTTTTAAAAAGTTTAATGATTTTATAATGTTAGTTTTCTCACTTAAAACCCAAGCACACTGTTTAAACAATACCAAACTTACTTGAAACGCAAGAGTTTAACATTTAACTTCAAACAGTTCACAGTGTACCACCTGTAGGATTATAAAGAAACAATGACGGGTCGAGCGCCTGCTATCACGTAGTGTGCGTGCGGCTTCTAACATGGGCATGCTGGTCTTCGAACACGTGATTTTCAAAAAAAAGTAATCTAAGTTACTTTGTAACGCGTTACACGAAACACTGATTATAAATGTAATAAATATTTTTAAAATGTATATATGTATATTTTGCAGTCAGTGTGGTGATGCATGAATCGCCACACAAAAGCATCACGACTCTGAATAGATTTTCCCATCTCTATTATTTAGCTCTGACATCATTTAACTCATGAAACTGAGTATAGGATTCCGGCTAAATGTTAGCCTGAAATGTCAAATTCTTGGCAGAATGTCCGATCAGCCTTGACATTTTTTTCCCCACAGATGTGTTTTCCAGGCTGTTAAAGTGGGTCGAGTCGACGCTTCTCGTACCCATCATGGCTATGAGTCACATTCTGGGCAACAACATGCTGAGAGTCCCGGGTGTTTCAAGTAAACTAACAAGGGTGTTTCCAGTATAAATGTCAGACCACTGTAAAGGTTTAGCTGATAAGCAAAAGCCCTGATATCGGTTCGACCAAGATCTTTATTAGCGGTCATACTGAATTCTGATCTGACTGGTCAGAAGGTGTCATTTATTTATTTTTTAACAACAGCTCTGACTGTAGTTCTGTCATTAACGTTTGTATTATCGATAGGATGATCATCGATTAAAGTCGATAGTCGGTTGACTTCTTGTGCATTTCAAGCGATCGATTAAGGAAAAAATGGCAATTATTTTTAATAGTTAAAATTTCCTTAAAAGTGCGTTGTGTTGGACCCTGCGTTGGGGGGGAGGGGAACCTTTTAACTTGGAGTTAACTTTAAAACATACCAACTCGATTTAACTGCAGCGTGACTTCAAATGGATCTCAGTCGAACGAAAAATTACAAGGTGGAAAATACTCTGAAGCGCCTGATGTGCAAGTCCGCCCTCTTGTGGTGTAAATAAATACGCGAGCTCCAGAGAAATGTTATGCAGAACAAACATTTCTACTAATTTTTTTAATTGCTTAAATTCTAGCCTGCAGTTAATCTACGAACTTATAGAACAATTATAGAAAACATATAGAAAATTAATAGGCCTCTGTGTTTTGCAGCACTACCTCTGCTTTGTTAGGCCGACATCACATCACACCAAGACGTTGCTGATTATTTTCCTCCAAGAACACAATTCTACGCATAAAATGTGATGGGTTATGTTGCACCGTCAAACTCGCGCACACGCTAAAGAGCGCAGGTTTTATTCAGGTCGTCAAAGTCCCTAAAGAGAAAGTGAGCACACCTGCACTGCTAGCGTGAAGCTGCCAGAGCTGTGCATGTCAGCGTCTAAGCTTTCTAACAGCATGTCACCTTGTGTTCAGACCCACGGCGCTCTGTGGGAAGGTCAAGATGTTGTCACACAGTCGTTAGTCGCTTCTTTTTACAATGCAGCATTCATCCCGCTCTTCAACACGCCTTAGTCATTTAGGGAAAGAGACACGATAATTGGTTAACAATCTGTAATGCGACTTTTCTGGGTGCACGGTTGGGGTTTCGGTCACCTTTTTGATTAAGTCAACAATAAAATGAATCGGGCATGAATATGTATGTGCTTAGCTGAGTGCGGATTCAGTCAATGTGATGTAAATGAGCCTGAAATGATCGCATACTTGGTTGGAGGCAGACGGAGGACCGGTCCAGGCAGAAAGCTGTTACACCTCACTAGTCAGCTTTATACATGATACTCGTGCTGAAATGAACATTTATATTATAATAACATGCATATAATATGATCACATGATTTCCTTTAGAAATAAATACTTTTTATTAAGAGAAAATGTGACTATATTTTTATAAGGTGTCCCGAACAAGGTTGTACCACAGCACAATTGAATTCTAAATAAGGTGTCGATTAATTTTCCATAAGTGCAGCCCTGACAGTAGTTCAAATCACAGGGTCCTGGACATACAGAGTGACAGGGTTTTTATACTTGCTATTTCAGTCATAGGCGCCAACAAGCTCAAACGGATAGCGCTTTATTCCCGTTCCCTAGCGGTGTGTGAGCAGCAGTTCGAAAAGACACGGTGATTCGGCGTCACGCGTGACTGATTTAGCCCGTGATGGCCTTCGCCCTCCCTCGCTGGTAGCGGTCAACTTTATTTTCAGCTGGATTTTATTTGTTCATCCGTACAGTCGGACTTTTTGCGCTGGTGATTTTAAGATTTAGTTGTAACTTTGTGTAGTTTTAATGAAAAAAAGAAAAGGTTATTTAATAGTAAGTGTGTTAATGGCATTTTCACACATGACCAGAACAACACATTGTTTGTCGTAATCAGTGTTGGGTGTAAAGTGTTATAAAGTAACGCATTGGAGTACTTGGATTAGTTTTTTGATGTAACGAGTCATCTAGCGCGTTAGGTCCACCATTTAAGTACTCAGTTATTTAGTTTTTTTTCAAAAATGTAATGTTATTTAGACAATTTATGTAATCCATGAGCCAGACAGCAGTCATTTCCAATCCGTTTGTGTGTGTGTGTGTGTGTGTGTGTGTGTGTGTGTGTGTGTGTGTGTGTGTGTGTGTGTGTGTGTGTGTGT
>JAQMYJ010000040.1:4688450-4699425 GCA_030014305.1 Clarias laeviceps | reverse complement strand
CACACACACACACACACACACACACACACACACACACACACACACACACACACACACACACACACACACTCTCTCTCCTCACGCTCTCGCAGCCTGCAGCCGACTTCTCGTGCACGTGCACCCAGACACGCCTCCATGCCTCTATATATAGATAGATAGATAGATACAGTAGATGCATTCCTTTACACTGATAACATTACACCGAGCACTACCTCACCTCACCTCACAGAAGAGTGAGAGATGTCGGCAGGAATGAAGCCGAGAGCTACACTGCAGCAGATACTGGACGTGTTAACAGCAGCACTTAAATCACAGCACGTCCTTGCCTGGCCTTTGCTCTGCCAAAAAAAGCTTCATCCTGCTGAAATTAAAAAGACGATGAGGAGGACACCGATGTCGTAAAATAATAAGCTCAGGATGAGGGAAAGCAATTACAGCTGTTCTTTTTAAGCGTGTTTATTTATTAATGCTGTAATTTTTTTTTGTGTCTATTAATGCTGGGGAAGCAGTCCTCACTTCTAGACCATGGCTGTTTTTATAAGGAGCGTTCAAGTCAAACCGGGACCTCAGATTTTCTGAAGAAAATGTGAGCGGTGCTTGTCGTGGCAAAACTCGGGCCTCTGGGCCTTTTATAATGACATTCTACGGGATCAGTTGCTAGGGCGTGGCTCGACAGTTTCACAATCATCCTGAGAGACTGATTGGTTGCCTGAGTAAAATGAGCCCCCCCCCCATGTCTCTATGACGATGGGATTCACAGTTGGGCTCAGTTTCAAAGATTCTATGGAAGTTTCCATAGCAGGGATACAACTGTGAGCACTTCCTGTTTCAATGGGGAGTATTTTCACCAATATATGTCAATGGGGCAAATTTGGGCATCTCTTGCACCCCAGGTGTACAACTTGTACCCTCTTGTGAGGTATGTTCTGACACAGCTTGCAAGCCTCTCCAAATGTGGTGATTTATCATATTTCTACAAAATTCCTGCTCTGAGCTAGAATATGTCAAAATCAATGTTAATGTGAAGTCTATGGGATTTTTATGGGCAGTAAATTGCCTCCTGCAATTCTCCCCACCCTTTACAAAAGTCATAGCACCACATTCTCGATTTAGCTTGTCTGATTCATGGCTGAAACACAGGCCTCCTAAGAATTCCATGTGGAAATGGCTAAAAAACTACCAGCTACTACTGAGTTCCTGTAATGTGCAAGTGGTGTTTGTGAATGGTCGTGTGTCTTTTCTGTAAGTTGGCGATGAGTTATCCGTCGATTATTCAAGGATCAGGTGTTCCACTCCCTGAACGTTCACAGGAACGACTGCAGTGGCCTCCGAGCCAACTCGCCCGGGATCGTCGTTTACGGACGGAAATGTTTTGCTAAGATTCTCATCACCATACTGTGCTTGAAGTCTTGTTTGAAGTCTAATTTCGATCGCTTTTACGACTGCATTCCCCAGAAATTTCTCCACAAGTCCCGATTTGATTTGAACGCCCATTGTAAAACTGCAAAATTATGTGTGGCGTGTTCAGACACGTGATCTTTACATACCGAAGAGGTTTGAGCAGATTTCTGTTTCTTTAATTCGAAGTAAAAAATCAGACAAAATAGAAATCGCTTTCTAAAATCCCTGCTCAGTGCTGACTTTTCAATTCGACACGTTTTCATTTAGATAACGTTTTTAACGATGGACATCATTACAAAAAAGATCCATCAAAACACGTGACCTGTAAGTTATATTATCAAATAAATGCGATTCATAGCTATTCATATCCCAGTGCTTGTCTGCTGCACCGCACACCTTGCAAAGGCATAATCTGCCTGACCTAGAACCTAGAACATTCTAGAAAGTTTAGAGATCTTTCCAGACCCCCAGGAGGTAAGTAGAAACATTTGTTGACTGAACAAAATAAGGCATAAGGATGATATACGGTATACAGTCGCTCTCCTGCTTATTACACGCCTCTTAAAGTTCTCGAACGAAAACTGAAGACACTAGTCTAACTCAAATAGTAAGAGAGGACGCTACAGTTCATGGACAAAACATTTAACTTTGTTGTGGTAAATATTACTATTTTGTGCTGCATTGTGAAAACGATAATTCTCACAGGTTTATTTGTTTCCCTTCAGATGGACCAAACATTAGTGTATTACAGCTTGAGATAATTTTTTTTTTAGCGTACTTGGGTAGCCAGGTAACCAAAACACCTACGACTGTATAAAACACTAGAGCTTGTATTTTCCCAGAAGGTTGGCTACTGTAATAGAGAATCGCAATACAGATTGGATCGACACCTAGTTATCGTGATTATATCGTATCGGGTTGTTCCTGGCAATTTCTGTCTAAGTATAGAGATTTTATAAAATATTTTTGTTTTTAGATTTTCTTAGAATTCTAAGCAAACCTATTTAATAATTTGCTCCTACAACACATTACCAATGTGTGAACAGTTTAGAGTGTGCCACCTGTAGGATTATAGAGGAACTGCAAGGTTTTTCAACCTCAAATGCAAACACCTCAAATATAGACTGAAAATAATTTTTAAAAAATTGATTTTTGAGTCCGTGTGGCGATACATGATGAATTGCCACACGAAAGAATCACAATATGAAACTGAATAAGCTAATGCAGTCATTTGTCTATACTTTTATTATGATTATTAATAGTTCATTCATAGTAACTATTTAATAATTTGCAGACAGCTTAATTAAGGAGCTGTTTTGTATTGTGGTTTATTTATTTATTTATTTTCCTCTCTCTCTTGCTCTCTTTTTTTTTTTCTTTCTTTTTTTTTTCTAATTCGGTCAACTAAGTCAAGGCCGAGTTTTAACCAAAACATCACAGGAAAAGAATGACAGCAGTGTACCCTGCATGTGTTTCTCTTTTTTTTTTTTTTTTCTCCCCTTTTATTTGCATGTCCGCTCACAGAGATCGTCCACGAGGACGTGAAGATGGGCTCCGACGGAGAAAGCGACCAGGCGTCGGCCACCTCCTCCGACGAGGTGCACAGCCCGGTCCGCGTGAGGATGCGCAACAACGCAGGACGCAAAATTTCAACTGAGGTACTGTCTTTACGACCCCTAACCGCCCCCATCCCCCTTTCTCCTCCTCTTCCTCCTCCTCCTCGTTCTGCTGAGCTCGTTTATGACACGGAGTGATGGATGCGCCGGTGATGCTCAAATAAAGAGACATTATTGTTTTTCTTCAGAGCCGCGGACGGGAGCAGCTGCGCTGCAGAACGCGCAATAAAACGGAGCGTTAATTCACGCTGACAGATGGAGACAGTATAATGTTCAATTACTCACCACCGTGGACTTTGTGTTCTCCCACTCTGATGCCGACGTGTCTGGGTTTTCAAACCCGAATCATTGTCTTTGGTTTATGGGTTAATGGTCATTTATTTTAATTAAGAACACACAAAAGACACAAATTTACTACCATCAGGGTTACTGGGTTACTGCATGTGCAAGGTTGGTTACAGATGTGCAACGCAATTAAACATTCAGGATCGTGATGATAAAGTGATTTGCTGTGTGTGTGTGTGTGTGTGTGTGTGTGTGTGTGTGTGTGTGTGTGTGTGTGTGTGTTTGGATCTACCCTTAGGACATAAATAAGAGGCTGTCTCTTCCGGCTGATATCCGACTCCCAGACGGCTACCTGGAGAAGTTCAGTCTGAACAGTCCGCTGTTTGATAAACCACTGAGCAGACGACTGCGTAGGGTCTCTCTGGTAATAAAGCTGTCTCTCCCAGATCATATCTGTCTCTGTCTCTCTCTCTCTCATTTTCTCTCTTTCCGTTCAGCACAGCTTTATCGGCATGAATGTTAAATTCATATTGTTGTCGAAGCAATTACAGAAGATTGATAACATTATAAGTTACATCTGTCTGCGTTTATAAACATTATATCGAACATATATACAATTTTAAATATGAAAGAAAAACCAACAATTAACAACAGCGACTAAAACTGTCAGGTAACTCTGAACAGCAATGATGTTAATTTGACGTTAGTTTGGTGTTAGGTGTATTCATGGTGTGTGCTCGCCGTGTCTCGTGCTTTCACACTCCGACACAGTTTGCAGCAGTGAGGCCCTCTCCTAAAATTATCATCATTTTATTTTATTTTTTTAACCACTTGTCAAATTGTAACTTTTTTTTTTTAGGGAAGGTCTTTTGCTTACATGTTGATATTTTTGACAATAGAGGTGGAAGTGCAGCTTGGCTCAGCTCTCGCTCTCTCGAACTCACTTGCTATTTACTTTTTTTTTCTCCGACTTGCTGCTTTCTTTATCTGTCTCTGAACTCTGACTCGCTGCTTTCTGTCTCTTTTTCTCTCCGTCTCTCTGTTTGTCTCACTGTCTCTGGTCTCTGACGTGCTAACATCTTTCTCTCTCTCTCTGGCTTGCTGTTCTCTCTGATTTGTGGCTCTCTTCTGCTCTCTCTCTTTTTCTTTGTCTCTCTGTCTCTGATTTGCTGCTTTCTCTCTCTCTCTCTCTCTCTCTCTAATGTCTGTTTGTCTGTCTATCTATGTATCTGATTTATCGATCTGTCTTACGGATCATCAGCCAATTACTCTGTCTTTCCTCTCAGTGTCAGTCTCTCTGCCCATTTATCTTTCACTCTGTCGGGTTCTGATGCGGTTTTCTCTCGTCCTCTCTTTCACCAGTATCAGCCATCAGCCTCATCTGCCTCCGTGTCCTCCTGCACAGGGCTGCACACTATCACTGCTCTGGTGTCCTAGTCTCCCAATCATCTGCTGATCTCACAACTGATCATTTTTCACTGTCCTCTCTCTATCTTGCTCTCTTTCTCTCTTAAACCTTCTCTCTCTCTCTCTCTTTCTCTCTCTCTATATCGATCTCGGGCTTGTCTGCGTCTCTGTGTCTTATGCTTTCAGTGTCGCAGCAGAGAGCCCAGCACCGTCAGCACTTGAAGCCGTTATAAATTGCCTCTGTAAGCTGCTAGGACACTCGAACAGATACACGCAGAGTCTCCTTACAGAGCAACAAGACTTTCCACTGACAGAATAATGGGTTGTATTTGTATTTTAATGCAAAATACAAATACAACCTCAAGCTGGTCCTCGAGCACCTGTGGGCTCTTTGTTTTTTTTTGTTTTTTTTCTCAGCTCGAATACAGCTGCCTTATCAGATTAGCATATTAACCAGCACTTCATGAGACTAAATGGGCGTTTGAGAGCAGGCTAGCATCAAAGCGTGTGTTTTTTAGCGTGCGTGCCGAAACAGGTCCATGATGAGACAACGATCATCCTAGTGTAATTAAATGGATTAGTTTTAGGTTTTGTTATTGTTATATGAAAGTCACTTGAGTGCCTGTAATAACTTGAAGCGTCTCTCTAATGCTCATTGAGATTCCCATTTTTAATTTATTATTATTATTTTTTTATGATGTTTCTGGATAGCAGTGCTTGTATTAAATTATTCCATCAGTAGAGAAGCTCTATTGCACAATGTGTTAATCTTGGATTAGCTTTAAGCTGTGAATTTCATAATACAAGATGATTATTGTTCATTATGTAAAATGTTTTATCAGGAGTGCATCAGTAGACTGATTGCACCAGCTTCAATTAGGATCTGTAGACATACGATGGTTAATATTGATCTGTTAATTAATCGTGCCGATGATGTAACTTCAGGCGTGCTGATTCTGACCATGTTTTTGTTTTTCAGTCAGAAATTGGTTTCGGGAAGTTGGAAACCTACGTGAAACTGGATAAACTAGGAGAGGTAGGTTTTTTTTTTTTTTTTGTCACTTGAACCCACAAGTATTTTTATTTTAACAAGAGGCGTTAAAGTGAAAGCGGGACTTTTGACTGTGCAGAATAACAGAACACAGTTATGAGGGGAAAAACTCCCTTCATTTCTGTTTATAATCCCCTGCTACACTAATGCACTCATCCCAACCAGAGATGTGTTTATAGTGTCTGCTTCAGGTCTGAAACACTGGCCTCCCAGTAACTCCTTTAATGGCTCAAACATGTAAAAAATGGCTTGGAGAACACCAGAGCCATGATCTGACATCATGACCTTCCATGTCAAAACATTCGCCCTCTCATTATCTTCTGAAGACGTAGGTGTACGTGATCAATCGTGTGTACAGTCACCACAGACAGACGTGTCTCTTCCAAGCCACCTTGACCGGGATCGACATCATTCATAGATGATATGGCCTTCTGTAAAACGTTTACACCATTAAAATGTTTTACTGCGGCTAAGAGTATCATCAGAGTCTGTAAATGTCAGTTATACACCTTTATTCTTCTGCAGAGACGAAAAGTCCAGGTTTGACATGAACATCCCTTGAACAGACTCTCTCTCTCTCTCTCTCTCTCTCTCTCTCTACAGTATCTATCTCTCTATCTATCTATCCTCAACAAACCTATTTGTCGGTCTATTTGTCTGTCTGTCTGTCCATCTATTAGTCTGTCTGTCTGTTATTTGTCTGTTTATCTCTCTATCCGTCTGTCTATCCGTCTGTCTATCCGTCTGTCTATCCGTCTGTCTATCCGTCTGTCTATCTGTCTTTGTCTGTCTATTTGTCTGTCTGTCTGTTTGTCTCTGTCTTTGTCTCTATCTGTCTGTCTGTCTCTGTCTTTGTCTCTGTCTGTCTGTCTATTTGTCTGTCTGTCTATTTATCTATTTGTCTGTCTGTCTATTTGTCTCTGTCTCTGTCTGTCTATTTGTCTCTGTCTCTGTCTGTCTATTTGTCTCTGTCTCTGTCTGTCTATTTGTCTCTATGTCTCTGTCTGTCTATTTGTCTGTCTGTCTGTCTGTCTATTTGTCTGTCTGTCTGTCTGTCTCTATCTATTTGTCTGTCTGTCTCTGTCTATTTGTCTCTGTCTCTGTCTGTCTGTCTATTTGTCTGTCTGTCTATCTATTTGTCTGTCTGTCTGTCTCTATCTATTTGTCTGTCTGTCTGTCTCTATCTATTTGTCTGTCTGTCTCTGTCTATTTGTCTGTGTGTCTCTGTCTATTTGTCTGTGTGTCTCTATCTATTTGTCTGTCTGTCTATTTGTCTGTCTATCTATCTATATCTATCCATCCATCTATATCTATCTATCTATCTATCTATCTGTTCATTATACAGACTGAGCATGGTGTGTTATGGGGTGTTTAAATTTTCTTACCAGAAACAAGACAGCACTTAACTCTTTTCTACTGTGTACCTCAGCTCTGAAATTCCCAGCGCCGCTGTTGCATTTTAGTCCACACCGCACCCAAGTGAATGCTGAATTTGGTTAGACTTGCCCCGGGACCATGCAAAAACCTGCATATTGTGCAGAAAAAAGAAAAAAGTGTTTGTCCTGAAGCTTTACTTTGATTTTTCAATGAAGAGTAAAATCAGTGCTGTGTTTGGGGTGTGCTCTGTGATTACATTCGTTTTCCTGAATTCTTTCAAGATTAAAGTGTGTCAGGGCAGCATGGTGCAATCCTGACGTCGTGTTTAATGACCGTGTGCAGTTTTGCATGTTGTCTGCTGTGCTTTCCAGAAACTTGGCTGTAGGTAAATTAGAGGACGCAAAAACTGTGTGTGTGTGTGTGTGTGTGTGTGTGTGTGTGTGTGTGTGTGTGTGTGTGTGTGTGTGTGTGTGTGGTGACGAAGTCAGTGCAAGAGTATAGCTGTTGCTGGAAGCTAGTGAAGGAATCATGCGGGTCCGGTCCGATCCCTCACTCATCTTAGAATTGATTTAAAACAAATTTTGCTGACCCACTCTGAACCCAGTCTGTGACCTGAACAGGCCAGTGAGGACTGCATTCAGACTCGTACATCTACCCCAAGATATAAATACGAGCAGGGTGTTCAAGTCAAACCGGGATTTGTGATGAGATTTCTGGTGAATTAAGGCATACAGGCGATTGACGTTTACACAAGACTTCAAGCACGGTGTGATGTACGGTGCTGATAACATTCACCAACATCACTTGCACATTTATATGAACTTGGCTGGGAGTTGCTGCCACATCCCCCCGTACAGTCTCGACCTCGCTCCAAGCCATTTCCACATGTTTGGGGCCATTTAAGGAGTTCCTGGGAGGCCCGCGTTTCAATCATGCTTTATACCTTGATGGTGTCCAAGCACTAGTGAAATGCTGGGATAAGTGCTAAAAAGCTAATGTAGCAAGTCAATGCTGGATATGATAGAAAGCCATCAGAACATCTGGTGCACCACAGCCTGCTGCGCACCAGACCCCTGGCCTCATGGGATACACCCTCCAGATCCCAGCCTGGGGGTACAAGGGGAACCCAAAACCTTGGTGGTCTTAATGTTAATGGTTTTAATGTGATGGCTGATCGGTGTACATTACATAAATGTGTAGGAAAATCCTGTTATTTGACAGTATTTTATACTTTAAATCCTGTATGTACAGTACACTACTGCTCAAAAGTTTGGGACCCCTCGCAAATTTCTTTGTTTTTGTTTAGTGATTTATTTTCTACATCAATACTGAGGATTTCAAAACTATGAAACAACACGTATTGAATTAGGTAATTATGTAACAACAACAACAGTCAGTCATTATTTTAAGACTTTCTGGAATCAGTATTGTGTCGGATGCATTTGCGAAACCCATCAAGCTCCATGATGAAACCGGCTCTCATGAAGACCTTCCCAGAAACGCAAGACCAAAAGAGAAGTTCATTTAGAGTCGCCAGCCTCAGAAATCACCAATTAACAAACAGCATCTCAGATTAGAGCCGTTATGAAGGCTTTACAGAGCATAAGTACAAGATACATCTCAATATCAACTGTTCAAAGGGGATTATTGTATATTTTGGACGCCTTCAGTATTGTTTTAGAAACAATGTGCAGAAAGAAACAAAAATCAGGAACGAACATGGAGTTAGAAAGTGATTTCGAACTTTTGAGCAGTACTCTGTGTTTAATGGCTTTTTAAATACCTGTAACTGCTTTTCAGGGCACATACGCCACGGTCTATAAGGGTCGCAGTAAACTAACCGATAACCTCGTGGCTCTCAAGGAGATTCGGCTGGAACACGAGGAAGGAGCTCCGTGCACTGCCATCAGAGAGGGTGAGTCCAAACATCGCAGTCAGAACCAGAACCAATTTAAGTGTGTATTGTAACAGACAGAGGGAAAGTTTTCTATAGATTCTGTCTTGAAAACCTTAAAATGAGGGGAAACCTGGGTGCTGGAGAGGGAACGACTTTTTATATGTCTTATAATTAAGTGAGAACAGGAAGGTCTTTGATTTACAGAGCATAAAATTCCACATTAATACAGATAAATGTATTCAGAGTTGATTTCTCAAAAATCCGAATGAATCCTTGCTTTGTTTGACCCCTTCTCTCTCTCTCTCTCTCTCTCTCTCTCTCTCACTAGTCTCCCTGTTAAAGGATCTCAAACATGCCAACATTGTGACTCTGCATGACATCATCCACACCCAGAAGTCTCTGACGCTCGTGTTTGAATACCTAGTGAGTCACACGCATGCAAAATAGGGGACTGAAGACATCTACCACTATTGTGCGCTCGCACGCACGCACATACACACGCATACACACATACACACACACATACACACACACATACATACACACACACATACACACACACATACACACACACACATACACACACACATACACACACACATACACACACACATACACACACACATACACACACACACACACACACACACACACATGAATGCACAAATGGACGTCACCATATGCCTGGATAATCTGTTTATTAATCATTACCACTCACTGATCTGACCACAGATTCACGGCCTGTCCTGAGTCTCCTTCAGTGACCTGGTGCTGGAGCAGGAACCAGTTTAATGCCTGGTGTAAAAATAACAACATGGAGGATTTTACGAGTTGTCTCCATGACTTTGAGAATATTTTTATTAATTTGTTATTGTGTGTATACAATGCGGAGATGTAATCATGCATGATGGTAGAAAGGAACAGTTTCCAGCGTTAGCGTTAGCTTTGGCAGTGCTGTTTCGTTTATTACAATTCTCCGTCTCTATCATTTCACAATAGCAATATTCAATTTGGCATTATTTCTTCCCTAGCAACATCCTCATTAATAAAAAACAAACAAACAAAAAACGCATTAATAATAATAATCATAATAATAATAATAATAATTTTTAAAAAACAATGTCATGAATTGCTTGAGTTGTTGTCATGGCGATTAAATTACTCCACCTCAAAGTTCTTAATGTCTTCAGTTTTTGTTTTCAGTGCTGGAACCAAACTCAATTCACCAACCAAGACCCAGCAGAGCAGACCAGAAATGTACTTTTTATTTGAAACCTCCAAATCCAAAAAGACAGGACACATTTGGTGCGCGGATTTGTTCTGTGGTCCTGGTCAAATCTTTCCATCTGTAGAAATCTTGTTGATACAATAAGTAAATAATAGTAATAATATATAGTTGTTGAAAACCAGAAAGTTGATGTACAAGTTATTTCTCAACCACAGATTTGAAATTAAAAATCTAACAAAAGCATGGACAATAATTATTATACGTACTTCACCTTAATTAACACAGAAACATTTCTAGTACCACTACTGGGGCAGCGGCAGCTCGGTGGGTCCAGTTTCTAGGTTATTGATCAGGAGGTTGTCAGTTCAAGCCCCAGGCTGCCGTTATGGGCTCTTGAGCAAGGCCCTTAATCCAAATAATCTGCTCTGACCCAGCTCCCATGCTAGGATATGCAGAGAGAGAATTTCACAGTGCAGCGATGTGCATGTGACAAATAAAGGCTTAAACTACGTTAATATTTTATTTTGACCCCTCAGAGGTCATGACTCCATAGGACCCCTGGGTGAGCCATGAGTGCTCATGGTCCTGTGTAGTTGATCGATATTATTCACCTGTCAGTGGCCATTATGTTCTTGCTGATTGGTGTGTGTGTGTGTGTGTGTGTGTGTGTGTGTGTGTGTGTGTGTGTGTGTGTGTGTGTGTGTGTGTGTACA
>JAQMYJ010000040.1:4671236-4683510 GCA_030014305.1 Clarias laeviceps | reverse complement strand
ACATAACACTACCAACAAACCCACACACACACACACACACACACACACACACACACACACACACACACACCTTTGTCACCAACACGCGCACACACACACACGCACACACACACCTCTGTCACCAACACATGCGCACACACACACACCTCTGTCACCAACACACACACACACACACAGCAGACACACCTCTGTCACCAACACACACACACACACACACTGACGGACAGACAGACGTGTCTCTTTCGCAGATGGATGCACTACTGACATGCCTCTTTCATTGACACACATATACACACACATACACATATACACACACGCACAGCACACACACACACACACACACACACAACAGAGACGCCTTTTTCACTGACAGCACAAAGGCCTCCTTTAGTTCTACTGACCCAGAGGCCACGCCCCCTCCACTGAGTGACAGTGTTCACAGATTCATAACACAAAAGTAAAGACAGTGACCGAGACACACAGTGTCAGAGTTCACTGTGCTGCGTGTGATTTGGTGTGAGACCAGACTGCAGACGTGCACACAGATGAGTGTATAAGTGAATCTCTCACTCTCCCTCTCTCCCTCTCTCTCTCTCTCTCTCTCTCTCTCTTTTAAAGCTACATCCATATTTGCACTTCAAGACATTCAGCTGGAGAAGGAGACGACCATGAGGACGAGCTCGATATCAGACTCAGGTACAGAAACTCTTCATCCCAGGATGATGATGACGATGATGGAGGGCAAAGCTGTTTAGAAGACTTGTTGTGATTTGAACAGTTTATATTTTGACCCTAAATAAGTTTTGTATCGAGTCGCTCACTGCAGTCTGATCCGCAGCACAATGAACGCATTACCCTCGCACACTCTCGCATTACCCTCACACACTCTCGCATTACCCTCTCTCACTCTCGCATTACCCTCTCTCACTCTCGCATTACCCTCTCTCACTCTCGCATTACCCTCACACATTGCTCTCCCAGTCTTTCTTATCTCCTCCAAACACTTCTTTCTCGCCCCCCCTCTCTCTCTCAGTGAAAGTGCTCTGACTTATTCATTTATTCATACGTTTCTTCAGAGTTAACTACACACTCAGTGTTTCCCTGCTCTCTCTCTCTCTCTCTCTCTCCCTTTGTTCCTGCATATAGCAGTCTCTCTGAATAGCCATTTCTTGCACCTGTATTTATACCCTCTTTCCGTTTTTATTTTTATCACTGTTTTCTTCTCTCTACCTCTATCTATCTCTATGTCTCACTCTGTCTTTGTTTCACTTTTTTCCTGTGTCTGCGCCCATCTTTGTCTCTTTCTCTCTGAACTGTATGTCTACTTTCTCTATGTAATTCTGTTTCTCCCTTTTGCTATCTTTCTTTCTTTCTTTCTTTCTTTCTCTTCACATATTCTTTCTCATTTTCTCTCTGTCTATATATATCTGTACTTTCTCTTTCTCTCTGATTCTCCCTCTTTGTTTTTTATTCTGTTGTTCTCTGTATCTTTGACTCTGTCTATCTGTAATTTCTTTCTGTATTTTTCTCACTGTTTCTTTGTTTCTCTCCATCTTTGACTCTCCCTCTGCTTTTTTTCTCTTGTTCTCTCTTTGTCTGTCTGTCTTTGCCTTCTTTTGTCCACTTTCTATCTCTCTCTGCTATTCCAGAGCTTTTCCAAAGATGCCTAAGGTTCCGCGACTCCTTAGGTAAAGTCCAGTCCATCGCTCTTCATCGCTGCTCTCTGTCCCTGCACTCTGAACCCTTCTCCCAACTCTCTCCAGCCCCACACTCTGTAATTAATTCCACACGTTCCTCTTAACCTGCTTTACATTTGGATGAGTGTGGATCAATCTTCGGACGATTAATAATCCATAGCAGCTTTATTTAATCACCTGTATAGTGCCCTATGCAGTATATACAGTGTGCTAGGATTAACCTGAGCCCTGGAAATTAGCCGGTGCGCTCGCTGGCCCGTGAGCCGTGTCGTCGTCGTCGTCGTGTGTTTTAATGAGAAGTAGAAGAGTGGGAGTGAGAAGAACATGATGAGTATGACACTCTGAAAGTGCTCAGGCCATCAAACAGCCTCTTCAGTCTATAGCTGCTAACTCGAGAGCTCCAATTTCCCTTAAATGTCGTCAATGTAGCAGAAAAGTCAAGGGTTCACTCTGGTGTGTGATTGTAATTCAACACACACACACTCATATGTTAATGAATGCTGTCGCTGTGGACCTCTCTATGCTTCGAGAATGCTGCGCGCGCATGTGAGAGAATGGTTCATCAGCTCATTAGTGTGAGTGACGGCCGCACGCGCTCAGGAGGGCAGGGGGGTTTTTACTAACGCGCCCTTTCGAGACACACAGCTCCGTCGTGACGTGAGGAAAAACCAAGGAGGGGGAAGCTACAGTAGATGATCTCTGAAGCCCATTTCCATCAGAGAGTCGGAAAGACGCAGACAGAGCATCTCTCACACACTCTAATCAGGCACTGAGATCACGGTGTGTGTAGTTTAGTGTGTTCCTTATAGCGAGGTCTAGGCTGATCCTTTGTAATCCTGCAGACTCATGAGAGAATAAAACTGCTTTATTAAACATGTGGCTGAGACAGACGTTATTCAATTCAATTCAATTTTACTTGTATAGCGCAGAAATTGATCTGCATTCATACTGTGTGTTAGTTGGTAGGCAGTTCAGTATAACAGTTGATGTTAATATGGAGTCCAGGTAGTTATTGAAAACTCGGGTAGACTTGTAGGAAGTTCCAGTCCTGAACTATCGAACTGTCGCGTTACTACACGAGTTCCGTTTGTTAGTGCACTCGACAGGTTTAACCTGATGACGTTTATATCAGTGCTCTGTAATTAAACTGATTGTCTCAGTGTATGAAGGTTTTTTATTTATTTTTTTTTTTTTTTACAAGATTAGTGTTTAGAGACTTAAATATTGGATTTTATAATGGGAACCAGGCTTCATGGGGAAAGAGTTTCAATATGTCCGAGTTAAAGGGATGAACATGAGAATAAATACACGCCTGATAAAATGTTATTTCAGTTTTGTTTTGTTTTTTGTAGGGGGTTGTTGTTCAAAGTCTGACAATAAATTACGTTCTCATTCATAAAAAAGCTGACATTTATAACATGCTCAAGAAAGTTTATAAGCATGGATGTCAATTAAGACAGCCTTTAAAGGACCCCTATTATGCAGGTTTCACTTGGTCATTTTCAGACATTCAGATAGGTCTCCAGTCTGTGTGTACGAATAATAAATAAGTAAATAAAAACCCAGTGATTTTTTAAAATCATTTTGATTTTAAGTTTTTTTGGCCTTTTAAAAATTTTTTTTTAAAATTTAAATATACCCCTCCCCCGCTGGCTTGTTGCTCAGCTCTGCTGTTCTCAGGAGGGGCGCGGCTCAGCAGTAGCTCATTTACATAGACACCAAAACAGCAAATATGAGGGAGGAGTGAAATAAATGGAATTTGAGTTTTACTATCTGACGGAGATTTCAGCTGGAGCATTAACACACGCACACACACAGTGTGAGCTCTGAGACCTGTGTTAATACGTTAAAGAAGTTATCGTCCGTATGTTATGCATTAAAGGACCTGCATTTTGCAACTTTTCTTGACGTAATTCCGGCTGCTTCCATGAGGGGTCACCACAGATTTGATTTTGGCATAGTTTTTTTTTTTTTTTTTTTTAATACCTGGTGCAACCCTTCCATTTTGATCCCATTAGTTTTCCAGGATTGGGAGAGGCGTTTAGGGCTTCCTGCAACCCAAGTGACCAGGTGTGGTGCATTTGATGATGGGGAAAACTTAGGGCATGTGTATGGCAGGTGAGGAGCCATCCATATATTTAAACTGGATTAATTCGTTACTTTTTGGTTTCTTACTTTAATAAATTTTGGAGACATTCTTTTAGGTTTGAAAAAAAAAAACTAAGGAAGAGTATTTCCTAAAAAAAACGTGCATTAAGTCAGAATCCTTTTCTTACCACCATTAAAATTAGATTTGTATTTTTGGGATTAGATGGATGGATGGATACTTTATTGATCCCAAAGGAAATTCCAGAATATGTGAATATATATTATAGAAAGCATTATACAACATAACTTTGAATAAAGCGCAGGTGAGTCTCGTGTGCGTGTGTGTGTGTACATGATTAGTGTTTTTTGTGGAGTCTCAGCCTGATGACTCCTTCATGTTTCTCCTCTGATGCTCCTGCACTGACGGCTTGACGTCTGGATTTGTGCAAACAATGTCACATGTCATCATCCTGCCTCCTCCAATTTAATCTTTCTCTCTCTCGCTCTCTCTCTCTGTCTCCCTGTCTCTCTCTCTCAGTGAACAGCATATCTCAGCGGCAGAGTCTGCTCTTCTGATCGGCCTGAGGCACGTCTAAGGCGAGACGAGGACGACCGGCCAGATGTTTGTGTGCGGTTATGATGAAGGGATCCCTGTTTGTCTCCACCTCTCTCTCTAACGGAGTCATCGCTGTCACATGGCATTGTTTTTAGGAAAAAAAGGGGGAGGAGTTACTAGATGTTTACATGGGATGATGAGAATTTTTTTTTTGTTTGTTTTTTTGTATTTATAGAGTTTGTGTCCTGATGATGCACTCTGTCCGTATGTATCTATAAGCCATGTTCTCTTCCCACTCACTTTCGGTGGTCGTAACACTAAACACACAGCGGCTGCGCGTCCGGTCGTATCGGACTTCACGAAAAGTGAATTCATTTTTTATTTTTATTTTTTTTCTAAGTTTATTGCGAATTTGTTACTAAAGAAGAACCACTAATAATGAAGCGAACGGTTAGTAATAATTTCCTCGGCTTCAGAGCTCTTGACTGTTGAACAGAATTGAATACTGTTATGCATTCAAGCCTTCGTCGTAGTCTTCCTCCTCGGCGTTCTCAATCTGCCCCTCACACTCACTCACGTATCTCACACACACACACACACAAAGATAACAAAACCACTGCATGATTTTTACCAAAGATTTTTCCCTCCTTAAAATCATTAGAGCTTCCAGTTTTCCCTAAAACCCTCCCAGTTTTTATCCTCGCTGCCGTCTGCTATTTCATATTTTACTTATTTTTGGTTATTTTTTTAACGAGGAAGTTTCACTCTAATTTGGCAACGTGTTTTAAAAACATGATACACAGTCCAATCTAAATCTAAAAGCTGAGCAGTTATAGGTTACAGCTTTTATTCTCTGTGGCTTTCTGAACTCTCTCAGCCTTCACAGTAGGGACTCACAGCTCCGTTGGTTTTAGGATATTTGTTTTCGTAGAATGTTTAAGCATTAATTATTCTCACAGGTTTTTTTAAAGTCTGAGTGTTTTTCACATTATAACAGTTCAACCCACAGTCAGGTGATGTGTTTAGGCTCCTTTAGAGCCGTAGCTCTCACTGCTGATTATCACGATCAGGATTATCAAGTTCAGTCACTTAGGAGCTGAAAGATAGCGTCTTATATGAGGGTGGAGCCGAGGGGGGGGACGAAGTGTCTTGGAATCGTCTTCTTCTGAGAGACCGAACACACCGTGTCCGGGTTATCGGCAGTGAGCAGTGCAGGGATATTTGATAAACATAAGGATCCCTGGTTTAATGTATTTTACGTTTTTGATTCAAGACTTTTTTTTTATTTTTATCCAGCATAGAAGTTAGCTCCGCCCCCTTGGCAGAAACGAAGGGACTCAGCTCCACCCCTTAAATTGCTTAAAACAACTTCTCATCTAACAAGCATGTCTAATCATTTTCAGAAAGTGCTAGGGTGTGTGGGTGTGTGGGTGTGTGTGCTAGGGTGTGTGAGTGGGTGTGTGTGATTTTTGTTGATCAGAAGCCACACCTGATTCCACCTGTTTAATTAGTCGTTCTTGGTTTTCAGTGGTCTATCATGTGAGGCTTCTGCTATGGTTGGAGTGAAAGCCTGCGTGAACACACACACACGCACACACACACTCTTTGGCTCTTTTTTAGAGAAGATTGTACAGCACTGGCGTATAGGAAGCGAAATACCATCTACAGGCGTCTGAAGTTCTGCTTACACTAAAGAGACGATCTGAATCTGACAGACCGACACTTTACACTTCAGTCACTGTAAGATTGTTTTTTTTCTTGCATGGAAATTAAACAAAAGAATGAAATCGGACATCAGACTCACGGACAGTCTGTGCCTCCCTACTGGAAAGGTGTGTGTTGTGCAGGAAGCTGCAGTGTGTGTGTCTCTGCCAAGAAAGAGCTCTAACCCAAAACCTTTAATTCACTATATGTATGTGTGTGTGTGTGTGTGTGTGAGAGTACAATGCAAAACACCACTATATGTTAATTAGCTGGATTATTATTATTATTATTATTATTATTATTAAGTTCTCACAGCTTTAGTTCGTCATTCCCCTTCATCTGTGCTGAATATTTTGTGTATCTGTGTGTGTGTGTGTGTGTGTGTGTGTGGTTTAGATGAACGCAGTGTACAATGTAGACGGTGTGTGAGACGAGGTGGAGGTCTGTGGTACAGTGTAAATAGCAGAGAAGAGCAGTGCAATGACAGGAAGTGGATTTTTAAAGCATGATGGCAATATTTGAGGTTATAGTTCTCTACTACTATTATTATTATTATTATTGTTATTACTATGTTCTTATATTTTTAACAGAGAATACATGGTTCGTACAGTAGGCCTTGCTGGTGTGTCCACATGATTTGGCTCGTTTTCGCCCTCATTTGAAACGTCCTAAAGCATCTCTTCCATTTCAGCGTGGCGTGGAGGAGCCGGCGCGGCTTCAACCTCCTCGCAACGGTGCAATAAACGATACGGAGCGCAATAACCCGATCACGTTCTCTCCAAAATTCACCCCTTTATTAATGAACCTGTCTAATAACACAGACACGGTGTTCATCATGCGTCCTCACTACCGCCTCAAGTCCCTGGTCTCTACGTGCTCTCTCAATGCTTTTACTTGTATTCCTTAAGCACTCTAGGGGTTCGTCGTTCGGGTACTAACCAGTCGCAGTGTGTTGTGGGATTTCGTAAGTACAAACAGTGCATTTACAGTACAGAGTTGATCAGAGATGTGATATTCACTCTGTAGTGCACTAGTTTGAAACTATACTTCAGGACCACCTCCTTTTAGCCGAGTCTCAAATCCTGTAAAAAAAAATTTTTTATTCTTGATGATCCAGTTCCATCCCATAATGCATTGCAGCAGCCCGTTGTAGCCAGATACCAGTTCTATGGTTGAATGCTCTCAGTTTCTAAAGCATAGGCTGTAGGATGCTGTCAAGGATGTGTGTGTGTGTGTGTGTGTGGAGTATTTTTCACGTGCAATGCTCTTAAATTAGTGCACTATACAGTGTGTGTGTGTGTGAGCTGTGGTCAGACGTGCGCTGTGGTCAGACGTGCGGTCTCGTCTCATGCTTTTCTCATTTTCGTTCTCCCTGCTTGCTGTCTCTTCTCAGCCTCTACCCCGTCTTCTCCCGTCCTTTCTGTCTTTACTCTCTCCGACTCTTCAGTTCTGACTCAACGGGCCTCATTTGTCAAGAAAGGATTCGTGTGTAAATATTTTTTTTAATCTCGTTACATTCAGGGGAAAATAGGAATAACTCCGGATGTACCGAAAGTAACACACAACCTTTTTTTTTTTTAATTATTATTATTATTAACTGACCCACTGTAGGTCGCTCAAAGTGCACATTTTTACTAGAGTAACTCTTCTTCTATACGAAGGTACTTTGAGTGAACATGATGTCAGATATCCATGTTGGGCATCCAAAAGAGTTACTATGAAAAATAAAAAAGTTCTGGCCGTTTCTTTTGGTACAGCTTTCCTATTTCCATGGCATTTAATTCACTTATTCTGATAAATTATGATCTGTTCCATGTTATTGGCGATAATCAGTGAAGGAACGTGAGCTGAAACAAACCAATCTTTCTGTGTGTTTGTTTGTGTTCACCATCTCACATGTAGTAAAGCATCCAACCAATCCTGGATGAGACTGAAGTGTTGTAACTAATCATAAAGCAGAGGATAGGATTTATCGAGAAAGATGGGAAGCGTAATTTCAACCACAAAGCTGAAGAAAAATAATTTCGACAGATTAATCGCTTCACGACTTTGCACATGTATAAAAAAGTTACATTCTGATTAAATAATTTGAGTGTGTAAACACTCATCTTACTCGGTTCAGTTTTATTTGTATAACCGATTTTTCTCCCTAATTTAGTCCCTTTTTTTTACAAAATAAAAAAAAAGGAAGAAAACTAATTAAAAAATGTACGGAAATGTATATAAATAAATTATAGTTATCAGATCAGCGTCCATGTAAACAGTTAAGTTGGAATCTCTAATCGAAATGATTTCGTTCGGAATGAGGAAATGTCTGTGTAAACGTAGCTAGTGTTTAGCCGTCACTTCCTGCTCCGCCCCCTGTGCTTTTTATGTGCCAGTGAGCTGTGTTGGACTTTACGAGCGAACATCAGCGTTTTTTCAAAAAAATGCAGTTTAATGTTTGTCTTAAGCAAACGTCCAATCACAACTTCAATGAAAAAAGCTAAATGAAGCCCATTGCATCTCTTCTGTTTCTCTCTCTGTCTTTGTCTCACTCCCTCTCTGTGTGTCTCAGTCCTTCCCTCCAGCTGCTCTGTGCGGTTCTGAGTGTGTTCATGACATCCCTGTCACACACACCGCTATGATCTGAGCCAACAACGCACTCAGCGTGATGTGCTTTAATGTAATGTTTCTTTACACATCGACCGCTCTAAAGGTCATGTTTTCGTGCTCGCAGAAACGTCATCAGTATTAATCTTTTTTTAATTATTATTATTATTATTATGATTTACTTTACTTCTCAGTATGGATTAAAGAGCCAAGGCTCCATTCCTGTTTAACATGGAGCCGTTTTAGAGAAATCTCTCGTCTGTGTGGGTGTGTGGGTGTGTGGGTGTGTGTGGGTGTGTGTGGGTGTGTGTGGGTGTGTGTGGGTGTGTGTGGGTGTGTGTGGGTGTGTGTGTGTGTGTGTGTGTGGGTGTGTGTGTGTGGCAGGCTGATGGGTTGTTGACAGACCTCTGGATGAGCCCCTGTAGCATGCATGCCTCAGCCTCATTACCTGCTGCTGAGAGCCACACAGATAATGGTGACACCTAAACTCTGTGTGTCTTTCCTTCTCCTATTAGTGTGTGCTGAGCGCTGGCTTCGGAGAAAGCTCACACACACAGCAGCAGCACAAACAAGCCTACGCTTCAGAGGAAGCCGGTTCTGACAGGGGAGAAGTGCTATGCTTTTAGATTAGGAATGCATTAGTTTGAAGGAACAGACTAACTCTGTGCTGACAGAACTCCGCTCAGCTCTATTACACTAAGTGATATTTGTACCACTGGCTGCATTTCAACTAAAATTTCTGAGTAAAGGATATATAATTAAATATGTAGGGGATCACCCATCCTCTGTATAATATTTCATTCTAGCTTGTTAATTTTATTAAGTTGTACAGCCAATGGTGTGTGTAGAGGGGCAGGGTGGAAGGATTTCGGCCACTGTCTTACCCTGTCACTATCACTTTTTTTTTTTTTTTTATTCAGCAGGGTCAGTGTGCGTGTGACACTGAGGTGGTGGTGTAGTCGTCCTTGTCTCCTCTGTCCTGGTGAAGGTGTTTCTTAGTGCTTTCACATCACTGAGTGTATAGCTCTTGAAGTGGCTGCTGTGTCACACCAAGGGCAGCTTGGTGTTTGATCTGGAGTCGGGCAGCTGTCGCCATACAGGACTCCTGTATGATTTCCCAGCAGGAGCAGTGAGAAAGAGAAACGGAGCTCAACTTTTGATTGACAACATGGGAGGATCTCTTCACAACTAGCACGAATGTGGGCTTCTGTAGTGTCTGCTGCTGTTAAGGCACTGAGCAAAGAAATGACCGTGGAATAGCATGAGCTAAATCAATTCTTGATGTGAGTGTAGCTTAAAAATACTGTGTGCCAGTGGGGAAAAAAAAAAAAAACTACTGACATAAATATATACACGCAGTGATCACATTCTGTCTGGTCTACTAAAACTAAAAAAAACTGGCAAAGGCAGTAATGATGCTTTTGTTAGAATGACTGGGACACAAATAATTCCCACAAGCATAAAGAAGTATTTGTGTGCAATGTGATACAGGCCAAGTATGCAGAAATTACATCTTTATTGTCGGTTTACAGGTAAATTTGTTTTCTTTTGCATTTTTTATATTCCCACAAATGTATTATGTTTAACGCTTGTGGTCTTTGTGTGGCGTGTGATAAACCCATTCAGAGAAAGAGTGAGCTTGGGCATCTGTCAAGAACGGAAATAATGAGGTGACGGCATGGAGCGTCTATTTTCTTGCTTGTTTTTTTTTTTCCTTGTTTCTTCTCTTCTCCATCGATCCCATTAACAGACATTTTAAATAGATAATGGTGACTTCTAGGAACTCTGAAGCAATTAGAACCAATCATGCTGTTCTTCTCTGACTGTCGGTAATTTTACCATTGTGTGCTGATTGGCCTGGTCTGTCTGACCTCGTACACAGTTTCTTTGTCACAGTCCTGCATCTGGAGAGATAGAAGCCATTTTTCCTATTATTGCCACCAAGGCCTGCCATATATCCACTTCCTTCTCACTGTGTTAATCTCTTACTTTGAGTTATGGTCCCTTTATGGTCTGAAATTCACTTAGGAGATACAGTGTGTCACTTTAAAGTCATGTTAAAGCATCTTAAAATGCACTTATCACGATGTCCTAATCAGTGTGTCCTGTATAGTACATAACCCACATCAATAAGATACATATCATTAAATTCACTAAGTTTGCAGAGGTGTCTGATGTCTGCCTGCTTTAAGCAGATCATTAAGCTGCCTCTATACTTGAATTTATGAATCAATTTCTATCCGAATCTGCCGAATTCTGTACATGAAGTGAATCTTTTCTTTCTTCACCATATATATCTTCCAGTGACAAGTATCCCCAACAAATGTAGAAAAATAAATAAATAAAAATGCTTTTCTTTTCAGGCATGGGCCTGCATGTGTGTAGGCTTTCCACATGGTCATGTCTCTTTTACATTGGGGAAAATGAAAAATTCCCTGCATCACAACAGAAGCTGAAGAAGAAGCTGGAGAACTAGACATGTGAGGAGCAGGGCAGTTATTTTGGGTGGGGGCAACTGTAGACCTTTACTACAGAGACAGCGTATTACATCACACTCCAGGCTTTCTCTCTCACTGGAGGTCTGAAGACTTCCACAATTAACCTGGGAAGACAGGGATGGCCACCAATGTAGCAATTATAAAAAGTAAGCCTGAAACAGGATAACGTAATTAATGAAATAAGAGCACAAATAAAAGTTGTTAAAATGCCCAACTACCCCCCCCCACACACACACACAACTGATTATGTTTACAGTAAAAACAAACTTGACACATAATTCATTTTAATGTTTCCAAAGAAACAGACTTGATATTAGCCAAAGCTTTAAAACCATTTTAGATTTACAGCTTTTTTTTAATGTTTATTTAAACATAAAAATAGTTATGTTACTTTCTCATACCAAATAGTGAGTACAATGTATTGTTAGATCTCCTGTTAACCCTTATTTTATTCAATATTTAAAGAACTTTATTAATCCCAGAGGGAAATTGCCATAGCGTTTATGTTACAGAAACACATTAGCCTTATAGTTCGTAGTTCAGTGTTACCCCGGTGGAGATTGAGTTTGTCACCTAAGCTTAGAGTGTCATAGTGAGTTTATCAGGAATCTGGTGTGTGTTTTGATAATAAATCACTCAGCACACTGTAGCACTCTCTGACCTGAAACAACCCCACTCAACACTGCTTCCGCAGGTGATAAATGTGTAGGCAGAGTGAAATGTTCACCCTCACCATCCTTTACAGGTGCAATATGGGTGGTCTTTTGTGGTGTGAATCGTACCTGATGATGTTGGTGGAGGTTATTTGAAGCTGTATTCTTTGAAAACCAGTACAGTCCCTGCACTCTTTCATCCAAAGGCATACCTTCCATTAACAATACATACTTGCTACTTGACTAAATGATCACGTAGAGGGGGGAGCTTTCTTAATTAACAAATACCATGATCCCCTGTTACGTTAGATGTTGGTGATCCAAATTTTTCCTCTGTCCTTCACTGAGCCGAGAGAGACTGGAGCTTCAGCCTTCATAGTGTCTATTGGATCAAGTCTGTTTAAGTCAAGTGTCATGCACACTCGGAACGCGACCGGCACTAGGACCCGGAAGTAATGCGGTCGCGAACCAGGAAGCATAAAAGGA
>JAQMYJ010000040.1:4643936-4667082 GCA_030014305.1 Clarias laeviceps | reverse complement strand
AAGTGCGAGATGTGCATCGAAGAACGAAACAATCCAAGATCAGGACAAATCCACAACAATCAAATCCAGCTAACTGAGTTAGCGATGTACGAAGAACGGACCCCTGGGTAATAAGATGGGTGTGTGTGTGTGTGTGTGTGTGTTTAATTTTTCTTGTTTTCCTTAGATAGCAGTCGATAATGGCTTTGGTGGAGTTTACAGCCAGCAGAAGGCCGACTGGTTGGTGGATGCGGTTCAGCAGTATTTCCACGACAACAGTAAGTGTTCTGTTCTCCCGAGCTGCTGCTGCTTCTTCTTCTTCTTCTTCTTCATCTTCTGTTCACTCTGACTTTTGACGGCTGGTAATTAAAAAACGATCCGACGTGTTTCCGCGCAGGTGACCTTGAGCAGGATGAAGTGGAGGACTTCCTGTCTGAGCTGATGAATAACGAGTTCGACACGGTGGTGGACGACGGCAGTCTGCCTCAGGTGCCGTTTCTTTTCACTCAATACTGATCACTACAGGAGTCCGTGTCGAATAAAAAAAAATATATTTTTTTTTTACGCGGTGCGGTTTTAAAAGCAAAGCGGTGTCGCACCAAACATCGACTCGGTTCGGTTTATTACTGATCACTGCTTGTGTAGAGTTTCTGTATATTAAAATTAAATGTTCAGTTTACTTTACACTTAGCAGGTCAGCACCACTGCAGTGTGTTCAGTGTGTGTAAAATCAGGTTGTTTGTTTTCTTTTTTTTTTTGTGTTCAGGTGGCGCAGAAGGTGTGTGTGATGTTCCAGCAGTGTAAGCAGGGAAATCTGGCCGAGGTCAGACAGCAGATCAGCCAGTTAGCGGTGAAAAAATCTGGCGGCAGGGCAAAGGTCACACCTGTTAAATCCCCTACAGAGGACAGCGATGATGAGAGTGATGAGGAGGTGGGTCCAACACGTGTTTGTTTTGTAAAACATTTTTTAGGTATTTAAATTTAATTGCAAGTAATTATGATTGTGTGAGAAATGAAATCGAATGTCTCTAGTTCAATTCTTGTAGCTACAGATACAGTGAGTAAAGATTGGGTTGATAAATGCTTCCGTTGTAATGTATAATAAATATCATGCAAAAACTTAGAAGTATAACAAGCAACTGTTATAAACTTCTGATTGGTTAGAAGGTACAGTACCAGTCAAAAGTCTGGACACACCTTAGTAATTCAGTGTATTTTGTTTATTTGATTCATTTTATACTTTCGAGGAGAATACTTTGATTTTTTTTTTTATTTATTTATTTTTATTATTATGAAATAACAGCATTTGGCAATTAATTAACTGACTAACAGTCAGTTGTTGTTTTAAGGACATGAAGGTCAGATCAGTTCTTGCAAGAATAGTATTGTTGTCAAATGCGTTTGCAAAACCTATTAAGCTCTATGATGAAACTGTCTCTCATGAAGACCTTCCCAGGAAAGTGAGACTAAAACTTACCTCTGCTGGTGAGGAGAAGTTCATTTAGGGTCACCAGTAACCTCAGAAATCACCAATTAACAAACAGCACCTCAGATTAGAGCCGTTATGAAGGATTTACACATCATGAGTAGCACAAACATCTCTATATCAACTGTTCAATGGTTTCAAGATTATTACATATTTTGGACGCCTTCAGCTTTGTTTTAAAGTCTAAAAAGGAAAGAAAAATCAGGAAACAACATGTAATTAGAAGGCGTGTCCAGACTGCGGACTGGTAGCGTTTGTGTATTAATATAATATTCTGTAAGAGCGTCTCGTACCAGTAGTGCAGCTGTAATGCAAGTTGTTCCTGTTCTAACATGTTTTTAGTCTTTTGTACAGTAGTAATGACTAATTCGCAGAATAAAATGTCTCTTTTATTCGTCCCGCAGTGCGGAAATTTCTGTTACAGCAGAAAAGAAAAAATGTGCAGATATAAAGTTAGGGACAGAACAGTGTATAAATAGAAAAGAGAAAAAGCAAACAATTAGAATAGTTACACTTTCAAATGAATTGCACCAGGTTTAAAGGGTGTTATTGCACAAAAATTTACTTTATTGTTTTAAAAAAACAGTAATAAGAGTGTGTGCATATGGACACGGGTTCACTGGGAGCAGCTCTGATTCTACAGTCACTAATAGACACTTCGGTGTCGCTCCTTCAGACACTTAAGATTTAACCGTTTACAGGGGGTGAGGGTCATTCTCCAGCAATGATGATGAGTTAGCTACCATCCTCCTCTCGCCCAGATCCTGTACGGTGTGTCCAGGGGAGTCCAAACGGACGGACTTTATCCGCTTGTCCAGTCTCTTCATGTCTACAGTAGAGATGCCGCTGCACTCCATAAAAGATGGCCGTGGCCACCACAGAGTCAAAAAAAAAAAAGGGTTTTCAGTAGTGCTCCCTGCTTTCTTCTCTCCTCAGCAGAAAGAGTTTGCTGTCCCTTTTTCTACAAGTTCTGGATTAATCTAGGATTAATATTATGAATTTAATTAATAACATCATATATAACGAAGACTGTGTGACTCCTTTATAATGTAGTTTTTCTGAAATGCAAGCACATCAAGATGGGTTTTTTTTCCCCCCTTAGAAAATATAGAAATATATTTAATTTTTTCAGTAAAAATATTTTAAGTTTCTAGTTCCTAATATTGACTTGTTTTTGTTCTATAATAAACAGTTATTTTCTCTTTTTTGGTGAATTGCTGTGATTTATAAGGAGTCAAATACTTCGAGGCATAATGTAAAATGAAAATGATCAGCTTTATGGTGGTAACCTTTACATAAATCTTTAAACACAATCTCGTCACGCGTCTGGGTGACATTTTTCCCCCCCTCCCCCTCTTTGTAGTCTATGGAGTGTGACGAGGCCGGAGAGGGAGCTTCAGCGAGCAACGCAGCAGTTAAACAGCAGCAGTCGCCGTCTTCATCATCTGCACCTAAAGAGGAGGAGGAGGAGGAGGATGGCTGGACGGTGGTGCGCAGGAAAAAGTAACAAGAGTGTCACTGTGAATAAGTTACAAACTCCAGAACTCCAGAAATGACGTGTCGGAATGAACTGGTGGTAATGGAGCAAAATCTACATCGAGTCAGAGCAAGTGGGGGAAGAAGAGGGAGAAAGAAAAAAAAAAAAAAAGACTGGTGGTTTTAAAAAATATATATATATAAAATCATCTCTGAACTCGCCGTGTAAGAACTGCTAGTATGATCGTTTAACATTTTACGGCAGATGCCCTTATCCAGAGTGACTTACGTTTTTCTCATTATACAGTAAATTAGAGTACTTGAGGGATAAGGGCCTTGCTCAAGGGTTTAACAAGGGCAACCAGGTGGTGCTGGGGTTTGAACCTGGGACCTTCTGATCTTTAGTCCAACATCTTAACCACTGAGCTAGTTTTAATTTAAGCTGCTTCAGTTTGCTCCGTCATGAGACTCTAAACTTCATTCATAGTCCTTTTTGTTACTATTTTCACTATTGTCACTCCCCCTTGTGGACACTCTGGGCTCTGCAGGTCACATCCACAATGAGGCCAAGTCGTAGATGAGTGACTTCATCAGGGACTCTGACTTCATCTTATGAACACTGACAGTGTTCAGCTTCTTTTCTGAATGTAATTTATCGTCGTGTAAACATGTATAAGTGTTCTGTATACCACAGATACAGGAAAAGAATCAACACTCAAATACAGTTTTCAGTAAGTGCTCACATCATTGCATTTTCTTTCCCCGCAAACAGATTATAAAATTTAAACGTGTACATTTTTAACAAATTTTTGCGTTTGGTATTTTTACTGGCACTTTTCCTACTATGTTTTGCATTGTGTAATATGTAATGCACCATTAATTTATTTACTTGTACACAATTCAACAATAACATTTTGATCACTGACATGAGGTTAACAAACAATTATCTTGTTACAGTGGCACCTGGAGGTGGGTGGGATATATCGGGCAGCAAGTGAACATTTTGTCCCTGAAGTCGATTGTGTTGGAAAAGGATTTGAGTGATGCTGACAAGGGTCTGATGAATCATGTTTTCTTTGACATCACGTCACTTACCTGGGGTAGAGATGGCACCAGGATGCACTATGGGAGGAAGGCGAGCTGGCAGAGACAGTGTTGGAAACCTACCTACTGTAAACATTGTTCCAGACCAAATAAACCCCTTTATGAAAACCGTAAGAACACAACTTCAAGGTGTCCACTTGGCATCTGATTCTCAACCAAGCGAGAAGCTGTTACTGCTTCTGCCAGGTTGGTGCCAGATACCACAGCACACCCTCAGATCTGTTTTGGCAGCAAAGTGTGGAACCCACTCCATAAGAGGCAGATGGTCATAATGTCATGGCTGATGGGTATATCGTTGGTTTCCTACATTGGCACGAGTCTGTGACAGACACACTTGATTTTTAGCGGTACGACATTCAGGTGTCTTAAATAATACCTATGCCTGTATGCCACCTCATGCCCACATTTTTTTGCCCATGTTTAGTTTACATCAAATTTACAGTAACAATTTTTATACATTACTTAAAATGAACAGATAATATCTGGGGCAAAACCTCAAGTTATGTCCAAAACCATTAGTTCCAAATGAGGATCCAAAGTTCGTTCATTCATTCATTCATTCATTCATCTTCTATACCGCTGATCAGGGTACATCCCCCAAGGCGGGATTTGAACCCTCGACCCCACAGTTAGACAATTTAAATCACAATCCTTAATATTTTTCCATTGTTTAAATATTTGTAAAACCCTAGACAGATGAACAAACATGAAAATACACAATTTCCAACTGACTATTCGTTCATCTGCCAGAAACAATTACACAACCTGGTTGAGACCAGTGGTGTGCAGTAGGACTGAGAAAGCCATGAGAGTGGGAGGGGTAGAACTGAAAGTATTAAAAAATAAATAAGAAGTTCTGAAGACACGAAATGTAATGAAATGACATCTGGGACATTTATTCACAATCAACAGATCGATTTCCATTTCACTCACCCTTTGTACTTTCATGAAAGCAGTTCGATTATAACAGGCTCGCAGGACAAAGAAAATCACTTGTTCACAAACAATACATTCACTCGTTCATCCTCAAGAATTTTTACTTTTTTTTGGTTTAAATTAGGCTTAAAAGAGTTTGCTTACTAGTTTTGTTTTGAGAACTAACTTGACCTGGTTGAAAACAGATCCAGGCAGCAGCATTACATCACTTCGCATCGCTAACACACAGCACTGAACACGCTGTGTAGAAACCCTGATCGCTCGAACATCACACCTATCCCTCAGCAAACACTGTGAAAGAAAATAAAATACAGTGTTTAATTCTGAGTGATAAGTCTATTCATCAGAAAAACACATGTTCAAGAGTTCATATCTTTATTTTTTTTCGTCAAGTGTATAGTGTTGCATGTTCACAAACGACAAGCATTCCTTCACACGCCGGACAAATATAAAAAGGTGAAGCCAGATTCTTTTTTCTTAATATATATTTATCTATATTTCTTTTGTTTATGTTTGTTTGAAGCTTAGGGCATCAAGGCACTATTGTAAAATATAAACCATATGACCGTCCTACACATCGAGATGAGACACACTGGAGGATGAAAACCGTAGAGAGAGATAAAGGCTTTTTTTTTTTTTTTTAAATAGTTATAAAAATGACAGATTTAAAGTTCTAGCTAAGAAAACTGTGTGCTCATGATACTGTTCCTTCTGGCTTCTTTTTTAAGCCTTAATACCGACTGAAAAGTGTTTTAAATCTGTGCACTGGTTACCAAAACTGCACAAAGTCTGTGTGTGTGCGTGTTAAGAGTTTAACCAGGGGTGCTCCAGGCATTGTGCCGCAGTAGCTCGTTTCTCTGGTACGAATTCCAGCATGGTGAGGAGGAAGTCGCTGAACTGAGCCGCCTGCTCCAGCGGCCACTCGTACTTCTCCAGCAGCACCTCGAACAAACCCCACGGCTTCAGGTTACTGATGTGCCGCAACTCACCTGCGCACACAGGAAAAAGGAGACGATGAGCAAGAGTATGTTTAAGTCATTTTTTTAGGGCTCTATGTCTATAATCCTCGGGTGGAACTCACTAGGATCCAGGATGTCAAAAAAATACAGGTCTGAAAAAAATATATATATATCATTTAGGGATCTGATTTTTGAACCGTAACTGAATTCAACGAATCAGAAAAAAAACCCGTAAAAGGTTTGTCTCTGTTATTGCACTAGAGGGCGAGTAGAGCAATAAACTCAGCGACTGACAAAAATCATTCATAATTTCATCTTCGGTAAGTGCTTTATATCCTGCTCAGAGTCACACTAGATGTGTGGAGTCTAATCCCTAGGTGAGAAATAGGGAGTCACCCCGGATGTGCTGGCCATATCGAGCTAAAAAACATTCAGGTCCATTTCGGCTGTGACTCGGACATTTTAATTTGAGGTAACGAACTGCGGTCTGTTTATCAGGTCTCAATCTGTTTGGAGTGGACTTTTCAGATAGATGCTATTAAACGAGCACATTGAAGACGAGATCCTGATCTATTAACCAAATTTATTTATTTATTTTAATTCTAGTCAACTTCACACTTAAGCGTAATTACATGAAATTAGTTCGATACCCCTCTGCACAAGACACGCATGATGATGATTTTTTTTTTTTTCCCCTTGATCGTGTTTAATGATTTAATCCTCCCGAACCATCAGCTGTATAACCTGCCAGGTCCCCAAAAAAAACAACAAAATAAAAGCCACACACTTTGGTGGACAGTTCGTGTGTGAAAAACTTATCATCTGGGAAGAAAACCTCATCCATGTAATAACCTGGTCATTCAGTACATTCAGGTCGTCAGCCGGCTTCATTTTATTGCCACAGTCTAGACCTGAGGAACTGAACTAACACCTTTTTTTTCTTTTTTTTAACCATCAGGTGTCATGATTTAAAAAAAAAAAAAAAACGTTTCGGCGCTGTCCTTCCAGGTTTTTAATAAAGTGTTGTCATATTCTTAACCCAGTTCCAGTCATTTCAAATGTTCTGAGTTGTTTTCTTTGCTAGACGCAGCTCAATTATTTGACCCTTCTGAAATGGTGACACTTGTTTTTTTGGTTTGTGTTTTTGGCCAGACATTGTATACAGACATAAAAACTAATCCATTTCCTCTACTTCAGATTTAAGGTGAGGGGGAGAGAGTACATCGCAATATTACCAGCTGTGTTGTCAGGAGTTGAGGGGGTCATGAAAACTGGATGGTGGCCAGTGTAAAGCAGAAAAAGCGCAGATCGAAAAGAAACGGGAAAAAAAAACTTCAAATTTAATAATTTTTTCCCAGTGGAAACTATACTAAATGCAGTATACTGATGTTTTATATATTATACTATTTGTTCAATATTAGCTAACCTCATCATAAACAGTTTCTTAACTACTTAACTGAAAACAATGTATACACACTTCAGGAAAAAAAAAGAAAAACTAATTATTTTAAAACTTTAAAAAAAAAGAAAGAAAAAATGTAAAAGAAAAACTTAAAATATAAACCATAAATATTTTAATACTAAACTTATTTTATTAATTTATTTTGCAATTGTAAAGGCCAAACATAACTTGTATTAAATCACATGTTGTCACAATAAATTTAATATTAAAATATTTATACAAATTTTTATTTTCCTGAAGTGTGTATACTTTCTACTGTCCCTTTTGCAAAAAAAAAAAAAAAAAGTGAGGACATTAATCAATAGCACACGAGATTGTGAAAAGTTTAAAAGACCTGCACAAATGTTCACAGATCCGTGTGTCAGATTTATTGATTCGTTAATGTTTCCTCCCTGATATTCCGAAAGATATTCTTTTTTTAGCGCATATTTGAATAAGTGATTGAATATCTCTCAGCAAGATGCCTAATAATTGTCAGGTCTGATGATAAATAAATAAATAAATGTAGTATCAGGTACGGACGATGATGCAGTAATAGATGAGTAGCTTACTTAATAGATCTTACTTAACGAGTACGGAGTCAGAGAAACAGCACGAGAGCATTCACGCGTCTAATCGGGAGCCAAGCCGCCGTATTCAGTCCTGACCGGTTTAATCCAGACGTGGTGAACCGGTGACGTGTGAAAATGATCTCGGGTGTGTTTGCGTGTGATTTACGACTGACTGGACAGGTGATCGCTCAAATTACAGACACAGTGAACTTCAGGCGGGACAAGGCTCTTAGAATCTGCGGTTAGAAACCAGAGCTTCACGTCCACATCATTTGCTGCTTCGGTGACTGTACGCAATCAGGGCTTCTCTAATCGGGGATCTTCCCCAGGCTTGTAATAGAGCTAAGAATATCTAGAGGGGCTTATCTTAGCTCTCACCCCCCTGTTTCACGGCCTCTCTTTCTATTTATTTATTTATTGCTGTGTGCAAGTTTTTTGTTAAACTCAATTCAAATATTTATTTTTATGAGTCTGTTCACCTTCTTCAGTGTCACTTCCTGAATATTTATGCATCATTAAATAATTCAATAAACAACTTAGTTCTCTCTTATTTAAAATGCACTTAGTATTTAAAGATTCAAATAAATACAAAAGAAATGAAAAGTGACACAAGAGCAAGTTTTCAACAACAGTAAATGATGAAGCCTGACGTCTCTTGCTATGTGGCCACATCCTAGCAACAGGAAGTTGATTATTTTCCTATGATGGTATGCTTTAAAGTTTTCTAATCCTCTTTCACTACATACACTTGACTTTCTTTTTTATTATTATTTACATGGAAGTCAAAACCGGGACTTTCGAACAGGTCAATTATGAAGGTAAAAGCTTTTTATTTCTCTATATAATCCCCTCTTACACTAATGCACTTAACCCAGTGTTTCACTAAATCTTAGTGTCAATCAAAATAAAAAGTTCTCTTGGTTCACCGACGCTGGCCTAGCCAGTACCTAGTGAGAAGCAGACTTGAATCTGCAGAGTCCGGTTAGTGTGGAGTCTGGAGTTTTTTCCTACCACCGTCGCCCTCGACTTGTCCTCATCAGGGACAATCTGATCATTAGGATCTGATCACTTTTAGAATTCTGTAAAGCGGCTTTGCGACAATGACCGACTATATAAATAAAACTGGATTGAATTGTATCATCCGACTTCTGCTTCACATTTCAAACTTCTCCAATGTGACAAATGGAACGAATTCGACCGAGGTGAAAAGATGGATGATTGTGTGCAGTTACCACAGACAGAGGCGTCTCTTCCGCAAGTTGGCAAAAAGTGGTCCTTGAGTATAACTTGAGTAACATCCAATTCTTAATCTATAGGGTTTAATATCATGGTGGCCCCGCCCCCTTTACAGCTACAGTATAACAGCTTCACCTCCTCTGTGAAGGCTTTCCACAAGGTTTGAGAGTGTGTTAATGGGAATTGTTCCACTATTCTTCCAGAAGCGCATTTGTGAGGACAGACACTGATGATGTACGAGAAGGCCTGTTTCACAGTTTCCGCTCTAATTCATCCCAAAGGTGTTGAGGTCAAGACTCGCACCAAACTCGCTCGTCCATGTCTTTATGATTGTGTGAAGCTACTCTGCGACAATGACAATTGTTAAAAGCGCTACACAAATAAAATTGAATTGAATTGAATTTATGGACCTTGCTTTTGTCCACAGTAATGTTAGACCGGGAAGGGGCCGTCCCCAAACTGTTCCCCACAAAGTTGGGAGCAGGAAATTGTCCGAAATGTCTTGGTATGCCGAAGCATTAAGAGCTCCTTTCACTGGAAGTAAGGGGCCGAGTCCGACTCCCTAAAAACAACCCGACACCAAACAGTTCAAACATGACTGTGGATGAATAAGACTGCGGAGAGACTGTGAGCCAGGACAACTCGGCAGGCGAGCAAATACTTTTGGCAATATAGTGCATTTCATCACAAGTCCCGGTTTGACCTGAACACCCCTTGTATTATATCACCACTTATGTCAGAGAAGACCTTTAAACAGTTCTCTCCTCCCTCTTGTAACTTATTAGATAAAAAAATGCAGCTTGTCAAAGTTAATAAAGTTAAAAATAACAGCACTTCAGGATTTATGATGGTTAAACGATGACTGGATCAGGGAGCGCACACGCGCGCGCACACACACACACACGTCCTGGCTTGTGATATGACAGAAATTCGAGCGATATGGAGCGGTCACTCAGGAACGTGCCACACTTATTGTGTAAGAGCTCCAGAGAAAGCCGGCTCTCAGGCCCCGATGTGTAGCGACGCTGCAACTCCGGTGTCGCCCGCAAAATAAACTGTGATAAATGTGACAGGCGAGAGATTACACTTCAGTCACCAGAGCCCTAACTCTCACTTTTCCTCCTCCGTAATATCGTTCGCGGGAGACCTCGGGAAGCGACAAAGTGCCGAAAAAACACACGACGCCAACGAACGAACAATCGAATAGAGAGCTCGATAAGGCTGACTCGCATTCGAGGCTTCTGGTTTCTAAGTGTTATCTTACCTCTGTGGTTGAAGTACTCTCGTGAATATCTGCCTGAGAGAGCGAAATGAGTGGGGATGGCACCCAGGAGCTCAATGACATGAGCCAAGTGATCTGTGGGAACAAAACAAATGGCACAAATCCATCAGTTCGCGAGCAAAACGATTCGCTGTTAAAGGAAAAGATGTGGTGGAATAAATAAAAGAAAAAGGGAAAGAAAAAAAAAAAAAAAAAGCGAGCGCTGACCTTCATCCCGAGTGTAGTCTTCACCTGAATGAGGCTCAAACAGATAGTCTCCTGTGGCCAACTCAAACGCCTGCAAAACACCATCCATACATCACCATTAAAGTCAACACTATAACACTGGACTTTACTTTTTCATCCAGAATAAAACTTGTACATAATAATCTACTCTCGTACAGCTGAGACAGATACAAACGTAAATAGTTTATAAAACTGAATACCAGATTCCTATATGTACAGTATACGAGTCACCACAATACATTTTAATAAATATACAGTGCTACGAAAGCGTTTTCTTTTTTTTTTTGCTTTTTTGCCTATTTGTCACACTTGGACTCAGATTGAGGTTAAACTAATTCTAATTGTACACAAAAATAACCAAAATGCAAAATGTTTTCAAATGATGATTTAATATATTAACAGAGGGGGGGAAAATTTTTTTGTACATTTTTTTGGAAAGCATTTCAATTTTACTTTGATCTCTTCACATCCAGACTTGTTGAATGAAAAAATTTTAAAAAATCACTTAAATAGAACCTTTAGATGCTGCGATCGTAAAAAAAAAAAAAAAAAGCCAAGAACAGAGGAGAAATAAAGTCATTGACAATCATTTAAGCAAGACAAATAGAAATAAAAAAATAAATAAATAAAATATCAGGAAAGGGCAAATACTTTTTCACAGCACTATACATGGATATAATTGTATAAAAAAAATTTCATCACGAAATCTGTGTGCGCAAAAAAATGTTTGACCTGCTGCTTGTTCTCTTAGACAAATTTACTTTTTGCCCGTGTATATAAATCTAAAGCATTAAGAATTATTGAATCAAAAATAATAATAAAACCATTCTGTTACAGAAAAATCACCCAAAGTGAAGTGGGGGTCAAACAGCAGAGTTACCATTACCACCTTTTTTTTTTCCTTTTTTTTTTTTTTAAATTAACAGCCCATTCCTGAAGTGTTTACTTCATCCCAGACTTAAATGATCTCATTATTATTTTTTGAATATCGCCATCTCACATTGCATTTATTTAGTTCGTGTTATCGCTTACTCAACTGCAAGTATAAACCATCTGTCTTTTTTTTTTAAAGCTTGTATGACTTCAATGTGTCAGAAAACTTTCAAGCTTAAGATGAGTTTTATCTTAAACTCTCCTCAAGCAAAGCTCTTAGTATACAAACCCTGCGCGAGTTGTTAATACAGAAACAGAGTGACGAACGAGTGTGAGAAACAAATTTGTGACAAACGAGTGTGTTAATAATAGGGGTGTAATGATTAAGAAGAGTGTGAACGCTCTGACATACATGTAGTCTTCAGGCTAACTCAGGTGAAGTGAGTAATACTGCGATGGCAAACACCTTCTCAAGCAAAAATCCCCCAAGTGTGGGAACATTTCACTCTTAGCTCGAGAAAAACAGCCGCTAGAATCAGTGGGAAAGATTTCATGCTGGGGTGGGCGTGGCCAAGTGCCGCTTGGTGAAGGATCTGAGAGTGAGGTAAAGGGGGAAAAGAGTCACACCTGAAGAGAAAATGTGTATAATTACTGACTGTGTTGCTGCGTTTTATTTTCAGTTCTCCACAATGAACCTTTATAAGGGAAATTCACACTATTGCTGGCTTTTTTAGTGATTTGCTTCTCTCAAGCTCTCCATGTTTTTTCAGCTCACAGCAACACACAGACACACATGTTAATTAGCCATATTCTCATCAGGTGTGTGTCTTTTCCCACTTACCTCATTCCAAACCCTTCACCGCAGACATCATTTTTTATTTATTTATTTTTTAACATTTCATATTAACTCCCATAATTGCCATCTGCCACCCTTAAGCTGTATAGTATATAATACAATATTTATATTTAAGTCAAATTATATTGCTGCTACTTTGCCTTTTTTTGGTTTCAGATTTTGTTTCATCAGGTAAGTTCATTAAAATACATATTTAAATTTTTAAAAAGTATTCACTTTTATTACCTTCATTGTTAGTTACCACACACACACAAAACAACATTGAGCTAAATTTAATAGCTGATAACTAAATATGGTCCATTGAGTAAACGCCCCATTTGTCATCCAATTAATTGATCAATCATTTCAACAATCGATAGATTAATCGATCGTCAAAATAGTCGTCAGTTGCAGCGCTAGTTTATATTAACCTGTCGTTTGCCTAGTAGCTTGAATTACCATCAGAGCTGCTGTTATAGAAAATTAAATCAACATGATCAGATATGATAATTCAAAAGCGTCGTAATATGAACTAATTAAACAAGACGCATGGAGACACTACATCTAGTGTACACTCCACTCAGAGGTTAATATTTCGATTTTGCTAATTGTCACGACCGACGCACATTTACCACATTTTTTCCTTCAGATTTTTCTCTACAGTTTAATATTTCCACATCTGTTAAAGCAGATGTAAAAACCAGTGTCTCACCATACACGCCGTGCTCCAGATGTCTGCCGGCGGACCGTACTCGGCCCCGATCAGCACCTCCACTGCTCGGTACTGGCGCGTCTGTATGTCCTCAGTGAAGTGCTTGTGCTGCGGAGAAAAGGACCGTTCCATACCACAGTGATTACGATTTATTTATTTATTAAAAACTGCCATCTCATCGTTTTATCAGTGGAATGTCCACCAATACGTTAAGAGCCTCTCAAATGCACTCATTTCATAAATTATTGCAAATTTTACTAGGTCGGACCTTAAACATTCCCGGGTAATTTTTTTTTAACTGTCCACATCTAAACTATGTGCAGTCACGTTAACAGATAAACAAACAAGATTACAGTGTACTGAAGTAGGATGTTATTGAATATAGTGGGCCTATCGACCACTACTACCATCTAGAAAGTGATGCTTTCTAACCAGCAAGTTGTGTTGCCAGATTTTTTTTTTAAATCGCTTTAGGTTGGAATAATTGGCCTGGTGTTAGTTTTCACAATCCACAGATACTAAGTAAACACAACAAGCTTTATAGGTACTCGGTTTTCGATACTGTCTATGTGGGATTTTGTCAGTCGGTTCTGGCAACCCTGGCTTCAACCTAATCCAGGACATTACTTCAAAACCTTTGATGTAACTGCAGGAAAGAATTATTATTTATTTATTAAATTTTATTTTTTTTACTTTGAGATGGTGGCAAATATCATGTATATACCGTGGGAGCTCTGTGTCACAGTCACGATGACACTTTTGTGTTAATGTGTCTGATGTTGCTTTTAAATAGTAATTGCCCCAAAAATAAATAAATGAATTAATTAATAAAAAAATTTTATTAGGTCACACCTTTAGTTCATATGTGAAAATAATACCTCATGCTCCCAGAACCACTTTTTCACAATCTGAGCCCAAGAATACACCGGACCGCTTTGGAATAGGGTCAGTCTGGACTCATCAGACCACATGACCTTTTGCTTTAAAATTTACCCTTTATGCTCCCTAGGAAATTCCATCCTTTTTTCGGGTTAGTCTCACTAACGAGTGGTTTTCTTATGGACACTTGGCTGTTTAGTCCCAATCCTGTGAGTTCTCATCACATTGTGTGTGTGTGCGTGCGTATGGAAATGCTCTTGCATTCACTAATGAACATAACTCTGTTTTTTTTTTACTGTTGATTTTTTACTATGCAACTTCACCAAGAGTTTATGTGTTTTTTTTTTCATGATTTTTTTTTTTTTCCAACCACATTTCTTCCACAAAGTTGACAGTTCAGCACTATCCTTCCAGGTTTTGATAATGTGTTGAAAAACCATCCACAGTGTGAAACTAAATTAAATCTCCTGCCACCACACTGGTCTGCCAAAAACGCTGCAGGATTTCCAATAATAAGCTTTAATTAGAAAGTAACAGTTTTTTTTATAATGATCATAAGGAGGGAGGTCATACTCCGGGATGTAATGAATGTTTAAGCGCCCGGGTGCTGAATGATGAGATCTGTGAACACTCACCACCCAGCAGGCGTTGCCCAGGTCCGCGATCTTGATGCAGATTTTATCTGCGTTCTGCGGTTCCAGGGGGTTCACCAGGAAATCCGCTGCACTGAACGCTGCAAGCACAGACGCCACATACTTGGCGATTTTAATGACCAGAAATAAGCAATATGTAGTAAAATCGGGTTAAAGAGGAAACCATTAAAAGAATTGTTCTACTGTACATCATGGCTTTGATCTCAGTAAAGTGACATTAATATTTACAGAAGATGAGTTAAAAAGACAACAAGAAGAAATGTAAAATGTAATGTATAATGATGTATAATAATGTATAAATGATCTATGTGATGTAATGTGTGATGAATAATGTATATGATTATACTTTATAGTGATATAGTGCACAGATGAGTATATATATATATAATATATATAATGTATAAAAGATGTATACATGTGATGACAATATATGATATAGTAATGATATATAATGCATAATATATGATGTTTAAATGACAATGATATACAAGATATATAATAATGATATAGAATAATGTAATGTATAAATGATGTAATGCATGATAATATATATTGTATAACAATGATGTATAATGATATATAATGTATAATATATTATAATGTTTAAATGACGTAATGATGTACAAGATACATAATAAATACAATAAATAATAATACATAATGTATAAATATACGTGATGATGGAATGTATGATGATATAGAATAATGATGTACTGTATAATCATATATACAGTATATGATGAATAATGCATAATAATGATATATAATAATAATAATAATAATGTATAACGATATGTATATAAGTGATAATGTATGATGAGGAATAATGTATAATAATGAATGTAATGTAAAAGCAGAAATGTAAAATCTTGAAGACTGACTGTTTGGGGAGAAGCCGGATCTCTGGCTGTCTCGTTCTGTCGAGTACCCAGACAGTGTGGAAAGTGCAGACTCGGAGGTAGCAGACAGTATGGAGCTTGACGTGCCAGAGAGAGCAGATCCAGGGCTGGAGAAACGGAGAGGCCCGTAGCCGTTATATCCGTCCTCGCACCACGATGATCCGGACTCCGGACTACCCTTCGTGCCTGGTGCGTGATACCCGTTGCTGTTCACTGCCACGGCAAATAACAGAGAGGCAGAGAAGCAGATTTAAGGAAGTGACTAGAAAACTTCAAGGGTTCACACTGATCTAAATGCATTTTCCGGTTAAATATTCTCTCTTAAATTCACTCATACGAATAGAAATGAAACATTAGATACATCGCTACAATCACATTTTTTAAACATCATAATATTTCCAGGAAAATAACTTAAGTCTAAGTTTATCCTGCGAGACATGAGTTGACTCTTAATCCTGAAAAACATTTCATTATCTGTTGCCCTCATCGTTGTCTCCCTGTACACTATACGTCCTTCTCTAGGCAATCCAGTCGCCTGTTCGGTGTGTCTCACTCTGTGCGTGCGTTTCGGTCTCGTCCTCGTTTTCGCTGAGCTTCCAGAGCATCCGTGCGTTTCCACAACTATCCGGTGGGGCGAGTCCGTCCAGCTCCTCCATCCTCTGCAGGTCCTGAAGCCTCTCGTCCAGCAACCGCTGCTGCCGCTTCGCCTTCCGCTTCAGCTTCTTCTTCTTGTTTTTGGACAGCTTGCCCGTCTGTACACACACACACAAAAATAAAAACACTCAGTCTTTCAGATTCGATTCCAGACATGTATATCAGAATTCAGTATCAGATCTGATCAGGTCCGACTACAGAAGCTACAGCAGCATCAAGCTCAAAGGCTCAAACTGGGATGTGATGATGATCAAAGTGCGACACAGGGTAAAGGAAGCAGGGTTCACCACGTGCAACATCATACCTCAGACAAAACCGTGCTATAATACTATTACTAAGACTACTACTAGTAATATTTGCTTGGTGTTTGTTTTATGCCCAAATCTCATACACCTACTGTATACATGCACTCGGTCATTACAAACGTAAAAACAAAGTTGACCCGCAAAGTTGCGGTTCAGAGTTCGCAGCCTCAGTAGTTTGCAGATTTTTCCTTAGAACCCAACTAATAATTGTTCGCGGCAACCCCTGAAATTTAGCGGAAACAGCAAATGTATTCAACAATTTGTTTTTAAGGCTTTTTTTTTCGCGGGAATATAGATTTTTATTTATTTTTTTAACGCTAAAATATTAGGAACAATACAATTTACTAAGAAATATTAACTTAATGTTAATTCAGCTAAATTCATATTTTAAATAAACACTAAATTCAATATAAAATATGATACTGTATAAATTTTTTTGTGCTGTTGAGATAACAAAGCAACCGTAGAGAAAAACATGTCTTGGGACAGTCAATTATTACCGAATTTACCCTACAGTACAATACCAAAAAAAATTTAAATAAAAAATAAAAACAGCGCATACCAAAGAAAACAAACTTGCATGAATTACAGTACATACAGGGGGGGTAACATCTGTATTACATCTACATTCTTTGAAATTAATTCAAAGTGTTTTGGGAGCATGTTTGAGGCCATATCTTTTTTTTTTTTTTTTTTTTTTTAAACCAAATGCAAAATTGGTTTTTTTTTTTAAAAATTTTGGGGTTAAACTGAATAATGAACATTAACACTCTACCTAAAGAAAATAAAAAAGAAGAAACGACTCTACCTCTATAATATTTCAACACTGAGATACATGGTGATGAAATTCATTTTTTCTATATTACTATAAATCACTCCTAAACCACATTGAGACACATCTGGATGTGATTTGAGGCAGAGATTAAAGTAAGAGATTCTATATCTCTGGTGTAAAACTAAAACTAAAGAAGCGACCATTACACAATGCTCACGTCACAACAGCAAATTATATTTTCCTACAAAACTCTTAGTTTAATTGCAGCAGTAATCTGTGTCTCACTTTGGACATGATCAGTTATTTTGATGCTTTAATACTAAGCCTAATTTGATGCTTATTTTCTCATCACCGAACGGCTCTGTTTATTACTTTATTCTTTAAACATCTGCTGAGATCGAGTCCTCCCGGTGTGTCGTGAAGGCGCTCTAAGTTTACACTGACGCAGCAAGAACTGAAGACCTACAGTGCAGGACACATGACACCGGAGCACCATTTCCTGCTCAAGGAAATAACCAACTGAGCTGCGACTCAAACCTCAGTCCTCCTGACCTCCTGAACCGACGCTCACACGGAGAAAAGAGGTTACAAGGCACTGCCGCGGAGCCTGATTTAGCCGGGCATTCTGGGAATGCTTGTCGAGCAAAGGGTCGGCGCTACCAGACCCAATTACAGTGTCCGGCTAATAAAAATAGTGCAGCTTCAAGCATCTGACCTTATTGCCATAATTAAGGGAAACTGCAGATCAATAAAACTTCTAATTCCTTTTAAAGTGCAGAAATACTTATTACTTGTTAATTAAAAGTATATTAAAAAAAATAATAATTAAGCTGTATATCAAACAACTCTGGAAAATGCAGAGCTGGTATTTATGTACGAAAATGATAACATCCAATTTGGACAGAACAGGCACCAGACTTATTAGAGGTTTAATTAACTTCATCATACAAAAAATATATAAAGGAAATAGAGCATTTTCAAATAGAAGTCATTTTCTTATAATTACTAAAGGATATATTCCATGTTCATATTTTATTGATATAGTTATTTTAAGAAATAAATGTAATAATAATAATAAATAAACTGAACAGAATCTTTTTTTATTTGCTATTAAAATTTTGTACTGAATTTTATTTTATAATTTATAGCTATATTTTTTCTTTTAACTTCATGATTTTTAGTTATTTTTCTGTTTCAAGCACACATTTTTTCAAATATTGAAAATGTAATAAATTTTCATTTTGAAAACCTTATACAAATAAGAAACATTAAAAACTATAATTTTGCTAACAGTCTGTACACACACACACACACACACACACACACACACAGTCAGCCAAAAAATTTATATACACTTCAGAAAAAGAAAAATAGTATGATGTATATTCTATTAAAATAATTTTGTTTAATGTTTAATGTTATCATAATATTAATATGACATAGCAATAAATTTTATAAGTTTTTTTTTCTTTGTCTACACATTTTTTTGACTGACTCTGCGTATAAGGATTGTTTATTTTCTGAGAATAAACCAATGCAGGTGGTTTGAATTGAAAACCTTTTTCAAGTGGAAGTGTAACCGCAGCATGTGGATGATGTGGTGCCTCATCAGAAACACATCCAGTGTGAATTAGTCTAATGTGAGTAATGAACTACTGACGTGATCACCGTTAGAGTTAGTAACTGTTAGTATGGTTATCCACAGCAATAAACACAATAAATACCATGCAAATAAAACACATGACGGACATTTCATCAGTGTACCGTCTACCACTTAAAACCCTCGTGCACTTTTATCTCAACCTGGTGCTCCATCACACACTCAGCATTTTATAAAATTACTCATTTTGTACCTAAACCTGTTTATCATCGGTCCTGTCAGGTCCCTTCAAAACAGTCTGCTACCGATTAGTGAGGAGAAGCCAAATGATTTGAGTGACTGATCAAGTCAGACAGGAAACGATTACTAAGTTAAAGGTGGATCTACAAGCTAATTAATAATTTTTCATCTTCATTTTTGTGTAACCGTAAAAAAAAAAAAAGTTTATGTCTGAGGTCATATTTGTCTAAAACTAAGACCCGCTACGATGAGATGAGTTTTACACAAAAAACACGTCACATTATGAGAGAACTAACTTTTATACGTGACCGAATACTGATTCTTTGTATGATACCCAGAACTTCATCAAATTCAGCAACAAGACAACACCCGACCCATCAAAATCAGTGATGTGTAGATGTGCAGGTATTTCCAGTGCAGTAAAGCCTACAGTGAGTGTGAGCATCAGGGAGGTTAAAGAGAGAGAGAGAGAGAGAGAGAGGGACAAGCAGGCTACAAAAAAAATAAATAAATAAAACTCCGGTGACTGCACCAGGGAGAAACAGAACACCTACAGGATTCACCTCATAGAAAGAGGCACCGCCTCTTAACGTACCTGTTTGTCCCTTGGAGCCGTGCTAACTGCCGTCAGAAGAAGAGGGAGAAAAAAGGTAGGAGGAGGGAGGGGATAGAAAACCACAATGATTCGAGGGGGAAGGGGATAGAGAAAGAGAGAGAGAGAGAGAGAGAGAGAGAGAGAGAGAGAGGAATTAAAAATAATAATAATAAAACAGAAAAACAGAAAAAAAGAACAACAGGACACAGTTAGAAAGCAAACAGAGACAGATAGGAAATGAAAATGACTGGAATATTCACCAAGGACACAGCAGCACCAGAGAGACAAGGATACACAGCATGCATACAAATTCCATGTTAATCTTATTTCTCAAGAGCAGTTAATTTAGCCGAAGCGTTCCTAACGTTTTGCAATAATTCCAGGTTAATTTTCTTCCATTTCCAATGATGCTACTTAAATCACAGGTTAATTTAAAACCTAAAATCTTTTGAAAGAGATATGATATAAGAGCTTCAACGGTCCTTTGTTCAGCTTGGAAAGGTTATTTCACTGATCCTCGGCCTCCAAAAACAACAAACAAAGGTCGCAAAACAAGTGCAGCACCGAATCTCATCTACAGGAAGTCTGCGCTGTTGTACTCGGTCATGTCCTCATGTTTTGAGCATAAAGTAAATTCTAGTCTTATGAGGGGGAAAATAAAAAATACTTCCTAATGGGAAATGACCCAAGTGTATTAACAATTACAGGAACACTCCACCCTGAAACACTCGAAACACGCTTCACGTGAAAGATTTTTGATGCATTCGGTGATGAGGGGGCTGCTTTATTTTCGTTATGTCCCATGAGAACTTAGAGCTAATGTGCTGTGCTGATATTTTGGCTACAAATGGTATTTAGAAGAAGAAAAACAAAAATTTAATTCATAATGGTCATGTTTCAGTATTAGCTTCAAAAAGCAAAACAGGAAGTGCTTCATTTGTTAGTTAAAAATATTTTGAACATCACTTGAAATTTTTAAGAAATCCAATTTAAAAGTAGTGGAGATGTTGGACATCAGATGCTGGACTGAAGTCCCAAAAGGCTAAATCAATCGATTCACACAAGCGAGTCACATTCAGTTAAATGAATCGGATCAATGACACTTCAGTGTTGTGTAGAAATAACAGTTGGGAGCATGAAATTGTCCAAAATGTCTTGGTATCCTGAAGCATTAAGAGTTCCTTTCACTGGAATTAAGGGGCCGAGCCCAACTCCTGAAAAATACCCCCACACCAGTTCCAACATGACTGCGCACCAGTGCACAAAGCAGCATCCACAAGGACATGGATGAGCGAATTCGGTGTGGAAGAACTTCACTGGCCTGCACCTCAACCCGATAGATCACCTTTAGGATGAATTAAAGTGGAGACTGCGAGACAGGACTTCCCGTCCAACATCAGTGTCTGATCTCACAAATGCGCTTCTGGAAGAATAGTCAAAAATTTCCATAAACACACTCCTAAACCTTGTGGAAAGCCTTCGCAGAAGAGTTGAAGCTGTTACAGCTGTAAAGGGGGCGGGGCCAACATCGTATTAAACCCTATGGATTAAGAATTGGGTGTTACTCAGGTTCATATGCAAGTGAAGGCAAATATTTTTGGTAATATAGTGTATATACAGTACGTACTGCATCAATACCGATAGGGAAGTAATTCAGGGTGGATTTTTCCCTTAAATTTTTTATTTTTTTTTAAATCAATAAATACTAGTCAGAACACAATCAATGGAAATCATTTGAGCAATTAAAATGGCTTCAACTAACTCTTCGATTCAATTTCATTCAAGAATTATCAAGAATTCCATAAAACTTGTCAAGGTCAAAACATTGCGTACCAATTTTCTGTTTCAAATAGAGCTTAAATATACATTAATCGGAGAGAGTGCGAGAAGAGAATAAAATGAAAAGTGATCGTCTGATACACTCTAGCGGCTGTCTAATTGCTCGAGACTGAACTCTTGCGCAATACTTCACGTCGCGTAAATCCAAATTCAATATCTGCGTTTACACTTCGTTCAAAAACTGTAATCACTTCTCTAAATCGTCGATAACAAGACAACCCTCCATAAATAACAGGTTAGGCGACGCCTGTGTTTGCACTCAATTAAGCAACTCGTTTTTGTTTTTTTGTTTTTTTTAATTACGCAGCTGGGAATTATTTATAGGCTACAGTGCATGGTAATGCTTTTATTAAAAGTGACAGGAGCAGAGTAACCATAGCAACAGGCGTATTAATTGATATCTTGTGCGCACGGTTGAAAAATTAAAAAGGCTGACAAATTAAAACGACGATGAGCTTTTCGGGTTTAGACGATTAAACGTATACAAAAGGCTCCATTGTTGAAAACTGGTGATTAGTTATGAGGCAAGATAACGACTAGACTGAAAAAATAAGTGAATTAACAAATAAATAAATAAATAAATAGAAAGTCCTGGGAGATGGAAAGCAGATTTTTTTTTGTTGAAGGTTAATTTCTCATCTTCAAATGCGTAATTTATTTTTAAAAACAATGTGTGTATATAAACTTTACAGTTGGTGTAATTCTATACGGAAACGTTCCCTCGGACAATTAAAATAAAACAACAAATAACAGACACATGTACAGTTTCCGAATTTGTGTAACAGAACAAAATAAACAGAGAGTGAGTGGTGATCATGCCATGCCACGAGCTTTACCAGAAGAGCCGGACGGAGGCGGAGCTCCAGCTTTCTGCCAAATCGTAGCCTCAGCAGCCAGGCGCCTCACGTATACGTCCGTCACGTCGAGCAGGATATTCTCTGGCTTGATGTCGGTGTGGATGATCTTACACTTGGTGTGCAGGTAATCCAGACCCTTCAGAACCTACGCCGGAGTTTTAACAAAAGGTTAAAAACAAGAAGTTTTCAACCGTTCGACATGATGAAAACGTTGAATCCCCTCACTGACACCAAAAAATTAAAAAGCTAAAATTATTCTTAACAAACCACCTGTATATTCCGCATTACATTTAATTACAAATGAAGAGATAGCACAAGGCTGATTTTTACTTGCACGTCCGATGACTGTTTTATTAATCCCCGTATTGAGAGACGCAGTACAAAGCGTGCACGTCTTTTCACCCGTCACATTAACTCAGTGGCTCAGTGTTTTGATTTGGTGTGTACAAGTACTCTGAACATTTCCTTCTCATGAATAAGTGACGGCAGACAATGCCGAGGTTTGTGTTTATCAGATTGTACATCATCTCAGGACGTGGTGTCGTTTGTGAATATTATAAACACACATTGCCAGTGTATATGATCACTACAGCTGTGAATCAATACTGTTTACTGCCTGATGTGTCCCAAGCAGCTATATTTCTTACTACTGAAAGCAAGCACTGAAATGCTGTGCAACTTTTGGCTTTTTGGTTGATTGTTTAAAAGTCATGTTTCATATAAAGGAACAATAT
>JAQMYJ010000040.1:4627509-4638944 GCA_030014305.1 Clarias laeviceps | reverse complement strand
GACATAGCATAGTTTATTATCTGCTGTGGTAGATCTGATTTATTCAAACACAATAATAAAGCTTTATATCCTCAGGACGGGTCATTACATTGTTTTAGTGATAATTTCACGGAAGCGAGTTCAGAACTAAATCGCTGCTCCTGCTTCATCTAAAGCAGTGTCACACTCAAAATTCATTAGTTCGTTCATTCTATTTGAAGCTTCTGAAATTCTTGGATGTTTTTTTTTCTCAAAACGTTATATAATTAAGTAGAGCTTTCGTTTTTGTTATAGTACGAAGCCCCTAGATGGACAAAGGAGGAGTAAAAAACACCAGAAAAAGTCATGTTTTGCGTTATAACCCCAAACTTTTGTGATATAATACAAAAAGCAAAAGTTTTGGGTTATAATGCAAAACATGACGTTTTTTTTTCCCTCTTCCTTTGTCCCCTTAGAGACACTGTAGTAGGTTTTCTCAGTTGAATATGAAAAAATATATATCGCTGACTATCAACGCGGGAATGAATGGCGCATTGTCCAAGTGCAAGTTGATCTTCTAGCTAAACTATTTGCTTTGGGTCAAAGCGCCATCTAGCGATCATTGTGTGTCAGCGACAGCTTCCCATTCAAAACAATAGGCGGTCAAATGACCGGTGAACCGCGTTAAAAGTAGAGGACACTGGCGCGGCGCTTCTAGTGTTAATGCATTAAAACAACTGCAGTAATAAAAAACCTAAAGCAATCAGTGACTGCACTGTGGTATAAGAAAGATTTTTTTTTAAATACTGAATTGGACTCAATAGACAGCAGATCCCTCACAATAAGAGACAATCACAGTTAGTCACAGTTCCAACGTTCCCACATGGTTGTGGAGAACCACTCTGAAGAAGATCTCTATAAATTAAAAAAAAAAAGGTTAAACTTTTACACTTACACATTTCAGTAGTTTGATCTCATCCAGTGCAGTCTCTGTGTAATGTGGAGCGCTTTTAACCACCTTCAGGGCCACAAATCGCTTCCTCCTGGACACACAAATGACAAAACACTCCTTAGTTCAGAATAGGCTATTCTATTGGTTTCAGTTTCTTTATAATCTACATTAAATAATAAGAGAATGTAATAGGTTGCCTTGCAATAAAAAATTTTTTTTAAATGATTTTTAAATATCTGAATTTAATGCACCACACATCTCTCTGATCATTACGGCACCCACGTTAAGAGTGCTTTGGAACATTACTAAATTTGATCCAGAATTTGGAGATTGTCAAAAGTTACAGTGCTTTACGCAGTACATTCGCCAGATTTTAAACAGTCTTGGTTTGCGAGAAATCAAAACAAAAATTCCAACAAAAATTCCACGCATGCTAAGTCTTCTGTATACTAGTTTTTAACAATAAAGACATCACAGCAGCTAAAAAGACATTTAAAGGCGGATTATAGACGTTTGTTGTTTTTTGATTTTTATATGTGGTCTGTGAGCGTTCATAATCGATCAATCAACCACTGGAATTCTCGTTAAATTATGTCAAATAGGGGGCCGGGGGGGGTAGGGGGGCAAATCTGTGGAAAAAAAAATAAAAAAAAAAACTTTACATTTCTAAAGCTAACTAACCTTGTGCACTAAACTACTTACCAGTACACTCCGGTACAAGTACACTATTTATTTATTATTTTATTTTTTTCTGAGCGCATTTTTCCACAAAGTTGCCAGTTCCGCTTTATCTCCCTAGTTGTTTTCTTTGTTTGATGCAGCCCATTCAGTCCTCCTCCTGATACAAGTAAAGATGTACTGTAAACACCAAACCAGAGCGTCTAGACACTTTTATTACTGACATTGGCAGAGATGAAAGAGTTTGCTTACCTCAAAAAAATATTTTTTTTTTAAAAAAAACGGCGCTTCAATACACGACAATAAAATTATAAAATTAATTCTACTGTGTTATTAAAGAAAATGTGAAATGCTGCTGTACAGCTCATTTTACCCATGGGCTTTTATTGCTTATTGCTTTGTACAGCTTTCACAGAAATCCTAATGTGACTTCAGAGCTTAAAACCACAAATGCATTTTTAATACCACGTTCTACTGAACAAACTGTTTTTCGCTTCTCGTACAGGTCGCTTTATAAGAAACCCCTAGTTTTTCTAAGTGTCTCCTGCATCACCGCAAAATTCAGAGATCAAAATTCGTAACCGTCACACCAAAACTGTAGATATACTCGCGCACCTCTGCATAACCACATGTCCTCAATTTCACTCTCAGATGGAGCACATAGTGTTTTGTGTAAAACACACGGTATTGTCCAAAACTTTACCATTTGTCCAAAAGACACATGAAGAAATGCTGCAAAGCAAAGATTACTTAAAATGTAATCAAACATTTCTAAATATGCAGGAAACAGTAATGAAACAGCAGCAAAAAGTAATTAACTACAGCCATGTGTAAAATTTTGTATCCCCTCCTCCCTCTTTTTATTCTCTTCAATCCTCTTTTTTTTCCCCCACTGTGCCATTATTAATTTTCACAAAAATTAAGCCAAATTAGTACCCAATACTAAGTACCCCCTTACTGCTTCCAAAGGATTTGAGAAGGTAAGTTGCAGCCAGGTTCTGCTAATCGTCAGCCCTTGATTAATTGATCATCAGCGAGTGTTCAGACCTCCATAAAAGCAAAAGTTTTGGCAGTTTGCTGGTCTGGAGCGTTCAGACTGTGTGTGAATCTGGAAAGGGTTATAAACCCAAACAATTTGGAGTTCAACGTTCCGCAGTGAGAAAGATTAGTCACAAGTATAGAGGATTCAAGAGAGCTGCCAATCATCCCAGGAGTGGACGTCCCAGCACAATCACCTCAAGGTCAGATCATGATGAGAAATACAAAAAAAAAATTAAATAAAAAAATAACAAGACCCTACAGGCCTCACTGAGGATGTTAAATGTTAAAACCTATGACAGCACAATTAGAAGAGGACTGAATAATTACGGTTTTTATGGAAGGGTTGCCAGGAGGAACAATGCTTCGAAGTTACATCAGAACGGATGAAAAATATAAGAATCAAAGTTTTTGAAATAAACGAATGCCCCCTAAAAAAACTCAATAAACTGAAGCTATGTTGTAAAGAAAGAACGTACCAAAGCGATGTGAGAGAATTATCAAGTCATACAAACTACTGAATCATGGAGGTACAGTAGAACCTTGGATTACGAGCATAATTCGTTCTGGAAGCAGCTCATATTCCAAAAGACTCATAAACCAAATAAAGATTTCCCATAAGAAATGATGAAAACTAAAATTATTCATTCCACAGCACAAAAAAAATAAATACATAAATATAATTAACACAAAATATTAAGTAAAAAAAATAATAATAACCTGCACTTTAACTTTAAAAAAAACAAACTAAAACTAAATCATGACAGTTAAGAGTGTTTGTTTGTGCGCGCAGGCGCGCACACATGTATGTGTGTGCATGTGTCTGTGAAGCTAAAGTAAGGAGCCCCTCCCCCTCTCCCCCTTCTCGTTCTTACACAGTTACCCTTCCTCCTCTCTTTTCACACAAGCGTGCACACAACGGAAACACTGTTTTATCCGAAAAATAAACAAGAAATCTCTCTAATGACACTCAACTGAGCGACACACGAACTGAATCACTGATGTAAAGTAAAAATAAAACAAATTAACCTGCACTTTACCTTTGAAAAGAATCGCGGCAAAGCAGAGTTTCTGTGTAAAGCAAAGAGAGAGAGTGTGTGTGTGTGTGTGTGTGTGTGTGTGTGTGTGTGTGTGTGTCTGTGAAGGCGAAAGTAGGGGGTCTGAGGGGTCTTTTGTGCAGCCTTGTGCAGAGAAAAAAAAATGGATCTTTAACCTCTCTAATGAGACTTGCTTTTGCTTTATCTTTAATCTCTCTAATGAGACTTGCTTTTTGTTTTACGTGCGCTGTACACACACGTATACAGACACAAAATACAAGATGCTTTACGCGCACATACGTGGTCACAGTGTTATAGTAAACAGTACACGCGTGCATGGATGTTTATTATACCAGTAAGAGACGAGCACTAAGACCCAGCAGGGGAGACGATTACCCACAATTCCGCAGCACAAGAGAGAGAAAAACCGTTGGTTCAGTTGTGATCACGTGACGCTCAGCGTCAAAACGAAGCGCATGCGCGATACATGATACTCAGTATCATGTATCAGTATCTTGCGGAACACTCGCAAACCGTGTTACTCGCAATCTGAGGTTTCAATGTATTTGGTATTGCCGATGAGATATATTTTTTTTTTGGGCTTCATCTCGGTTATATTAAATAAATACGGTCAAGAACATTATATTTTGTTGTTCATTTGAGGTTGCATCTGCCGAACACTAAGACAATGATCACTAATCACCAAGATCTAATAATGTATTTATTATTATTATTTTTTAAATCACACACACAAACCACAAAAAAATAAAGAAAAACATTAAAAGAGTGGGCACTAACTTTCACAATTGCTTCTAATTTTTGCTGAGAAATCCAGCAGCCTTTTATTACCTTTTTATTTCCTGAAAAGTTGCGTTATATAATATCGTGCTTTGTTTTTAGTATTGTCTTTTATTTATTTAAAATTTTTCTTAGGAAATATGAAATGTCATAAAATAAACAACAAAACATTAAAACATTGGTATGAATAAAACAACGTGCCTAAGATTCCTGCACACCGCTGTAGATCACAAGAACAACAAGATGGCGACATTAATGCTAAATGATTTCGGTGATGAACTTTCAGCATTTAAGGACGGAATACTCACTGAAGATCCCAGCAGAGCCACACGGTAGAGAAGTGACCCCATCCCAGCTTCCTGACTACGTGATATCTGCCATTAAACAGGTCTCCGATCTTCACTGGGTAATAACCGCCTAAAGGACGGAAAAGAAATAATTAAGAAAAATGAACAACAATAATAAAAGAAAAATAATACTCAGACTATAATTACACGGTTGCGTCAACATAAATACAGAAACGTTTAACAGTAATTAAAGATAAGCTCAGAATTATTTTTTCTTTAATTAATTAATTCATTTTTGTCATGGTAACAGTAACTTCGCCTCACATCAGCAGCATCATAACACCGTCTTTGATTGCATACCAGTAAAAGCGTGTTTTGTCATGTTTTATTCCTGAGAGTTATAAATAGTGACTTACATCTCCACTGGTAATCTTACACACAGAAAGAGGCTGGTGTGTGTGTGTGTGTGTGTGTGTGTGTGTGTGTGTCTAGTGGCTCTAAGAGACAGAAACCTTGATGTATTACTCATCTCTCCATGTGTGATATCAGCATTTTAAACTTAAATCTTAACCTAATTACTGAGGATCTGTTCTGGTGTTTCCTCACACAGTATATTTAGATGGACCGGCGTTACCTGCGAGCACAAAATGCTCCTACCACATACAACAAACAACAAATACACATGACCGTTGATTTTATTTCAAACTTGTATTGATTTCACATTTCAGAGATCCAAGAGTAAGACCAAGTACACCCAAGTTCTCAGGTAGTCCCAAACTTACAAACAAGCTGCGTTCCGGGAGCATGTTCGTAAGTCGGATTTGTTCTTAAGTCTGACAAAGTGAGTTTTATACGGCTTTGAAACGAATATACAACGTAAAGCGTACCAATCGTAAATCTGTCTACTTTGCCCATACAAAAACCATAACCACACCTAAGGAAATTAATCTCACACGTTAAATCTAACAGTGTTGTCTCTGTGCCAAACCGTGTCTGAACAATTCCCCCTTAAACAGCAACCATGCAAGTGTTTCAAAAAGACATAAAGAACGGTCATGGAGTTTAGTGTACAGTACCTTTACAGTAATCTCCAGGATTCTCCTGCTCTTCGTCGTCAGATCCGAGGAGCTCTGCAGGTGGGGGGGTGAAATCGGGCGGGGGCGGGCTGAGAGCCTGAGGTGGGGACGTTAGTGTGGAAGGGGCGATCTGAGGAGGAGTGGTGGAGAGAGCAGAAGGTAGGCCCAGTGAAGGAGGTATGGAAGCACTGGATGCTTCTGATGATGAGAGGATGTATGGAGAAGGAAGCGCAGTAACGGGGACCGTGATCGGGGCTGAGCGCTGGACTGGAGCTGTGGGTTGGAGGTCTGGCGCTACGTGCTGAAGGTCTGGAGCTAGGGCATGGACATCTGGGGCCACAGGGTGAAGGTCTGGAGGTACAGCATGGACGTCTGGAGCTACAGGGTGAGCGTCTGGAGGAATAGCATGAACGTCTGAAGCTACAGGGTGAGCGTCTGGAGGTATAGCATGGACGTCTGGAGCCATAGGGTGAATGTCTGGAGGTATAGCATGGCCGTCTGGAGCTACAGGCTGAAGGTCTGGAGGGCTCTGAGAGAGATTGAGAGGAGGAGAGGGTGGTGTGTCTGGTGGAGTGGTGGCTCTGTGGATAGTGAGGATGTGACACACGTCATCTGAGGTCTGGATCTGGGGCCTGTGTAGAGCATAAAGAAACTGGATTTAAAAATCGCGAAAATGAAAGAAGCTACAAGGTAAATCGTAACCTTGTAAGACTAATTTGATTTAAAAAAAAAAAAAAAAAAAAGAGAACCAGAGAAAACGGAAAAAAAGTTGCAAGGTGCAAGACAGTGCGAGCTGCTTAGACATACGGTGAGCTCGACTATTCCGCCTGATTTAAAGTAATTTTCACACCAGTGTGCACGCTTCCTCTCTTCCCCTCAAAGCAGCGCATCATATCTGAGAACCTCTATAAAGAAATACGCTACAGACATGAAAGTAATTACCATTTCCATGGTTACAGCTACTACTCCGATTGCTCCAGGACTGTGCGAAGGAGCGTAATACTTTAATGGGGTTTCAGGAATTCGATACGCTTTACAGAAAACAAAGTTGAAATTAAGACTGCGTCGGGGCTTTGGGAGACGCGTACAGACGTGTTGCTCAGAGATCACGCGGCTCGAGGTAAAACAATCTCATAACAGATTATACGTTGTGCCGAACACAGAGATTAAAACCCTGCTAGCAAGAGAAATCAAGACGTAAAAAGTTGATAAAAAAATAACACGGCTGTATATTATTTATTTAATTTATGTGCACCAAGCAATAGGAGGAAAGCAATAGATAGTCGCTAAAACATCCTGCGTCCTTTCGTCTCCAGTGAATCTTTTGATTTGTAAGTTTGATTTGCTCTCGTCCTGACCGCTGCTTAATCTGACAAAAGCATCGTACATTAGGCATCGCTGTAGCCTCGTGGAAGATGACAGATCTTTCAGCTGGATAATGTCGATGCTGCAAATAAAATAAAATACTAAGGAATGACACTGTTACATGCCAAATCTTTCTGCTCAGCAGTGTTCATCTGTCTAATTAAGAAACGTGTAACTCTTAAAAAAGCAACACCAAAAGCTTTCAGATTTCACCAACAATCATATCTTTTAGCCTCTTACGCAAACAGTGTAAAATAAAACAAAACAAAAATAAATACAATCACAGTTTCCCATTTTCTCTCTCTCATTCTCGAAAAGATTTATTCATAAAATACTTGGATAAGCATTTATATGATCAGGGACTAAAAATATCATCGTAAACATTTCAGAATTTGTTTGTATAGTAATGTCAGGCAATAAAGTTTAAATATATTTTAATATATATATTATAATAATAAAAAAATGAACAGTCAAAGGAGGTCTAGACAAACCCTATAAATTAATTAAAATTAAACTAATCATTTGATTATAATAAAAGATATCGAGCAGGGGTTATGAATTGAAATTTAATAAGGTCCTGCGATAAAAAAATTTTTGAGCCAAGGTTCGAATTTCACGTTTGTGTCAGTATTCAGATCTCTATATATGCAGTCATTGTAAGTCTATAAAAAAAATAATAAGCAATTTAAAATTTGAATAATTATTGTCAAATTTTATTAACTACCATCATTAACAACAATCGTTAATCATTCATTCACGCTGCTGTAAAAGCACTCTGGTTGTTCAGTCATACCTGGCTCTCAGTTCGGGTATTTTACACACCCTCACCTCGGACTGCTAACGGATGTTTGCCATGTTTTATCTCATAGTCGCGTTTCACATCACTGCTTTTTATTAACGCCACGGTTTCAGAACATACTGTATGAGGCAAACTGGTTTTAAACTTCACGCAGGACGAATGAACATACACTGATCAGTCTATTCATCACTAAAGGTTCGATTTTCATAGTGTATTTTTCTTTTTTTTCTTTTTTTAAGCCATGCTCTATTGTGCTTTCGTTTCTGTCCCACACTCTGTCCATACACATTAAACGATCGTGGCAATTGGCTGTTGAGCGACGCGTATCAGGAAACATCAGGGTCTAGATAGAACTGTGACGCGCTCTAAAGAAGTGCATCAAAATAAGCCCCAATTCTGTCTTTCAGCCTTTAGTATTTGTTTCCTGCTCTCAGCTTGTCTTTTTAGGAGATTTCTGAACATCACTACACATAAATCAGCCGTTTTTTCCAGGAACCTGTTTTGCATTTAACGGCTGATCAAAGTATGCATGCAAACCAGGATTACAAAGATCTGGAAAGACAAAATTGAGTTTGGTTTATGCAAACATTTACACTGGAAAAATTTCTTTCATGTTTTTTCAATATCTAGTGTTAACCTTGTAGAGATTGACTATTTCTGAAAATAGCCATGAAAATACAAACGAGCTCAAAAGAGTCGGGATTTATTAGGACGCTCCGGTCCTGCTGCTTGGTCTCTTTTAAAAATAAACTGGCAATAATTATCCGGAGATCGCAAGTTCAAATCTCGAGTGATGATTTGAATTAACGCAACCGATGAGCCTAGCGAGAGCTGATAGGCCGAGGGTTTTTTCCAAAAAAATGTTGGCAAATAAATGTTTGTTATTAAATTAATGTTAAAAATAAAAAACAGACTTACATCAGATTCTTGTCTCCACACGTATTGGAGACCTGCCCAATAATTAACATGCTTTTTTGCTGTTTGTGTCCAGTGTTGAATAATTATTTGAGTACGAATGGTTGGAATGTGGTTTTGAATTTATGACTAAAATAAAGCTGCTCAAATCGCCCGCGCTTTCACTTAAAAAAAAAAGAAAATAATAAATGCAGTGTTTATTCAGCGAGAAATATTTGTGCTCTGTTGTTTTCTTGAGGTACTAAATTTATATTTTGTCTGCCTTACAAAAGCTGCCCTCTTTGTGATCTGTGTACATTATGACTGAAAAAGTCGCTCATATCGGCAGCGTTTTGATCAAAAGGCAGATGAACACGCGTGCCGATATATAGAGATTTATTTATTTTTTTAATGCAGATTCTCTTCACTTAATCCCCCAGAAATACAACAAACACACATTTATACTCGCTAAATATGCGCTGCGCAATGCGTGTGAGCCACTTTATTTCAGTCATAATATACTAACATCTTAGCTGTGTTTTTTTTTTTTTTTCCATACGTGTGCATAAGAATTGTATTTCAATGAATGTTTCAGAAACCATGCTTTATTTCTCTCAAAAGAAGCCCTGTTTTTGTGTGAGGAATCTGAGTGTATAGGCATCTGTCTTTAAAGGAAAAAGAAAGGAAAAAGAATCAGTGAGTGTTCAGCAGTGTTGGTCTGATGGTACTTCTAGTCGGTAACCTATTAATCCAGTGAAAGGACGTAATTACTAATGCCAATTTCAAAGCACTCAAGTCGCTCTGGATAAGAGAGCCAGTTAAATGCCTAAACTTAAACGGAAAATCTCCTGCTGCATCATGTCATGTGAAAGAAAGCACCATGAAGAGTGAAAGATCTGCGACGTGTCGAATCAACAGTCTTCAGTTAGTCATGGCAAAAAATACATCAGTGAATCAGAACGGAAAACATTTCCAACCCGAACCAGCTTGGCGTCCTGGAGCAGGGTTCGGTCCAGGACATGATACCCACCGTCCAATTAGTGAAATACCGGCGCGTCTGATCCGACGAATAGATCTGCATACCGACAGATGTATTACGCAACATTATGAATAATCACTGATTCTGATGATCAGTCTGATGGACGGCTGTCCTGCTCATATGTATTGTTCAGGTGACATTAAAATAGACACAGACAGAGAGAAGGAGAGGGCAGAGTGTGTGTGTGTGTGTCAGTGTGCATATGTGGAGAAGTGAGTCTCTCCACAAGCTGGGGATATTTTTAGCACACACTCATACACAGCAAAAAAAAAAAAATCTAGGCCACGCGTGTGTGTGTGTGTGTGTGTGTGTGTGTGTGTGTTAATGTACTAACCCGAGCTCAACACTAGGAATCACCTCTGTGGTCACTTTGCGGTGTTTCTTCTTCTTTTTCGGCTTTTTCGTTCGGTTGTTCTGCGGTATTGTGTTACCACTGGACACTGCAATCATCATCAACACACACAGATACTGTGTTAGTACTAGTACCGTTAGCCTACTGCTGTTCCCTATCCACACTCGGCTCTGTCCCAAATCGATATATATTACAAGCAAAGTTCCCTAGCTATGACGTAGGCAACACAACAACCATTGCTTACGTAGTGCACTCATCTAGGGCGCACGGCGCTATTTGGGATTCGACCCTGTTTTTGCGTCTTATAAAGATCCTGACAGCCCCCAATAATTATTTAATCTACAAAATAACATCGCTTTAAAACAATACGCTTATGTATACCCAAATCCCTTAAGGTTTCATCATGATTTGTCTTTTTATTTTTCATGAAGTAATGAGAGACGCTGCGTCCTGGTGGCTAAGCTAACTAGCTAACTTAGCTAACGGTATCCGAATGAAGCAAAGTGCTGCTGAGATATTCATGTTATACTTCTCACATAAATCGAGCAAAACAATGTTTTACAACCTAACAACACTAAGTCGTGTTTTAAAAATATGTGTAAAAGTCACTGTTTTTTTTTTTTTTTTTAACTCTCACCGTCAGTAGATATCATCGGAACAGCTGTCAGTGCGCGCGCACGCGTTTTCTCCGACTCGGTGGAGGGTATTTCGCGCATGCGCAGTTGCGGAGGGCTAGAGAGACAGGTGGTTCCCTTTCAGTCGATTCACTCGGTACAACACATAACGTATGTGATATCACGCCCTCTCGTGACGTAGGTGTAGCCCCGCCTATACCTATAAGCCATCGTCACCACGGTTGACTCTCAGTTCTTACGCTTTTCACCTCATCACCTTTGCCGTAGAGTTTTCTAGCTGCTGCTAGTCAACTCTACATTTTATATTATAGGACTGAACTTAAAATCAGCTTAAATGTTTCTGTTGGTGTTAGCGACAACAGCCTTATTTGGTTCACTGTCAACTTTAAGTTCACTGTCAGTCAGAGCATTAGCGACATCTTATGGCGCTTTTCCACTGCATAGTACGGTACGGCACGGTTCAGTACAGCTCACTTTTGGGGGGTTTTCCACTGGGAACAGTACCTGGTACCTGGTCCTTTTTTTAG
>JAQMYJ010000040.1:4604030-4617856 GCA_030014305.1 Clarias laeviceps | reverse complement strand
ACACACACAAATAGACACAGTCATACTGAGGACATGAACAATTGCAAACAAACACACACACATACACACACGAATAGACACAGTCATTCTGAGGACCTGAACATTTGCAAACACACACACACACACACACACACACACACACACATATAAATACACACAGTCATACTGAGGACCTGGACATTTCCAAACACACACACACAAATAGACACAGTCATACTGAGGACATGAACAATTGCAAACAAACACACACACATACACACACGAATAGACACAGTCATTCTGAGGACCTGAACATTTGCAAACACACACACACACACACACACACACACAAATAGACACAATCATACTGAGGGCCTGAACATTTGCAAACACACACACACACACACATATAAATACACACAGTCATACTGAGGACCTGGACATTTCCAAACACACACACACACACATAGACACAGTCATACTGAGGACCTAAACATTTGCAAACACACAGACACACACACACACACACACACACACACACAAAGCTTTTCTATTTTCTCCATTCCGACTCAACACTCAGCGGTTTCAGCTTTTACATTTCTCTAGAACATCCTTTACTGGTGTCATATGGGTGATTGTTTCTGGGTTATTTCTCTATATAATGATCTGCTACACTAATGGACTTATCTCAGCGTTTCACCAGTGCTTGGATACCATCAAGATAGAAAGTTTTCTCAGTATGCCAGAGCCATGTCTGAAACCCTGGCCTCCCAGGAACTCCTTTAATCCCCCAAATATGTGGAAATGGCTTGGAGCAAGGTCAAGACAGTACAGGGGGCGTGGCAATAACTTCCAGCCCAGTTCCTGTAATGTGCAAGTGGTGTTGCAGAATGATCATGTAAAATTCATCCTTTACTCCTGAAGGATCAGTTGTTCCACTCGCCGAATGTTCACTGTAAAGACTGCAGTGGGCTCGACCGGGATCATTGTTCACAGACATACGGCGCTTAAAATGTTTCACTGCAGCTTTGATTTCACTTATGGTGCAGGTTAAACTTCAGGCAGATATCCAAGTACAGCAAAAGTTTCACTAAATTCTGTCCAGCGCTTAATTTAAGACGTGTGTCAAAATTAGTGGTTTATAATCTGACACAAAACTCCTCATAACTTCCCTCTACTCACGTTTTGCTGTGATAAAATCTGGCTGGACAGACATACAGAGATACAGACAAACCTCACATATAAACACACACACATGCAGACATAGTTATAATGAGAACCTGGACCATTTGCACAAACATATACACACACACACACACACACACACACACACACACACAAACATACACACAGCCATACTGAGGACCTGAACATGAACAAAGACCTGCACACACACACACACACACACATGCACCCCCACATATACACTTACAGAATAGTAAGGGTTAGAGGTAACAAAGCAGTTTTTGCACACACACACACACACACACACACACACACACACACACAAACAGACACACACACACACAGTCATAATGAGGACATGGATCATTTGCACACACACAAACACACAGTAATACTAAGGATCTGAAAAACTTGTGCACACACACACACACACACACAGATATACTTAGAGTACAACCTGAACCATTTGCATGAACAAAGACCTGCACACACACACACACACACACAGAGCAGTAAGTAATAGAAGTAACATAGCGATTTATTGGCAGTGTGTGGGTGAAGTTGTTGGCCTTAGGCAGTGTACACACTCACCATGTTTACTCTGTATATTACACATGACCCTGTGGGAGTTCTGACCCACTTATACACACTGACCACAGGTACACATAAAGAACCTTTCACAGAAAGCTTCGCCAGTGTGGGTTCATCTAAACACAGCTCCAAAACTTACAAAAGAAGAGAAAAAAACAGTTGGAATATGAGTACATTCGTTTCAGTACAGTTTATATTTAATAGCTGCTAATAGATATTTTAATAGTAAAATGTAATGTATAAATGCACTGATATCTGATTTCATGCTTTAACTGTGATAACAGCATCGCCATAGTTACAGTTAGCTGCCGTATCCCTGCTTATAAGCAACAACAACAACAACAAAAATCTTTCAAGGGAGCATTTTACATTAATGTGAATCCAGCTTTATTTGCTAAAGCAACATTTAGATTGTAAATGTAATGTACGGGTAAAAACACAAACATATGAAATTTAGGAAATGACATCACATAGAATCCAATTTTTCTCATTTCATACCAATTTGCATAAATTTCCATGAATTGTGCGAAAATGACAATTGTTAAAAGCGTTATACAAATAAAACTGAATTGAATTGAACTGAACATCCTGTACTTTAAACAAACTATTAGAACTCTAGACTGAAATGTCGCTGCTGTATTTGTTGTTATCCTGTGAGAAGTTAGCAGTTAGTGTTTGCCGCTGCATGATTTTTCCATGATCTCTTCTTTGTATTTTACTGGTATGGTGATGGTCTCACTTCCTCCAGTAGGTGCTGTACGTCTTGCTGGGAAGCTCCGTCTCTCCGGTTTGCCGTCCAGGATGTTACCGGAGGCCGTTAAAACCTTCGAGCAGAGAGAATTAACAGAAAACTAGAAGGCAGCATCTTGTAAGAAGTGAGAAATATCACCACCAGCGTGAAATGCAAAGAAGTGATGATGGGAAGATCACTGCTGTTGAAATTTCTCAGCAGGATTTATCAATTTATCAAAAAGGAAATGTGTCTATGTGAGTACCATGATCGTGCTCACAGCATGAAACAAGCCTTTGGGCTGATAAGATTCAGAGACCTGTATCATGATGAGCGTCAACATGTGATGATCCGAGTTTTCCTACCTGTTGTTTTTTTTATTTATCAATCCCCGGCTTATAATAGAGTTAAGACTGGCACATGCTTCAGTTTTTCTGTTACTGCAGTAGCGATTGTTGGCATTCAGATAATTTTTTTTTTAAACAAATAGAGGGAACTATATACAGTATACATATATGTTGTGTGTACTGTATATACAGTGTATATATACACACAGTGAAACCATGTATATGAATGCCCTTCCTCATGAATTTCCCGCCTTATATACTGTATGAAATTTTGCACGAAATGTGCATCGACATACGGACAAACAAACGCCGGCTAAGTTGCACATACGTCCGGGAACCGACTTGTTTGTGTCGGTGGATTATTATTATTTTTTTTTTTTTGCATTTTGTGCAACATTTAGTGAAGACATAGCACCACATCTGTATTTGTTATGTTTATGTTTCTCAAATACAAAGAAAAAAAATCTTCTTTATTGTACAGTATCCGACATAGATCACCTGACGGCCTGATTACGCTTTAACTGTATGACTGATACTACAACTCGTGTGGTGTCGTCATCATGGAGCGCTCGCAGGACAAAAAAAGACACCCGTAAATTCAGACCAGATAATAATTTTGACAATAATGGATGTATGTTGAATTATTTTCTGAGGACAGTAAATCTGTACTGTTATACAAGTATACTGCACATTGACTACTCTAAAATATATCCAAAAATATCCAAGTTTTATTTCTATGGTATTGTCCTTTGAGAAGATATACTAAGATACTCTAGATTTAGATATACTAAAATGTTTGCTGAAATTAGAGGTGTGTACTCCCTTTTGTAAGTGGGTGTAGTTCCACATACTGTAGCGGTTTATACAACAGTTGGTTCTGACAAGAGTAATCTGATTGGACGAGAGGCATTCCACGAGTAGTGATAATAGAGCATAACAGCACTGGGAGTTTAACTATATGTGTCTAGTGATGGGAAGTTTGGATCATTTTAGTGACTCGGTTCTTTGAATTTCTTTCATTTCGTTCTTTTGATCAGAAATAAAATAAAATGTTACATTTTCAACAAACAGACACCCAACATGTCTACATACACAAATTGTGGCTATAGCTCCAGTAATGGAAATATTACAATGCATTACTATTATGATAAACAGAATGAGCAGCTCATCTCTCATGAGTCTTCTGGTCCGAATTGTTTGTTCTTTTACACTATTAGCGTCTCTGAGAGTCACATGACAGAAGAACGAACGATTTGGACCAGAAAACTCATGAGAAGAAGAACCACTCAATTCTGTTTCCTGTGTACTGCACTGCATAGCGTTTATGGGAGTCACATGACAAAAGAACGAACGATTTGGATCAAAACTCGAGAGGTAACTACTCATTTCTGTTTCCTGTACACAACCTATGGAGGTTTTGCGATGCTTTGCGCATGCGCGCCCAGTAGAAAATGAACAGATTACTCTATGAGATGACTCGTTCTTCTGAGTCACGTTAAAGACTCGTTCAAAAAGAACGAATCGTTCATGAACGACCCATCACTAATGTGTAACCCTCAGTGTCACAGGTGTTCATTAATTACACTAACTGTCGGTCGCAGGACGGATGAAAGTTGGATGATACGATCCGCAGTACTGGAAAAAGGGGAGAGCAGCTGCCGGCCAAAATCCACATTGCATGAGTGCAATGTCCTACTGAATTCTGACTACTAACAGATGTGAGAGGAACGCTGTAGAAGTCTTCCTTTGGAGCAGAGGAGGCTAATGCATGTTTCACTCTTACAAAAAAGTCGGAATAAATCATTCAGCTCAGAAGTCTTCTCGTTATCCTACTCAGGATCAGTTGTAGTCTATCCTGAGAACACTGGGTGTGTGAGGTGAGAAAACACAGGGCCCTAGGCACACAAACATTCACACACAAATTGAAATAGGAAATCCATGTTTTAGGAGGTGGCAGACAAGAGAGCCCGGAGCTGTTAGGGTCCACCTCGGTCCACTCCAAGGTCCTGGAAGCGATCCTAAAAGATCTTGCTGTTAGGTTCTCTCCTACACCTGTGTGTGAGTTCCCTCTGGCTACCCTGGCTCCTTTACACTGTACGAAAAACGAGGCGGATTGTTGACTCTAAATTGCCTGAAAAAAAATGAATGAATAAATAAATAAATAAATAAATACATGAGTAAATAAAGCCAGTTCCACTGTTAAAATTATAACCTTTATTTTTTCATTTCTCATACAAATTGTGATTTCATTCACTGTATTGATTATTTTGGCTCTTAATTTCTCTTTAACAGAGAAATGTATCCAAGTCAAAAACATTTTTTTTCTTCGTAATATTTACAGGCACATATACACAACTGTTAGCAAATTATATTCAATACAAATACAAAAGAGAATTGAAGTTTACAACAGGCCGAAGCTTTCTTTAAACCCTGATTCCTTGAGAAAATTACATCATTTTCTTTTTTTTTTTTTGCCCCTTTGTGATATATATAAAAAAAAGTGTAAAATATGGCGATTTGCCCCACAAACACCTGTCGACTGTCCCTCTGGTGTCTCACACACACAATGAGTAAAATACAGTAAAAGTACTGCACATTTGGCAAGACGGTGTCACAGACAGTACAGTCAGGAACAAGTTCACTCTCGTTCATATTTTTTTTTCATTCTCTTGAGGAAAAGTGTTTGTTTCGTACACAGGGGTTTTGCTCATACGTACACACGCTGTCCAGTCGGGCCGGTTGTGAACCACAGACACAAGCATCATGCGCTCTATTTAAAAAAACAAACAAACAAACAAACAAAAAAAACCGAACAAACAAAAGGCAATAAAACCTCATGCATGCACAAGTCTCTAATAATTAATACTACACTGAGAAGCCAAGCATTCAAATTTCAGGCTAACACACATGTTCTGTATAAACAAATGAAGATTCACCTGCTGTTTTAAACCACCTAATTCTGCATGTACTATTACTTTCGCCAACCCTGACATTACTAAATTATACCTAAATAAATATCAACTCACAATTTGTCTTCTTTTTCAATAACAACAATAAAAAAAAACCCCACAATCTTCTAAACATTTTAACTATCCGAGTATTTTAATTCAGCAGTCCCTCGTAACAAAGGTGCAGTTTGTAATCGTTTAAAAAAGTAAAAAAAAAAAAAATTGTGGTTTGTCACTTTGCCATGCAGTGGGTGTGGCTAGATTCTTCATCGTAGTTTTTTTTTTTTTTTTTACATTTTTAAAACATAGATCCGTTCTGTGGAAGAAAGCTCCGCCTCTTTTCCTTAAAAGGTAACCTGTAAGGCATATACAAGTCTGATGCTTCTTCGGTTCCTCCGTCGATCGCTCATGAAGTCCACCATCTTTAAAGTCGTATCAATTCCTAAGAATCGAACGTAACATGAAGACGTGGATAGACAGGAGCTTCCAGCGCGAGAGGAAATAAAAAAAAAAAAAAAAAACAGTCTCTCTCTCTCTCGCTCTCCTGTTGATCACAGTGGCACGAGCCAGTCGTGTTTGTCTGTGAGCTCATGTATGTGGAAGCGGGTGGATAGCGCTTTCCTCTGTGTTTTGAAAAGGTGATGTGAAGATTAGCTGATTTCACGTGTCTCAGAGGAAGCACGTCTTTTATACCTTTACCTTCCTCGTTACGTTTGTAGGATAAAATATTTATATTTAGGCATGTCCTATACAATGTGCTTTACATTTTAATGATCATCTTGTTTTTTCCTTAATCCACTTTCGCTTGAAAAGAGGAGCCAATAACCATGATAGGGAAGAAATGAAAAAAAAAAGCATCTTTTAAGAAAAGAGATGTGTCTGTAGTTTTAAAATATCAGTTAGGATTGATTTACGGGAAGAAGAAAAGCTTGTCAGTGTTGTTTTTTTTGTCTTTCTTCTTCTTAAAATTGGAATTGCAGCTAGTAGACAGATTTACAAATTACAAACAGCTCTGTTTGTATGATAGTATATACAGTACATATAGGTGTGTGTTTTTTGTATTTTGCCCAGCTCACATTTTTTCACTGGCTGATTGAGGGCACACACCCTATACCACACACACACACACACACACACACACACACATACACACACACACCCTGTTCAAGCAATCACAAAACAACCTAGCAAAGATTTATAAAGCAACAGAAGAGACTAAAGTGTAAACACAAAATGCTGCAGTCGAGAAAAAAAAAAAAAAAAGAGGCACAAAAAGAAAAAAAAATCCACTTGTGATTACAATTTGATATAATTTCTATTTACACAAGCATCACAGAAAATGCACAAAAAATTATCTATATAAGCCTGAAGACTGAACACTTCAGATCAGTGTACACTGGAAAGTATTTAGCAATACTGAATTACCGTGACGGGCAGCTGTGATCCTGAGACAGATACTTTACAGTAATGACAGCAAACACACATTTGTACAAAAAAAAAAAAAAAGTTGTAAGTGGTGTGAATAGCTGAATGTGTCCAGCCCAGCCTTTGTCATTTTTAAATCCCTTGGCACTTTTCTCTCCTCTATTTGGCAAATAACGTCGAGCTTGTATACTGGAATCGGTAATCATTATTAAAGGTTACAAACAAGGCACGTTTGGTAATCTTGTATAAATAAGTGCTATTTACAGTAAAAATAAGTTAGTTACTTTTATTCAGTGTCGGCACGTCTTCAAAACACCAACCAACTTCGCACAGTGGCTCCGCCCACTCACCGATTCGCTCAGCTCGAAAACGCCTCCGTGCCTCGCTTACAGAATTCACTTTCGTCGTTTGTTAAATTAAAAAAAAAGTAAATCTGTGCTAAGGCTTCAGTCAATAAAATGGTTTTGATCTTTTCATTGAACTCAGCAGGCAAGTCGAAAAAGTCGTTTTAGACTACGACTTAAAAACAAAAACAAAAAACAGATAGGGCTAAATTGATCATCAATCATCAGGATTGTTCTGTATTTTTTTTTTTTCTATTTCAATACTGAAACTATTTATTGTAACTATTCTGAACAGACCCACTTCTTTTGTACATCACCACCATTCAAGTTTAACTTAACATATTGTACATTTAAGTTCTGTACCGTCCAATGATATTTAACCAATTAAGTTGAATTATGATCGTGATTAAAACATGATTAATCTCTCAGCCCTATGATAACGTCTGTTGAGCATTGTGTTATTGCTCGGAAAAGTTGCTGCTGTTTCTTTCTCACTTATCATATATAAAAGCAATTCATTCAGTCTTTTACCTGACCAGTGCATTCACTATTACAAGTCACCTAAATGGAGGTTAAAATTGAAATGCTATCGTCCAAAAATATAAAAGGAAAAAAAACAACAAAAAAAAAACATGGCACACATGCACACACAGCTGCTCTCGGACACATACACACCTTGTGCTGTACTAAAACGTGCTGCTTTTGCACTTGTTATGGCACTTGTAATTGTGATTTAAAATTCGATAGGAATGAGTGCATCGTAAATAATTGCAAGAACCTAATTGATATGGCCGGCTACAAAACGCAAACTTACACAGATGCTATGTTACATAAAGCTGCACAGAGTCGACGTTTTGTTTCTGTCTAAAAGCCCAAAAAAAATCCTCTTGATCACACACACTCAAGAAATCACATTCACGCTTCAGACGTGTCACACGAGTGCTGAACAGCGTGGTAGAAAAAACAGTTTGATGTGCTTAGCAGATAAAAAAAATGGCTATATGTGCTTTATTTTTCTTTTTTAAATCTCACACACTCTGTGTGATAAAAACCTGCCTTACAGCTGACGCTTCTGCCTTACTCGTTCTCTTGTGTTAAAACTTCCCTGAAGGCTGAAGCAGGAAGTGGCGGTGAAGGCGAAAAGGAGAGGGGGGCGGGGATTGGGGGAATCAGATTTCTCGGCTCGATTGGATTTCACGCAGCGTGGATCTGGCTTCTTTCATCGGCCATGCCGGGCTGGTCGAAGCCTCTCCTTCTGTGGGTCAGGGGGTCACAGGTTAAAAGTTCAAAGGTCGGTGACTTTGTTCTCCACCAGGGCGGCGACCTGCTGTAACCGGTAGGCTAATTGCATTTTCTGGCCTGCAGGATCCTCCTCTAAAGCCATGATGATCTGCATTCATAACACACACACATGCAATTACGCATAAAGTTAATAAGTTATAAATAAACAATAACCTTTCTTACACAGGGTGTTTCTTACATCACTGACCTGATCATAATATTTGTTGATGTATTTATAAACCTCGTGCAGAGCCACCACGCTGTTCATCTCTGAAGCAAAGCTCTGAAAACAGACAAAAACAGCTTTAAATACACTTAGAATTTATGTAGCATTACACCACTTGTGCTCTGGTGGATTCTCATTGCTGACTGGTCAGAAGGTGATGACTACTCAAGGTTAACATTTAAACATGCTTTAATTTTAATAGTAATGACTAGCGTTGCACAATTAAGCGCATGAAAATGGACCGGTGCAATTACTTAATCCCAAAACTCTATTTATTTATCAAACACTTAAACAGGCTTAAATATCGTAATACAGTAGATCATAAAAGAGTGTCATTATGTGCAGTATATCTGTTCTAACTCACCCCTGATAACTCGGTGAGCATGGAGTTCATCTCCTGATAGCACCCTGATGCAGCACTGTGAATATCACTGTAGTACCTGCAACACATACCACATAATTTAACAGTTCTGCACAGAAGAAAAACCATGTATTATTGTTCAGAGTCTCTGAATGTCTGTCTGTGAATATTAGAAAACCTGCATTGTGCTTGTGTACGCAGTAAAAGCCTTTACCTCTCCACTAGCTGCTTGTATCGAGGAATTTCTCTGGCATACAGCAGCTTGTTCACAGGGGAATCCTAAACAACAAGGAAACAGAGTACACTTTACCTTCATTGTTCTCAAACACGGCACAGCAACAAGTGGTAACACGGCAGTACAGAAGGCGTGCAGTGTTTGACATGTTCCGTCATCCTGCTGTCACTATGAGTGTGTGAAGGAGGTCACATGGTTAAATTAACATTGACCCGGCACTCGACGGTTAATTAGCTCACTGACCCGTCCCACTTTGTGCTCGGAGGTGGTGCAGGAATCGATAAAAGTTTGAGCGATGACGGACAGGACGGCGTCTATGCTGTCTGTTACTTGCACGTCGAAGACAAACTGAGGGTTCTTCAGGATATTCACCCAAAAGCGCAGCGGTAAGCTGGAGGAAGGAAAGAGAATTTTTAACATTCGTTTTTCTCTTACATGAATGATTGATTAACAGAAATAAATACTGCAGCGCTTACCACACATATACTTCCAGTCAAAAGTTTGATATTTCCTGATTTTTATTTCTTTCTACACTGTAAAACTGAAGGTGTCCAAAATGTACAATAATCTCTTATGAACAGTTGATGCTACTTATGCTCTGTAAAGCCTTCATAACGGCTCCAATCTGAGATGCTGTTTGGTGTTTGGCTGGTAACTCTAAATGAACTTCTATTCTGCAGCAGAGGTAACTTTTGGTCTTGTGTCCTGGGAAGGTCTTCATGAGAGCCAGTTTCATCATGGTGCTTGATAGGTTTTGCAAATGCGCTTGACACAATACTGTTCTTGCAAGAACTGTTCAAGAAAGGCTGACCTCCGTGTATTAAAAAAAAACACTGACTGTTGTTAGTTAAGTACATAATCCCATATGTGTTATAGTTTTGAAATCTCTAGCATTTTTCTAGAATGAAGAAAATAAATCACTAAACAAAAATTAAATACATAAATAATTGAATTAGAAGGTGTATTAAAACTTTTGACTGGTATTGTATTTTTACTGGTCATAAAGATATTCTAATAAAGGGTAATGATTTTAAGACAAATGTACAACAAATAATGTAAAACATCTTATTCAATATTTAAATATGTACACATTTTTAGACTTGAAAGGATGTATTTTTTTTTAAAAAGCAGACCATAAAACCTAATCCCATAGTGTGTGCAAAACCTCTTTTGAGGATTCAAAATTAACAAAATTTAGTTTTAATTAGTTTTGATTTGTTTAATATTCTGTAAGCATTATTTCATAACCTCGATTGAATTATTTTTTACCTTTTTTTTTTCAGAAAATAGTAGAAAATTGCAAAAGTAAAAAAAAATTTTTTAAAAACGCTTCTGTGGGCAGTCATGTCCAAATGTTTGACTGGTGGTGTCAAAAATTTCATTTACTGATCTGTTCAGGGAAAATATGACACCTTGTTTCCTATCTGCTGGTGACATGATCACATCTCAGAGTCAGAGAGAGAGAGAGAGAGAGAGAGAGAGAGAGAGACACACACACACACACAAACACACACACTATAGATACCAGAACCCCTAACAGTCAAGCTGATGGAGATGATCAGAGACAGGTTATGTATCTGTCTAAAATGCATCTGTCTAAAAGTCCAATACATATTAGTACCTGCCCCTTATGCCCCCACTACCCTCTACCCATCTAGGTTTGTTTCAGATCTGTGGCAAACACTGAGTTGCAATGAAAAATAACTGCAAAAATCAAACACATATTTGTGAATTCCCTGACGTTCGAGTGTGTACCTGTTAGTTTTCCATATGTGCACGGTCTCTGGGTCATCGATGCCGTGCTTCTCTGCCATGTCGTCCAGGAAGTCAAAGAAGAACCTGACGGCGATCGGGGGGGGCCGCTTGGTGCTCAGGATGGCTACAAACACGTCATCCACAAACTTCTGCAAAGTTCCCTGAACACACAGACACGTGACGGTGTAAGAGCCAACATCTCAGTGCACAAGCGAATAAACTGACAGTGACACGGACAATAATACTGAGTGATGTAACCCCATGTTCAAACCGGGACTAGCGATGTGACAAAGTGTTAGGAAATCATTTCTTTTTCCCTGGGAGATGCAGATTTAAAGTGACAGAACCCGTAACAATTGGTAACTCTGTCAGGCTGAACAGAGGTGAAGATATACAGTAGAATAAAACTAAAGTATAATACACCAAGCATAATAAAATAGATAAAATACTGGGATAAAGTATAAATAAATAAATAAATGAAAATGGTGCAGTACAAAGTAAACTAGAGAATAAACTCTAAGATTAAGTGCAGTGCAATGCACAAGAGAACTGATTTAAAATAGATGGATCTTCATTCTTCTGGAAGTTGGTTCCAGCTATGAGCAGCATGACAGCTAAATGCAGCTTCTCCCTGACGCAAATGAGAACCGGAGCGTAGTGGTGACTAGCAGTGGGAGTGAGGACAGTGGGGCTCGGGATGCCTCGTTTTCTCCCACTGTGAAACATTTTATAATTATGAACAAAAAAAACAAAAAAAAAAAACTTGTACGCATGGAAGACAGAAAGGAGAAACTGTTTGCTGTGATTCATCGCTTCGAACGTAGCTGGATGTGAAATAAATGATGCTTGACGAGAAATCCTGGGTGAGTTTGATGCATTAATACATAGACAGATTGGAAAGTAATTACACGTTAATTACTTTTGTTGCCAGGAATAATAACAATAATAATAATACTACTAATAATAAAAGTTGAAGAAACTGGAGTTAATCTGGTCTTTTCTGATTCAAAAAACTATAAAAAACGAGTTCACCAAGGTGAAAATGGTTTTGTACATTAGCTAAAAGATACTAGTGAAACCATGGAAACCGGCAGGAGCAAGTACAAGTGAGCACTATGCAGCAACATCGTTTTGATTCAATAAATAAATAAAATAAAAAAAAACATCATACACTGCTATGACCAGTGTAAATAAATTCAGCACAGGCTCACCATATCTTAAAATAAAATGAACAATTACAGTCGACCCCAGTTGAGTTCGCGGCCTCAGTCGTTTGTGGATTTTTCCTTAGAACCTAGCTAATAATTGTTTGCGGAAACCGCAAATATCCTCAGCAATTTTTATTTTTTCACGCAGATTTTAACACTAAGCTATTAAGAATATAATTTATTATTTTTCTAACATAAACATTAACGTAAATTAAGCTTAAAGGCACCATAGAGGAAAACGCGGCTCGAGATGGTGAATTATTCTTGTATTTACCCTCCAGTACTTATACCAAAGAAAACGCGCCAGCATGAATTACAGTACATATAGGGGTAACATCGGTATATTACATTCTAGCACTGCGGGAGACACAGCAGTACAGTACTGTACAGTATACGGGTTTACCTTTTCTTTTTTTTTTTTAAGGAACGTAATCCCGGCAAACTTCGGGGGCCGACTGTACAATAATACTCCTCAGATCTCTGACTCGATGAAAATGATGACCTGAAACATAATAGGCTCCACAGCAGAGCATGAGGAATAATTCTAATCTGAAACAAGGCTTGTCTCAGTTGACCTGGTGTTTAATCGCTGCCCTAAAAGCAAGCTTAATAGGATGCTCATTCCCACAATGCACGCTGTGAACTGTTTTGCGTTGCGGCGCATGACGCGTGACCGCTGTGAGTCGATGACACTTTCATTAACATTCCAAACAGTGAGCTACCTTCATTGAAAGCAGCCTTGTGAGATAGATCTCGGGGATGGCTTTGGCACGCTCTCGCTCTCTCATGCTGCTTTTCCTGTGTTTGGGGATTTCGGGATCCTCACTCGACTTCACAAGGTGCCACAGACGGAGACCCTCGTCTTCCTCCCCCTCTAGCATGGGTGTCTCTATAAATACACCGGGGAAAAAAACATGACCGGATGAGTGAACAGGTTTACGCCAGAAAAGCTCATGTAGGTGAAGGGTGAATATTCTCTCATAACATTTCTACTTGAACTGTGATGGCTGCTCATTTTTTATTAATTTTATTATTTTTTTATTAATATTTTATTAAGCATTCAACAGCACCTAGGATTTTTGTGATGAAATTCGAAGTGGATTTGTACTTTAGACTAGAGACCTGCACTCCCGTGGGACCCAGCGCACGGAGTGCGGCGCGGGACAAGATTTGATGGGTGAATGCGGGTGCGGGCGGTAAGGTCCTCATGT
>JAQMYJ010000040.1:4564712-4601472 GCA_030014305.1 Clarias laeviceps | reverse complement strand
ACATGTAAACCTGTTTTAAGAGACTCATTAAGCAATATTAGCAACCTTTAAAATGGCATAATAGGGGCACTTTAATATTTGACAAGCTAACTCAATCTGCTGCAATTTTGATTTAGTAGCCTTAGAATAGAAGGCTATTCTAATAGTTTTCATTATTTTATCAGTTCATAAGTTATCACACAGGCAATTTATCTTGCTGGCTATTTAGACATCCATTTACTAATATGAATAATTTTTTATTATACAACTATAAAAATTGTTTGTATTAATATATATATATATATATATATATATATATATATATATATAATTATAGGCCTTTGTTAGTGCATAGTTAAAAAATGTCTGGTTATTAAACCACTCATAAAAATGCACAATGCATTGCTTGTTTTGGCATTCTGAAACGAGGCAGGCTGCACTCATAATGCTGTAACATTTCTCTAATTTGAATATTAACACAGATTTTCCACTGGGATTTTTTTACTTCCTGATATGTACAGAAATGCACAAAACGCTGCCAGGTTTCCTGCTTCGCGCAAGGTTTTAATCATTAAAAAAAGTATTTTGAAGTATCAGGTGAAACAAACAAAAAAAAAGATAGACCATGAATCAAAAAAAGAAGGGAAAAAAAGTATTAAATAACTGATGAATATTCTCCAGTATCTCTGTAGCCCAGACTCTCTTACACATGCCAGTCCATATGAGATTGTTAAATGTTTGGCGAGAGTTGCCTGTTATCTCTTTTCTTCCTGATGCAACTCGTTCTATACATCTAGACACGGCCATTGTTTTAAGCATTCAGAGGAAATCCAGTGTTATAGAAAGCGCACAGCAATACAATTCTATCAGAACAGCAACAGAAAGACACGGAGCGCTAGAATGTGCAATGAGTCTGAGATTACAGTGAAATGGGATAGAGGAAGGCAGACTGAGAGTAAGACAGCCCAAGAGTGACACTAATAGAGATGTTCTGTGTCAGCTGTCACTCAAGCTGTGTTTCTCAAAAGTGTTTCTCAATTTGCTTATGAAAAAGAGCAAGGGAGAAGCAGAGAGAGAGAGAGACAGAAAGAGAAAAGACACACTTACGATGGCGGAGTAGTCTATGTCCTCTCGGAGTAGATGGCTGTCATTAAGTGTGCGCTTGGCTTTACCCGTCACTGCGTCCACCGGGCCTTTGTCCACCTGATACTTTATAGCTCTGTACAGCTTGTACAGGGGTTCGCCTGCCACCTCCTACAAACAGACAAGATAAAAAGCTAGTTTTATTTCTCAAGTGTATCCTGATCCATTTAATATTAATTGTTAAATTAATTTTATTGTGATCAGACAATCATTATATCTTGTAATACAATTGTATCTTGTAATAAAATTTTTGAGACCAATTTTTGAGAATATGCTAATTCCACACATAACAGAGGCAAGATTCGAACCTCCCAACCTCTTGAATCTTGCAAACGTCAGTGTTTTCCACTAATTCACCACGTCTACGTATATGTCGGGCAAATTGAAAGTAGATTCATGATAAATACATGGATGAGAATAAAATCAAAACTTGGACTAAAGGATCCTATGTCCACGAAACCAAAAATCAAAAATAGAAGTAGCCTGTCTTCAACATCCTGCATAAATTGCAGGAGAAACGTGTCCTTGCACTAGACTTTCTTTATGAATGTCCTTCTGTGATCACAAGAATTCAATATCCAAGAGTAGAAGCAGTGCAGACTATCAAACAGACGCGCGCGCACACACACACACACACACAAACACACACACACACACACACACACATACATACATACGATTGCCAGTTTAAAGCATGTTAGATTAAATCCTGTCCAATTCTCTCCTCCTATAATAATAATAACCCAATGATGGCTGCTATCGTCACTTGGACTACACCATGCACGTCCTCTTTTTTTCCCCACTCAGGGCCGGGTCCGAGCAGTGCTCCAAGCTATCCTACTTGCATGGATGCTCATCTTCAGTAACCAATTTGTATTTAGAGTTATAGTGGAAATATTCACTAGATATACACTCTGGATGGAACCGTAGGAGCACCCTACACACTCATAGACACCTAGGGACACTATTATGTTTGTTTAACTATACTGTCCTAAATATGCAATTTTCCATTTCTGTTGTTTGTGATAATGACAAGAATGGCACGACTCTCTCACTGTTGTAAATATTCTGTCTTGAGGGTATAAAAACATTTTGCACTTAACTATAAGTGAGCTATCTTCCAATTGCACCACACATCATTACAGTGTTTTTTTTTGTTTTTTTTTTGCCATTTCCTAGGCATAAACCTCATTGTACAGAATTACAGTGTACCTTTAGAAATGAATAGAGACAAATGGACATCCAGTTCGTGAGCATCTTCTCCACCACTGTCTCAGTCCTAGGGTAGCACAAATACAGAAAAGCAGTATTCATATTAAAGTCTAATCATTAACTGAACTTTGTGAAGAAAAAAATCAAGTAAATGATGTAGAAAAAAAGACATTAGTGGGACTGTGTTGTACCTGCGCAGCATCAGTTTGGGATTTTTGGCCACATACTGCTGCACCAGATCCCCCAGCAGGGTCTTCATGACGTCGGTGAAGTACTCCAGCTTATCATGGAGTGCCATAGTGAGCAGTGACGCTACGTAGCCACGGTCCCGCTGGGAGAAATTCTGCTGCTCCTCCAGGGTGTGGATAAACTACCCAAAAAAAACAGACGGTTTTCTTAACAACCACTAACCAGAAATCTGTACTGCCATTTGTTCGGCCTTACAATTACCAAAAATAGCGGTGTTTGGGGGAAAATTTTGTCTCTCCACTGGGTTATTTTCTATCATTTCATCAGAATATAGTTTTCTAATAACAGTATGAAGACTTAGTGTGTTAACTTTGCCTGAATTTTTTTTTATTTTGCTTACCATAAATACAATACTGCAAATACCACTCGTACAGTAACACATGTCTCAGAACACACACACACACACACACACACGCACACAGTCAAACACTGGGTTTCAATATTGTGAACAAAAATACTTAAAAATGCATGAAGCGCTAAGCTGAAGTGTTTTCATTTTGAGACTTGGCCATTTTTTCATTAATAGTACAGACAGATGCTGCCGTGTGAGAACAACAGCTCAGTTTACAATGTGGCTTTATGTTTTTTAACTCAAATAAAAAATAATGAAATAATGTGATTTAGCCTATGCATAAAATAGTCATTCTAGATTTTTTTCTTTTTAAGGATGAGTTATAAATTATCTGTGAAATGTTCATATACAATAGCAGTAGATATACTATGTCAAGCCAAGGCACTTTCAATATTATGTAGCCTGAGGCTGAACACGGTTACTTTTCCACTGGATCTAACTTGGTTACATGGAGCAAATTCAGACCAATTTCAGTCAAAAGTTTACATATTTCTCCCAGTTTTTGTCAGCCAAGTTTGCTTTTTCAGGCAATTGAAGGTTGTTATTTGTCTAATAAATAATTGAACTAATACCATCTCAAATATGGTGAATTTTAAGATTTAATATTGGTTTTCATAAGGTTTCATGCGGACTCAAGACGGGAAAAAAATATGTATATAGTATGTTTTGGAGATATAGGCAGAGAGGTTGGAACCGCCAGGCAGGAGGTCTAGAGGAAAACCAAAGATGAGATTTATGGAAGTAGTGAGAGAGGACATGAAGTTAGTTGGTGTGAGAGAAGAGGATGCAGAGGATAGAGTTAGATGGAGGCAGATGATTCGCTGTGGTGACCCCTGAATGGGAACAGCTGAAAGAAGAAGAAGCATGTCTAAATACCCTAAATACATATTCTATATGACCTGCATCTGGAATAATCATGTGTATTTATATACATTAAGATATTTTACATCTTATTTTATGTGGAGATGTTATATTTAAATGTTCGATTCAATTTAATTTAATTCAATTCAATTTGTATAGACTGCTTTTAATAATGGTCATTGACGCAAAGCAGCTTTACAGAATTAAAAATCATGAAAATAAATTAGAAAATGTCCTGAAAATAGACTCTAGACTAGACTCTAACTATCAGTTTGCTCCTGATGATCAGGCTGAGGGCGCCGGTGGCAAGGAAAAACCCCCTGAGATGACAATGGGAAGAAATCCTGAGAGTAACCAGATTCAACAGGGAACCCATCATTATTAGGGTGATATTATGACAGTTTATCAGTCCCCGGTACATTTGTGTGCTACGAGTTTGAAAGATCAATATAACGGGAAAGGTGCTTAAATTAATATGAAGCCCACTTTCATTATTGGAAACAAAACTATCTACAAAACTATCTATTTTTTTTTAATTAAGGTGTATTCAATATCAAGCAATCCAATAATTACAAAACATCTGAATCATGCAATTTTGTACTTTGTGTATGTGGTCCAAAAGATCAACTAAAACACAAATTGCTATGCTAACATTGACTCTCTGTCATGTATGGGTTGGGGCTTCATTGAGAATCTGACTAAGGACACAAAATGATGTAACATAAATTAGATTAAACAAATAAGCACTACTGCCTCAGATCTACAGCACCCTCTACTGGACACAAAACTCATCTAAAGTCTTAAAGAGAAGAGGTGTTTAACTAACTCGTGTGAGGAAGAGTCTGTTGTTGAGCAGGTTGTTGAGTTGACCCAGGCCTTGCTCCACTGTATGTCTGCGAGATTCTGGCAGGTCCAGGTTCTGGCTCAGCGGCGCCCCTCTTTGACCGGGGAAGAAAATCCGCTCTGCGTATGTGCGGTAGTCCAGGAATGGTATGCCTGGACCACCGACGTCGCTGCTTAAATCCATCATCTCTGTCATCAGATCTGAGTTGAAAGGAGACAACAAGATTTTAGTTAATTCTTCATAAATCATAATTTGAGTGTGTGTATGTGTGTGTGGTGGTGGTGGTGGTGGGGGGGGGGAGTAATAGGGAGATAGAAAAATACAAACACACCTGTGAACTCCTTTCTACACTGGTCTCCTACATTGATCTCCAAAGTTTCCAGTTGGACCAGAACCTTCTTGTAGTCACGCATTGCTTGCTTACTTTTCCTCCTGTTCACAAATCATTTATCGCCATAATCATCATCGCAAAATACACATGAAAACAAAACAGGCAGTTCCTTAATTTATAGTTTAGAACTTCTTACGGGGGCGTACCTGTACATGAGGATGATGACCAGGACGATGAGCACGACCACGGCCGCTCCGCCTGCAAGCCCGACCTGAGCCTCCAGAGGCACGGGGGTGTGAGTGCCCATGTCGTACTCCACTGTGCTCAGATTAAATACAATCCATCCCATTACCACCTGAGAAACCGACAGCATAACGAAATGAAACATAGTACGAATACGCCATTCTGAACAAACAGCTAACGGGTTATGAACACATTGCTACAAACAAAACCAGGCACATTTTTAGGTTTGTCTTAGAAAGATTGCTATAAGAGATTACAGGGCATCCGGGTCTAGACTAAGAGATGTGCAATGTGACTGAGATCCGATAGGATGCAATAAAAATTCACACTTTCATGTGGATGAAAGTGGGTAATAAGAGATGCATGGCCATGCTTAGTAAAGTACAGAGTTTGGATTAATTTATCCTTTAACTAATGCATGGTTCACTCACTCACTCATCATCTATACTGCTTTATCCTGTATACAGGGTTGTGAGAGGCCTGGAGACTATCTCAGAAGACTTAAGGCACGAGGCGGGGTACAACCTGGACGGGGTGCCAATCTACACACACATACACACACTTACACCATCATTCATACACTAATGTATGGATCTGCATCTGCATTTGGACTGTGGGAGGAAACCGGAGAACCCGGAGGAAACCCACCAAGCAGCGGAGAACATGTGAACGCCATGCACACAGAGGTGGGAATCGAACCTGGCCGGGAATCGAACCCGTACCCTGGAGGTTCATGGCGTCAGAGCTAACCACTAAGCCACTAATCCCGTTTATGCACGAGATTCAGGCATTTGAAAATAAATAACGTGTAAGTGGAATAAAAAAATGGGAGTCCCGTACACATCGTTAACTGTGACCCATTATGACCTAGAGTGACGTAGCTTTGACTGAAGAACCATCAGAGTTGAAGTTACACATTGTGTCAACACCATGCTCATGCCTTCAGATGTCAGAAGTAAATCGTTGCGCAGATACAGATAACGACATAGTCTTACACAGTACAAGTGTTCATGCATGAATGTATACACATAAAGGCATGTTAAGGAAACGTGTCATTTCATTTCATCAATCATACTGTTTAACTTGCTATTTTTTGTGAGTGGACGATAAAGCACACATGACCCTGTTTGCTAAGGTTTTGCACAAGTGCTGCCTTATTTCAGTGTTAAAAACTGTCACAGTTGACTAAACAGATTAAAGTGGCTTTTAGTGCCCATTAAGATCAAAGAGGAGGTCACTACTTCCTCGCTTGCATATGCATTTACATGAGTTGAAAAATACCAGGCAGAGATTATTGCAATGAACCACCCATTTATCAAGGCTGATGGTAATTACAGTGACTTTGTGACCGTACGTGCTATTTAACGACTGTAAAAAGCTGGTGTTATTTTGGGCACAAACAACCGAGGTGACACTGCACAGGCGGTGCTTTCAGACACTTATTATGTTCGGTGACCGAAGAAGCCATTTTGTGGGAACACTGCCTGCCAAGTCATTACAAATTTACTGAAAGGATTTGGATTCTGGTCAACCTTTTACTTTCTGGACACAGGTTTTTTTTTTTTTAGCATCCTGTGGCATCAGCTGTTAAAATATCAGTCATGCTGGGTGATGAGTCTGTGATACGATCTAATTTATTCATAAATCCATTCACGGGAGCATTTACACAAGAAATGTGATGCAACTGAAAATCTAATTAGTTTGGAGTTTTATACACAGATTACGCGACAAGTTTAAACATTTATTTATTTCAAAGACACCCATGGATTTGAAAGAAATGTTGCAAACGTGTGCTTGTGGCTTTGCAGAAAGCGACCCAAAACAAATCCATAATACACTATAAATAAGAAAAGCGGTTCGTTTAACAAAAAAGTATTGGCGCCGTGGAAAAGCCTAGGACGAGTTAGGGCGTGTCAATAGGAGCTGATGCACTGCAATGGCTGAGATGCATTAATGAAAGATTTAGCGCACATCACGCTCTGTTGTTTTCAGCCTTTTTTTTTTTTTTTTTTTAAATGGAGCTTTGTATGAGCCACTAAATATAAATCAGCACTGCCACGGACGTGCTTGGTAATTCATGCGTGATTGGCATTTATCGGTATAGACGTCAGAATAAGAAGAAAATAAGTGCTGTCAATTTGTTTTGTTTTATTTGTATAAACAATAAAAAAATTTTTTAGTTTAGTTTAGTTTTGTTTAAATCCATATACACACACAGCTCAAAAGACTGATAAATGATTGACACATTTCATGAAAACATGTTTAGAAACAAAGCAATGCATAGTCCTTGATGTTCCACTTTTGTGATATTAAAAGCACACGCTGTGGAAAAACATCCCATACCTACTTCTTTTTTTTTTTCCAGTGCAAAACATGTTAATTAGGCATCATGCACCTGGGTTAAATGTTTATCTTAACGCTTAGGTTTTAGAAGTGGCTTCATTTTATTTTCAATCTTGTTATTTCTCGGTCTAAACGTGCTGACCTTCAGCCTGGGCAGGTCTTCGTTCTCCGAACCAAGCGGCTGTTCCTCTGGCGGTTCGCAGTAGAGGTGTGTGTCGTCCAGCGTCTTCACATCACAAATCTTGTCTCCGAGCCAAGCCACCACCTCGTCTTTACTCATGGCGAGAGTTAGACCTTTTCCCTGCACAATGAAATTCACAGCGTTAACACAGACTAGAAAAATTTTCATAATACAGGGTTAAAGTGGGACAAAAATAACTTTCCTTGGCTTAATTTGATACTAAATAGATTTTTTTTCAGCGCTGTATTATTTACCACAATAGGCTCCAGACTGTACATCTGATACGTGGAAATGCGGCCATGATAACAACTATGATTAACGAACTCCTGCTTACTTTTCTATAGCAAGAGTCATCATTATTTAGATTTCCGCTGTATAAGCGCTAGATGGACAGTAACATCATGGAAAAAACTTGTTTAAAATGCTCGGGGGAAATAGTGTTATTACTTTCTGTCACTGCTATTATTCATGACATTTCATTATTATGATTATAATAATACGGCAGACCCCACCTCTCAGACTGAAACATGGCCACATAGGACTCAAACTCACAGTACACTAGATCAAACTCACCTCATTACTGACTGTACAACACCTGAACCCTGTTTCACACAGTATATTACGACTGCAAAAATACATGCACTCACTGTGTAATTTATCCTAACCAAGCTAACATTCTAACCTTGCCAACCTAACCTTATATTTCTTGATGACTGTTTTTGTGTATGACCTTGTGTTGCCTGATTCCTTACGATTGTTTTTTTGCCTGGCTAAGGCTGTTTGCTGATCACCTGACTCATACCTGTTCTCTGACATTCGCTTGTTTTGTTTTCTAATAAATCTCTTTCTGTCGGAAAACAACACAGTGCACACTGGTGCAGGCATGATATTTATTATATAATACTTAGTAGTAAGCAATAAAAGAACTATAAGGCATGGTATCAATCACAAAATCGACAGTGCTGGCCTGTAGGGCTGTGAGGCCCCTATGCGAGATCATGAAAATCTGGCCCACTGGTGTAATTGTGTATGTCATTTCAGTGTCTGCAATTAAGAAAGTGTATAAAAAAATCAGTTTTTTTAATTAAATGCTAAAAAGAACATATTTATGTTTAATATTTAATTCTAAAAAGAACTGTTACATTAAAATATCACACACCTATACACACAAACCATAACTATGAGCAAACTGTACCACAATAAAATTGCGACTGAAACAATGATGAGAAACAGATTATGCTCTGTTAAGCCATGCCGTCTCCGAATCTGATTTATATTTCTGTAGACGTTTTTTTTTTTTCGTTTACATGATGGACCTAGTTGCCAATAGTTCACTCCCTTAATTTCACTCTTTAATTCAGCAACTCTACATACTGCTACCTTGCACAGACATTAACTACACGTTTAGCTTATCAGTCAACGAGACAGACGACGTTGTGAGAGACAATACACAAATCAGTTAAATCCATATATTACCATAAAGATTAAAATATCAGGAACTTTTTCTGTCGTCAAAATTTTTGACGGGACCTTTTCTGTCATGCAACTGCCTAATAAGCAATGAAACATTAATAAAAGGTAAGGGCAGATCTAAAATAGGACATTTTTGATCAAACGTGAGCAATTTAAAGAGATACTGTATAGTGGACTCTATTTATACGAGTACTATGATCATTACAGCACTCCAGTTCTCCCAGTATATCGCAGGCGATGTTGTGCAAATTAGTATGCGGCATAGCCAATCCATGTACAAGCATGTTTTTTGGACAATACCGGAAAAACCCCTGAGGAGACCCGTGTGGACATGAGGAGGACATGTGAATCTCCACACAGGAGCTCCGAGGCAGCATGGCTACCCTATGAACCATGATGTCACCTACTAACATCTATCAATATGTTAAAAGCATCTATAAAATTAAATATGTGAGGGGGAAAAAAATCTTAAAATTTTTAAGATTAAAAACTGAACATAAACAGCCACTCTCATGTTAAATAGGAGGAGTGTGTAGGTTATCGAAGCGTACTGTTCTTTCTATGGCTGTCTCACCGTCATTTACCTTAACATGAACAATCAAAGCATGAACATTTAGTATACAGTTATATATTATAATTATATAATAATTTAAAGTTAAAGTGTTCTACTGAACAGTGAGTAACTGCAATGTCTTAAAATAACCTACATCTTGGGTGTGATTTTCAGTGCATACTAGCTTTATGCTGTTCTTTTCTATAAAGGATTTGGATAAAATTAATCCTTATTTAAAAAAAAAAAAAGAAAAAGCAAAGTGTCATGTATTGGGAAAGAGTGAAAACAATTGATCGAGCCATCCATTCATCAACACGACAACCCATCAGGAGAACGATTGAACAAAACCTTCCTTTAATTAAAAAGCATCATTTAATTAAATTAAGTGAAAGAATGAAGGCGGCGGCTGAAGATTAAACGAACGAGTTACAGGAAAGCTCTCTGACTGATGCTAATGAAATTAAGTAACTGCAAATATAATCTGCTACTTTTTATAGGATCCAAGATATGGATTTAGAGAGGTTTGAATAGAGTCTGAGCGCTACTAATAAATGCTAATTTAAGGTAATGAGTTGAATCTTTTTCTTTTTTTTTTTTAAATCTTAATAGCCCTGTGTATAATCAGCCTCACCTCGACAGCGAGCACTCCTCCAGGTTTGAAACGGATAGGTAAGGTCGGGTCCTCGCGATTCAGGAAGTGTAACTCTGGGTTTGGATGGTATGTAAATCCTGTACCCTTGATGCTCTCGAAATCCAAATGCACGTTGTCCATCTCGAACCAAACTCTCACGACACGGGAGCCCTCTGGCACTTTAGGACTCAGACAACTCATCCGTTCTGAGCTAACGTTTACACAGGAGGTCTGTTTCTAAAAGAGAGAGAGAGAGAGAGAGAGAGAGAGAGAGAAAGAAGAAAATGACAAAAAGATTAAGCTAAGCCAGACTGAAGTAGAAGGAAAACTATGATGTATAATGGGAGAAAGAAGACAGAGTGGATTTAACGGAGAGATAAAACCAGACAGTGGCTATTTCACATATAAATCCAGATCGCTGCTGGTTCCAAGTGACCTGTTTGTTACTTTAAACTTAGCTAATCAATGACAAGCTTAATTTATGTGCTACAAGTCATTTAAGCTAGATTGACGAGTGTATTAGTTTTAATGTTATGGACCCTGCTAGTGAACAGAAATTCAGGCAATGCTACAACAGTTCACTTAAAATACTAGACAACTATATCTGATTATATTGACTAAACTTTTTAATTAATCAAAGGCAAAAAAACTACAAGAAAAGCAGGGGGAAAGAAAGAAAGAAAGAAAGAAAGAAAGAGGAAATGACCAGGGAATGTCTTTTTTCAAACATAATGTGTGTTTTTTATATAGTGTGTGAAGGACTGATTAAGACAGGTCACATCCATAACGTGAAAATGTCATATCCGTATCGTCAATTTATTCAAAATAATTAATTCCATTTCGTCTCATGGCACAAGTGTAATGCTTTCCAAAGTTGTCTTTAAAAGTCTGAATTTGTAATGATAAAAATAATAATAATAATAATAATCTGTAACTTCTCATAACAGTGCTGAACAAAAAAATATATATATTTTCAGGATTTAAAGGTTTTTTTAATTCACTACCAGTCAAAAGTCTGGACACACTTTCCAATTCCATGGTGATTTTTATGTCTTTCTACATTGTAAAACAATACTGAGATGTCTCTGCTACTGATGCTCTGTAAAGTCTTCGTAACGACTCTAATCTGATGCGCTGTTTGTTAATTGGAGGTTTTCTGAGGCTACTAACTCTCTGACAATACTGTTCTTGAAAAGCTTTTACAGACCACCTGATCTCCATGTCTTAAAACAACAACTGAGTGTGTTGTTATTGTTACTTAGTTACCTAATTCCATTAATGTTAATTAATAGTTTTGTAATGTCCAGTATTATTAAACAGAAGAATGTAGAAAAACAAAAACAAATTAGATGGTGTGTCCAAACTTTTGACTGGTACTGTAAATGTTAAGGATTTGTTTGTTTTTAGCCAAAATGATAACATTCACATTCATGTAAATTAATTCACACATACTAAGCTATTCATTTTCCAACTAAGCTATTTAATTTCCAGCAATATGAGTCCAAATGTCACTTCCCTAACATGGGAAACACCCAGTTAGCTCTCTCCTGTCTACCATCTAGGGAAGATGAAGGTTTCCTTTGGACACATATATAAATTTTAAATTCTGCTCATTCCATGGCACAGGGCATCTGAACAAATCTGAAAGAAAACTGCTTCCTCATTCACAAGCTCACAGTCACCCACAATTGCTCTCATTGGCAAGACAGAAATATGTTTTAACTACTAAATTACTTCTTAGTAAAATGTACTCTTCCTAATAGTAGTTGGATGTTCATGATGGATATCTGTAATGGTCAGTATGCGCTGTGTATCAAAAACACACTTACACAGACTCGAAATGCTCACAGGGCTATTATTCTTCCATTTATCACATTATTCAACAGATAGAATTTCATCAGGATTAGCTCTGACTGCATATAAAACAGTTCATTATTCAGACAGAGCCATTAATGCATGTAAACATACAGAAGTTAAAGAGCATTTTAACTTCCAAGGGATTTGGATTAAACAGAAAAAAGGTACGGTAATGGAAATAAAAGCATCAGCTGTCCAGAATAAAATACTACTAATGACTGAGAGAGTGTGTGTGTGTGTGAGAGAGAGAGAGTCTGTGTGTGAATTTCAGTCTATTTGCATTTTTTTCCAGCTCTGGCCCATTCCACAAATTCATGAAGAGTGCTGTACCGTGGCCATGGTGCTGTCGAAGCGAATGTTCCGGGCCGAGACGTGACTGAATCGTCGTCTCCTGACTATGATCTCGTATCTGACAGACATCATCGGCTGCTGGGCCACGTCCAGGTTCTGGCCAGTTACCATTATATTACGTCCACCCCTATAAATATGTGGAAGATCGAAATGTTTTTCACTTCATGGTAAAAGCTGAAAGAACCATCTGTATTTATAGAATCTCAGGAATGAATACTTAAAAGGCATATTATTTCTTTATAATTTATTTCCTAGCCATTTAATTTTAAGATGACCATCATCTCAAGTGGTATTCTTGGTGAATTAAACTCACCCACAGAAGCTCTCGGTAGGTGTTGCATCGGTGATCACCGGATCTTCCAGATAGTGAAAGAGGATGTTACCTACAGTCCTGTTTGCTTGTCCAAACACCACCCTGACGGGTACTTCTGCAGTTTGATTTGAGTGGCTGGTGCGGCAGACCAACTGAGTGTCACTCACCGTACCCAAACTGAAAAGGCAAACAAAAAATACGCACAGACAAATAAAGATTTAAAATTTTAATTATTAATTATATGTTAATTTTTTTTAATGACATGTTACATGAAAGGACTCACATGACACAAGGCTGCGAGCCCACGAATGCCCGGAGGTCATGGGGTTGCCCCGTGAGGAGCTGGGTGCCATGCACGGTCAGTCTGGTGCCTCCCGCCATGGGGCCCTTACTGGGCGCGATGCGGATCAGCTTGGGGTTCTGGTAGGTGAACGTCTGCTGGGACTGACCCGGCTTTGAGCTGCCCACGGTCACCACCACGGGCCCTGCGGTCACGCTCATGGAGGGCTGAAGCTCACAAATGATACTAAAACACAAACACAGCTGAATAAGTAACATAAATAATCAGGACACAAATCCAAACCGTTTAAACTGACTGAATTCCTATGCAAACTGCATCATCTATCTGTTAAATCTGAAGGGACCATTCACACAAATCCACATTTCTACCAGGTATACACAAATTGCATTATTGATTACAAGAGAAAAAAATAAATAAAAAAATCGGGCTTAACTTAATGCCAGTAAGGCTATCAATTTTACGTTTTTAAGCAACTTGGGTTGTTGGATTGGAGTTATATAACTAACATTTAAATAATAATAATAATAAGTTAAATAATTTAATAAATATACTCTTAATATATTCTTAGTATTTTTCAGCTGTTGTCCTATTGACCTAAGAAATACAATTTCACATCCTTAGGAGTTGCAAACTACTGCAAAAAAAACTACACCAGGTGTAAATCAGTACATGCCGGGTTTTTTTTATAATAAAGGAAAAACCAAAGAGTAGTGTGTATACCGGTTTGATATACTGTAAGTGTTGCGCAGCGGCTTGCAGGTGACTCCGGCCACTGTGACTCCGTTCTCGATATCCTCGAAACTCTGACCCAAGTTGGAGCCCAAGATTGTAAGGAAAATCCCTCCCTCTAACGGTCCTGTCAGTGGCTCCACCTAAAAAACACACCCACATTCAGTAAGTATACTTATCAATGCACTTGTTTGCAGTATATGTATGGGGCTTTTTTTTTTCTTTTTTTTTTACCCAGGTTTACTAAAGCTGCCAAAACAGACACATGCAAATAACTGCTGTACAGCAAGAATGTCTTAAAAAATGCTTTTTAAATAAAATACCATAACAGCAATTAATGAAACATAATGAAATTAGCTGCTTAGTTTCACTGAGCATGAACAGGCTGCAGAACCAGACACAATCCTGAGGACTTGGTCGCCCCTGCTTCTTTTTTTTTATGCAATGAAACCCGTAACCTTTTTTTTTCATATTCACCTACTAGTAAAGATTTGTTAAATATAATTGAATGCCTCTGTCAGTGCTTGTTATTTTTCTGCTATAGACAGACAGAAACAGAGAGAAAGAGAGAGAGAGATGGAGAGAGAAAGAGAGAGACTGTGACCAAGCTTCACGTCTCAATCAAGAATCATGAGAGAGTCCTCAATCAGATAACAAGCCAATAAGCAGCATTACTGTTAACATCCACTCTCACAGATATGATCTTAAGTGCCTAAGGGATTCCCCTGCCTAATTTATGAACCAGGCTTAAAAGTGATCCTTTGTTCGTGGTGTCAGACGAGAGATTATTTATATAACTGCTAAATAACTGCAAAAGTACATTTTAGAAATACAATTTATTGTGTAGTGATTATGGAAAGCATTTGTGTGTGTGTGTGTGTGTATGTGTGTGTATATTAGTACTGTACCTTGGTAATAAGCGGTGGAGGACAGTCTTCTTTAGTAATCCTGGTGCAGGACTCCTGAAACACACAGCGTGGACTTTCTCCTCCACACCACACACAGCCGTACTGCTCCGGTACGGCACGGCACTGACTGCAGTCGGACTTATCCACTGAGCAGTTATACAGCTGCACTGTGTTGACACACACACACAGACACACACACACACACACACCAAGCCAATGCATTAGCTACCTCTTTAATGTATTTAGAGCAAAACCGTGCCATACAGTGGGACCTTGGATTACGAGCATTTTGCAAGACGAGCAAAATGTTTTTATGAATTTTAACTTGATAAACGAGCGAAGTCTTGCAATACGAGTAGTACATATATGCTTTGTCTGCCGAGCATCACAGGATCACAACTGAGCCAACGGTTCTTCTATCTCTCACACTGTGGGATTGTGGCTAATCGTTTCCCTGCTGTCTTAATGCGTGTGCGTCACTCGTGTAGTCAACATCCGTGTGTGTACTGTTTACTATAACATTGTTTTTCCAAGTGTAGTGACTGTTCTTTAGTAACTGTACTGCAACAACGGCCCACATGAAGACAAAGGTTAAAAAGGATGTAGCAGTGCGGGAGATGAATCCGTTGAAATCCTCTCCTGGAGAGAGGAGAATCTTCCAGGAGAAAATCCATCTTGTAGCATTCATACTCAAAAAGACTTGAGGCAGTAATTGGTGCCAAAGGTGCTTTAACAAAAAAAAAAAAAACTTTTACTGAGCAGTGGCTTCCATCTGGAAACTCCATCATGCACGCCAGACTGGTGGAGTGCCGCAGAGATGGTTGTTCTTCTGGAAGGTTCTCCTTTCTCCACAGAGAAACACTGGAGCTCTTACACACTGACCATCGGGTTCTTGGTCACCTCCCTGACTAAGGCCCCTCCCCCCCAGTCTCTCACTTTGGCCAGACGGCCCGGTCTAGGAAGAGTCCTGGTGGTCCCAAACTTCCATTTATGGATGATTTAGGTCATTGTGCTCATCTGGACCTTCAATGTACCCTTCCCCAGAGCAATGCCTCAATACAATCGTGTCTCGCAGATCTGTAGACAACTCCTGTGACTTCATGGCTTGGTTTGTGCACTGACTTGCACTGTTAACTGTGGAACGTAGACAGGTGTGTGTCTTTTAAAATCATGTCCAATCAACTGAATTTACCATGGGTGAACTCCATTCGAGTTGTAGAAACATCTCAAGGATGATCAATGGAAGGAGGATGCACCTGAGCTCAATGGTGAGCGTCATGGCACACAAGGCTGTGAATACTTATTTACATGTGATTTTTTTTCGTAATTTTAAATGGATTTGCAAAGATTTCAAACAAGTTATCATTATGAGGTATTGTTTGTAGAATTTTGAGAAAATTAAATGAATTTAATCCATTTTGAAATAAGGCTGTAACACAGCAAAATGTGGAAAAAGTAAAGCGCTGTGAATCTATGAATACTTTCCGGATGCACTGCACGAGTGCTTTGGATTACAAGGACTCTTCCCTGGGAACGAATGTTATGCTCGCGATCCAAGGTTTAACTGTAAGTAGTGACGTTCAGAGATCAGGTTTCATTGTGTTTCAACAATTCAAGTAAAAGTTTGTGAGCATCTGATATTAGGGCTGTAAATCCATAATGATGGTGTGATGAACTAGTGGTAATGATAGTACAATAATTAGCACCACCTTTTTTTTTGTACTTCGCTACACATTATTGAACCGATGGTTAGCTGGATAACAGTTAATTATAGCTTCAGACTGGAGTGAGAGCAGCGGTGGACAAATCGGTATCTCTGGGACAAGAAGATTACTTGTTATTTCTTCATCAGACAAACAGATGTAGTAGACTAACGGCCACAGATTATATACTTTCACGAGAAAAGCTGCTATTTGGTATTTATACTGTATGTATTTATGTTTAAATGCTTCGTGGGGGGTGTGATCCACCTCAATGCTGTAAATATAGTTCACGCTACATGCTTTAAATCCATCCTATGCACATTGGCTTTTTAGTGAATAAATTAATTAGAGTGCAAGGATAAGAAGTGCAGCGCAGAGCCGGCGTATAACTCCCCTGCTTCATACGCAGTCACCTAGTGGTGTGAAACAAGAAAGCCGCAGCTCGTAGCTGAGCTCTGTGAGGCGTGATCGGGCGCCAGATGTAGAAGAATGAGTTCGCAATAGAACAAACGTGTGTGATTACCGTGGTCGTGATTAACATCTGGTGTCCTGCTGATTTTGTTTATGCATGTGTGTGTGTGTGTGTGTGTGTGTGTTAAGATTTTGCTGTAGCGTTTTCCAAACTATGGAATTCGTTACCATTTGATTCGATCTGTTACGGATCTGGCTTCTTTTGAATCCAAATTAAAAAACGCACTTATTTACACTAGCTTTTACAGTACGTAGATAATATGTTTCTTTTATTTATAACAACATTCTCTTAAAATTATGTTTTTATTTCTTAATGTTCTGTTTTTATCCTATGTTGATCTAATGTTCTGTTTGAGGCTTTCTGTTTTAATGTCTATCAATTTCTTAATTTTACGTGTTTATTTTTTATTTTAACAGCTTGTGCTGGTTGAGTTCATATTTTTTCTTTCTCTTATTTTTCGTCTTCTTTATTTATTATGTAAAGCACTTTGGTCAACTTGAAGATAATTAGTGTTATATAAATTAATTATTGTTCGATTTATTAATTTGATTTACATTGTTTTTTTTGTTTGAAAAGTGCTAGTAAGCACTATAAAAATTTAATTAAACAATATTTAAATATATTATTTTACTCATTTATTAATTTGTTATGATCAGTCAGGGGATGTCCAGTATGTGTGTGTGTGTGTGTGTCTGTGTGTGTGTGTGTGTGTGTGTGATGCTGTACTGTACAGTCTTTGAGTTTCCAGTCGAGCCGCACTGAATACTCTTTTGAAATCGATTAAACAATCGAGTGCAGCTGGAATGGAAATCTGTGACCACACACACACACACACACACACACACACACACTGGCTTTCTGCAGATAAGATTGTTGGCCAGTGTAGAACTATAAACAGAACAGAGATCAGAATGTGATGCGACGTACGGCATCGGCGTGTGAATCTGGAGTGTGTAGATCACAGGTGAGTTTACTCACAGCGTAGGTGTGGAGCCGAGTCTATACGCCGGGTGTCTCTCTGCAGATACACAGGAGCCAAGTACTCCATCTGTTTTACTGTGTACTGAAACTACACACACACACACACACACCAAAAAAACAAAATAAAACAAAAAAAAAAACACAGTTAAAAAAGGTATTAAATTATGTATTGCTTTTTTTTCTGAAGTACTCGTTATTATCTGTTCTCTGCTTAGGAATTTTACAGGTTCACATAAACTCATTAACCCAGCGTAAGGTGATTTTCACAAGCCTGGCGCGAGAGATGAGAACAGAACAATAAAATCTTATTTGGGAGTCTGTTTAAAAATAATGACTTAAGAAAAAGTACATGTAGATTTTAAATTTAAACTACGTACTTGAGTAAAAGTAAGACAGTGTCTATTGACAAAAGCCTCGCTAATGCATCATCTTATCACTTTTGACAAGCACCACAGACCGAACACATGGGACATCTATTGTGAATTTTTCATTGCAGGAGAATAGAATAAATAAATGCACACGTCATGAAACTTTCAATTTTCACACTTTTTTTTTTTTTTAAAAGCCTGCTGTAAGTTCTATAACAACTCTTCAGTTTCTGAACTAATGTCTCAAGCGCTGTCGCTAATCTCAGGTCTGAATATCGTTAGCCTTAAGCTAAACAATTGATATATACACATGAATACTCTACAAAAACTACACTTGACAACCCCTGAGTTATGTCTGCGATCAGTCGGTCTCAGATATATCTTCTATATATTTTGTGCCACTCAAACTTACAAACAGGTTTCTGAGTGGTGCAACAAACAAAAAAATGTTCACCCAGTCGTCTGGAGATTTTGAGTTTGCCCCTCAGGCGATGCTACAAGCCTAGAGAGCAGATTGGCTACTCTTTTAGGGGAGGAGGGGTGGCAGTATTTTTACTGTCACATCAATCATAGTAACAGTAGTCAATCCTGGGTGTCTGTGAGCAGTAGTAGGAGTAGTTCGTTCCTCTGAGCGTGTCACGCCACCCCCTAACGGTGCAGCAGTTCAGACAGGTGTGGTCGGCTGGCGCGACATGTCTTGGAGGAAAAAAAGTTAACCTTTGCCCTTCTTGGTTATAAGCGGTTGCTTCATTTTCGGCTGGATTTTATTTAAAAACTCTGTCCAGTAACCAGAGCCCCTTTTTTATTTTGAGATTATGTTCAGATTTATTTAAGTGGAAGAAAGTACTGTAACCTTTTTTGAAAAAACCTTTATAGTCCGTGTTGAGCATACAATTAAATTTTCTATTTAAAAAAAAATTACAAAAATGTTTATGTATACAGTCAAAGACGGTTCTTAAAAAGAAAGAAAATGGGAAGCAGCTAAAATCACCATCTGTAGCTCGGATTTATATAAAAAATATATGAAATCGATATAGGCTCAGAAAATTGCCATCAATCCGCGCAACTCTAGTATGTGCTTATTATATATATTTTGATAACCGAGAGTGTTTTCTTTCTCCCATCCGCATAATCAACTTACATTACTCTTTATTCAGACAGTACGATAATTCTAATAGAGTAAATGTAGTTCAATATTGCCAGCCTGCTACATAGACACCCTCCTGGTACAGGCTATTGTGTGTGATGCAGCAGAAAGGAAATGAAAGCCATTTTTATCGATGGCGGTACCTTATGAGTGGCGCACTTGAACACGTGTGTACCCGTGTCTACGCTCCTGTCCAGGGTGGCGTGTAATAGTGTCTCCTGGCCCTCAATTACCACCACACACTCGTAATCCTCATCGCCCTGCACACACACAGACACACACACACACACACAACCTCTCTCATTCTCACAATCCAATAACAGGTGCTCTCTTGAGTCTTACAATAATATTATGACTCATAACCTCAGTGGACTTTCAGACAAACGCACAAAAAAAAAAAAAACACAATAGCCTTTTTTAAAAAAGCAATGAAGCAAAGAGTTTCTTAAGGTAAGAGCACGATGAATAAAAATAGACAATAAAATAACTTTAAAGAAATATACAGTGTATATATATATATATATATATATATATGAAGTGCTTTATAACCTTAAATATGCCCAGGTTTTTGCCTTGTAGTAACAGCTGTGTGTCGACTCCGACTGGAATTAAAGATGAACTTTCCAAGGCCCACACACACGGGCATGCGTCCGCACCTTGGGGTTCTGACTTCTCCTGTTTCACACGTGCACATAACACACAGCATGCACAGAATTATATTTTTGTTCGTCACTGAATACCAATCAAAATAATATACGGGCCTATAACATTTGTTACAAAAACTTAGTCCCAAATGCTCCTCCTTGGACCTATAAAATAACAGCATGGGTTCTGAGTATACGAGGTGAGTTTCTATGATACAGTGAACTTATTAGGAACAGAAGGAAACCTCACGGGGTGTTTAAAACAAAGCAATATGGCAAAACTAATATATTAACAAATTAAAAACATTTTTCACCATACACCGGTATGTGTTCAATACTTTGTCTGCAAAATGATGAAAACAGAACTGCTACAGAACATGCTCTTCCCTAGTCTAAAAACAAAAAGATCTGACATCCATTTTTTTATAATGTAAATTTATTTAAGGGTGTAAATCTGATGGACGTTGGCAACAGTGTGAGTCATATTAATATCTTTTTATATTCTAGTCCTGATAAAACCTTCCACTTAGACAGTAAAGGATATCACTTTTACATTCCGTCAACGGTTTGGGATGTCAGATGCCTTCATGGAAGAGACAAACTCATTGTGACTCACTGGAGGAGACGTTCGATGAAAAGTATTTGCCCTCTAGACTGCCATAAAACCTTGCTGTATACATACAACCCAGACTACATTGTGGAGCAGAGAGTAATTTTCACTTGAAAACCTTGCTGTTCAATTTTTACAAGATACTTTCGATGCACAAGTAATTATCTGGATGACCGCTTTTTACGTCCGACTAAAAGATTTTTTAAATAAATTAGATGCAAAACTGTCTAAGATCAGAGAGTACTTTGATCCCACATGTGACCGATGTAAGCAGGAACCAGCTACGCTACTGCATATCTTCTGGACATGCCCAAAGTTATACTACTTTTGAAGTTTTATTTTTGATACCTTGTCAGAAATATGCCAAATACCTTTACCCCATTCATTTTCACATTTTGGTGTTGACTCAAGTGGTGCTCGCTTGAATGACGCCCAGGCCAATATGATAGCCTTTAGCTCCCTTCCCGCTAGGAGAACGATCCTGTTTAAGTGGACCCAGTGGGTCCTCACTGGATTAAAAAGGTCATGTGTTTTATTTATCTAAAAAAGATTTGCTATTCCATGAAGGGATCCAACTCAGGAATTTTGTGATGTCTGGCAACCATTTATGAGCCACTTTGAAAATATAGATGCAAATAATTTGGATCTATAGTGAAAGATTTATTTTTTCTAATGCTTTTTTCCCTATGATTCTTTTGTTTGAAATATATAAGTTTTTGTTCATTTATATATTTCCTTTTCTTCTTTCTCTACTGACTGGCTGTTGTTTTCTTATGGGGTGAGGGGAGGGGAATGGCTAGAAGGAAAAAAGCTGTACCATGTACTTTATGTATGTAAATGTAGCTTGTTTAAATTTCCAATAAGAAAAAAAGTTATAACAGTATGTTTTTTGTTTGTTTTTTTTTAGCTATAAAGGCCTCTGCTCAGTGCTGTGTTCAATAAGAATAGATTAAAAGAGGAAACAAAGGCACAGGAAATGACAGGAAGAAACAAAAAAGAAACCTTACCCTGCTATTGTAGATGATGTGTTGCTGGGGGCAGCTGTGGTTATGAGTGCAGAGTTCATCTCGGGCGCACCAGTGACACGGCCATTCGCTGCTCACACACGCCATGCACCTGCAGCGAGAGGGATGATATTACAAACACGCAAATTCGCAAACATCTGCCGCGCACCTGAAGCGAGAGCGATCCTATTTTCATACAGACGCGAGTCGTGTACCCGCAGCACCGGCGATCTGATTACGCCTTTGAGCACAAGAAAATGACTGGTGTCGGATAAACTCCTCGAGTTATGTTTACACTTTCTAGAGCTAAATTTGATCCAATTTACCTCTAGGATATCATTCAATACTGAAGATCTGATATACACAAATACATGGCAAGAACAGTTAGGATGGAGTTTCAGTCCATAACCTATAATGAGCTGTCTATGTGTGTGTGTCCAGAGTTTTTTTTGTGAGCATATGCCTTTTTCAATATAATCTTCCAGTACTCAGAGAAAAAACCTGGCAATCTAAGCATAGTTGTGTCTAAAAAAAAAAAAAAAAAAAAAGTCTTCAATCTTCAATCAAATGTATAATTTGATTGGGCTATGGTGGATCTGGAACTTATCTCAGGTGCACTGGGTGTGTGTGAGGAGAGAACGAATCCTGGATGGGGCGCAAGTCTGTCACAGGGCACCACACACCCATTCACGCACTTACTCACTTATCTAGGAGCAATTTAGAATTTTTAAAAGTAGGACTGCTATTTTAGCAATGTGTTATCCAATTTATTGTAATATAAATATATATTTATTGTAAACCCTAAATATGCTCCCATGCTTTCATTTCATTTCAAACTCAGCTTAATACATTACCCTTAAAAAAAATTAAAAAGAATGTAGAGGTAAACCTTATACTGTACAGAGACACTGATGTGTCTCCTGCAGTGCTAGAATGTAAAATACAGATGTTACCCAACACGGAATGTACTGTAATTCATGCAAGCATGTTTTCTTTGGTATGCGCTGTGGTTTTCTTTGGTATCAGTACTGCAGGGTAAATACAGTAATAATTCATCATCACAAGCCGTGTTTTCCTCTATGGTCTGTCTGTGTTCTCTCTACAGTACAAAAAAAATGTATGCAGTATTATATTTAATTATAATTACTGTTATAATTTAGAATTTCCGTTAATATTTATGGTACAAAATTTGTAATTTACATTGTTCTTGTTCATGACATGAGAAAAGCCATAAAAAATTGCGGAGGATATTTGTTATTTCCATAAAATTGCAGGATTTTCTGCGAACAATTATTAGTTAGGTTTTACAGAAAATTCCGCAAATGACTGAAGCTGACACCATCTGAACATGCCGCCTTCGCCTGCATTTAATCCAGCCCTAAAACACACCTCTGTGTGTATTTTTAAAGAGCATGCCGAAATCCTGGACTCATCCTGGACTAACACAACAGCATCAGAGTCTAGTCTGATTATAACATATACGCCAGAAATACTGTGAATACTCCAGTCAAATTTAAATAACACTAACAGCAGGTAAACTGAGGGCTCGGGTGTTTTTGCTAGCTGTGTACATTTAGGGACTTCACTGTCGCCCTGATTTGTTGCCATTTCTGACTGATATGGTGATTAACTGCCCTAAACACCTGCTCTGATTAAATCCCACCTTTGTGCTCAAGAACTAAGAGACAAAACTCTTGCAATGCAGAAGATAGGATTAGTCAGAAAAAGAGTTTTAGATCATCAGCTCTGCTGATCAGTGTCAGTTTTAGTTGACCATTCCCTTCACTTTGCTTCACTTCACTGTTTCCCTGCAGTGAAGTGTATGTATTCCCTGTATGCTATACAAGATATATATGGTTTAGCTGATAACAATTTACTGTTTTATAAATTATGTGACGTGGCAGATCGTACACGTCGCATGTCTCAAACGTCTATAAAAAAAAACTCTCACTTTTCAATTGACTGTTACTGTAACAATAAACACCACCTTTCAGCTTCCATGGTGAGGTGCAATACAGTTACAACTGCCCAGACTGTATGAAACGGGCATTTGAGTTCTATTATAACTACAACTGGGTTTTATGTTATTTACTCACTACAGTCAAATGTACTGAGTAAATATGTTTAAATATGTTTGTGTGTCTACATGCTTTGTGCCCTTACGGTGAGGTAGAGTTGAGTCTGCCCACAGCCCTGCAGTCATAGAAGGTGATATTAGTGTCAGACACGGTGACTTTCCCAAACATCAGTGCTAGCCTGATAGTCATGTGATCTAGAAAAAAAAGAGAGAGAGAGAGAGAGAGAGAGATCACAACAATCCACAAATAATACAATACTGACTGAGAATCTGATCTCAGACCACCACCACTTTTATGTTCCGACTCATCACAGCTAATGATTTGAGAGTTTCTAAGAGTCTCTAAGAGTGTAAGGACGGAGAAGAATTACGCTAAGCTATTCAGATTGCTGACGTGTCACTCTATCAATCTGATGACAGAGATGTCTACAGGCGCGCGGGGAATCGCTGTTTGCTGAACTCCATCACTGCGATCTGATCCTGTGATGTTTACTGCTTAAGCATGCCTTCTGGAAATTCTTTTCTCTGAGGAGGCCACTTAAGATGCAGAGATTTCACAAGTTGTATGGGATTATTTTTTTTTGCTTCTGTTTTTAACATAATTATTTATTTTTAACTATCTACGGAAATGCCTCATTTCCATGGCATGGCATATCCTGTTTAAACCTTGTAAAAAAAAAAAATAAAAAATAAAATATATATATATATATATATATATATATATATTCCCCAGTGTGAATTTGCATGTCTCACAGGCCGAGAGAGTTGGAAGTAATTACCTCGGCTAGAAGCAGAAGGAGCAAAACCACTCACCACTGCCTGGTGGACTCGGGGGGAGGAGCATAGGTTGTGGTGACTGACAGGTGATTCTGTTCCCTTCCACAATGGCAGGTCCGGCGGGTAAATTTCCGAAGGCACAAGACAGAGACTCATTTTGAGACAGTGCTGGCAATGGCATCACCGTAAAAGAAACCTGTAACAAAAAGAGGAAGGCAAAAAAAAGTTAGTCATTATTATTTTTTTTTACTACAGAATGTTGCCAAGGCTTCAGCTGTGAATGCTAAGCAGAAATCTCAGCCAGTTATTTTTTCCACTCTGACTGCTTCCATCCAAGATATTCAGATATTCAGTGTGTGTGTGTGTGTGTGTGTGTGTTGTCAGGCTGCCGCATTCATCGGGGCGTGTGTAATGAGTAAACTGGTGTGTGCTGAGGCGCATTACATATCAGACTGTCTCACGCTGACTGACAACTAATTCCATAACTGCTCATTACACTAGCTCCGGTCAAAACACTGACACAGTTTACACTCAAAAAAAAAAAAAAAGCATAGTTTGGGAGCATTTACACAGTAAATATGGTATCGTTGTTGGTTCTTTTTTTTCCTGCACACTGTAGAGATGCGTGCATGTGTGTGTTGGGACGTGAAACTTGAAATTAAATGTCAAGGGATTTCACCAATGCGGGAAAGCGGGTTTAATTGAACTTCTTACCATGGTGGTGTCTAAGTTTAAATCTCTCACAAAACACGACAGTCATGACAAAAGTACCAGAGCAGAAAAGTTATACAAATAGTTCTCGTTTAGTGTCGGATAAAAAAAGTAAGTACTTTAGTGTATGGCTTCACAAGAAGAAGACAAACATTTAGACAGACACGTCGCGGGTATCACTTGTCTATGATGTTCTTGTTTTAGACGGGCGTTACATAGTAATATGCTATAGAGCTACAATAGCTATAATCTTTTGCTTAGAGAGTTTCTTTATCTGGATATCGGGCTTCTAGGTTTCTCATCCTCTCTCAGCAAACAGGTAACAAAATTCCAGCCGTGATGTGTGATCTGTTTTCAGTCATTTTATCAGAAAGTTCACAAAATGCCATCTTTTATCTGCACTCGGGGGAAAAAAAAATTAAAAACAAAAAAAATTATATATAATATATATATATATGCAGTTGCAAAATAACAGATGCTCAAAAAGTGTCTGAAAACTTTCCATGGCTTTGTGTCACATAACTTTTTCTCTGTATTGTTTTAACCAGGAGCTCATTAACAGGAAAAACAGGAAAATATAAAACTAAAGTGAAAAGCGTGATCCTAAAAGCTGATTAAAAACCGAAGATAAAGATATCTTCGTGCTCGCATGACTGTGATGTTCTATAAATAGATCTGTAATCTTATAATGGGATTGTGTTACAGTGTGCGTTAGGACAATCTCGTGTTAAACTGATGCGTTGGTAGAGATAGCGAAAAAGAGACGTGATATTTTATTACGAAAAGTCATGCTGACTGAATAGGAATATACATAAAAAAAAAGGTCCGGTTTTTGTATTTCGAGAGAATATGAGTTACGCAGATGTTTCATCAGACGAGCATTTTGTCAGTAGGAAGAAAGTAAAGCTGCCTTCTCTGCTTCATAGTCATCTGAGAGTGAGTGAGAGAGACAGAGACAGAGCGTGAGAGAGACAGGGAGAGAGAGAGAGAGAGAGAGAGAGACAGACATTTTTCCTTTTAAAACTGGTAATACTGAACTAACACACCAGCCTCAGCTTGTCAGTGTGAGCCTTTTTTATTTTTTGTCAGCACACTGAAGAAAAATCAGTTGTTCCTGCTGCGCGGTGCATGACCCGTGCTATGACTAAATCGATAGATCAGTTTTCTCACTGTCTTTTTATTTTCAACAGGTATGTGACTAACTCTTATAGAAGCACCAGATTGAACTGGAAAATCTATCTTTATTTTAGGTGTGTAGGAGGGAAGGGGTTTGAAGAAAAAAATATAATCTCTTGAAACTGAAATTAAAACTGACATCATGATCTGTATAATATGTTGCATCCATAACATTACAAAATGTACGTTTAAAAAAAGGATACATTTTGGGAAACAAAATTATTGACCTGTTTCACCACAGACGTCTAGAAATCAAACATTCATGAATGTAAAAGAAAAGAAAAACCTACTGCAGTGCATTTCACCATGTCAACCTACAAAAACAATAAAGCTATTCTACACACTCGTTTCTTTGTTGAAATTGTGTGCTCTTGAGCTTTGTTCTATTTATTTTTTTTAAATATGACAGAAAAATAGGATCTGTGTACTCAGAAAAAAGATTCTGGATGATTATAATACTTTTAAATTGCAGCACCTGAAAAATCCTTCTTGTTTTTTCAGCCAGCATTTCATCTTTCTTCACCGTCAGCCCTCTTGCTATTTAAAAAAAAAAAAAAAAAAAAAAAAACGCACTGTCATCAGGTGCTGACGGCAATCTTTAATCGACTTTCTCTGCTACTAGCTGCTCATTAACTGCTGATACACATCCGTGTCATTCAAGTTCATTTATTAATTTTAGCCTGGTGATGAATCTTTAATGAGGAAAACATTAAAGAGAAGAGAAGAAAAAAATTTGACAGCTTTTTTGACCAAGATGTGGAAGTCAGCAGGCGGAATAGGTAACCATGGCAGGATTTTCTCTGTTTCAAAATGAGGTGGAGGTCGTGCCATCCTGATCTGATGCCATCCATATACCGTGTCTTCAACTGACTTAAACGAACTAGGTTGGGTACACTATGGATGTGGTGCCAGTCCATCGCAGGACACACACTCTCACACTCACTCACACACTATGGGCAATTTGGAAACACCAATTAGCCTAATTTGCATGTCTGAAGATGCAAACTCCACACACACACACAGACCCGATGCTGGACTTGAACTGGACTTAACAACTTTTAAGTATGCATGACCAGCACTTGATCGGACTTATGCTTTGCAGACATGATTACGTAGAAAATGATTAAGCCACATACACTGTCACACACAGAACACAATGTTAACTGTAATGTGATCCGACTAAAAGTGAAAAGATGGAGATCTTTGTCTGTGACCCAACGAACAGCACTGCCACAAAGTAACACGTGCGTTTATTATAAGCCATTATCCAACTAAACTCCACACACACCCTAGAGGTCCCAGGCCACTGTGGAATCAACTATGCCGCCACAAACATTCATCTTCTATACGGCTCATCTACATCTTCGACAGGGTGCCAATCCACACACGCTCAAAAACAGGCAAACTGGGAATGGCAATTAGCCTAATCTGCATATGTTTGGACTGTGGGAGGAAACCGGAGTACCCGATGACTATTGTTGCAACACATTTTTGCGTCTGTGATGAAAGACGAGGCCAGAATCCTCAGTGTGGATTGAAACACGCCACCTGGTCTGAGTTCAAAGTGCAGCGGTAGCCATCATGACCATTATTATTACACACTTCAAGCAGGTAAACAGCGACTGCCTGCATTCAGTGGCACTCTCGAACCCTCTCATTTTCACGAACGTCCCCGCTGTGATAAAAGGCACCGTGCTATTTTCCTGTCGGTCTCGTCCGTCACGGTTTTGCCAACAAACGCATTAAGATGGTTAACGACAATGTTGTGTGCGTGCCTCGGAATCCCAGCATAGTAGAAATATCTAGAATATAGTATGTTTCCTTTTTCTGAGGGGGTTAATTTCAGCCTTTTTTTTTTGCACTCCTAGCAGGCTGTTCTTACCCTGATAACCAAACTACCCTACTGCACACTGCCTGAAGTACTGGCTGTAAAAACATGCTACAAGATTGTGTGAATGCAAACGTTGATACCAAACTGAAATTAGTGATAAGTGAATGGAGCTTATCTACTAGTCTAGGCAGTGCCAGTTTTGTGTTTATGATACTGATGGCTTAGTAACTGCCCGGGCCACAATGCAGCAGTGTTTAACCTTATCTGCACCGTGCCAGTGCGAGTCCGCACTCAGCCACCATACACTCAGCAACACCCATAATCCGACTCGATCGATTCATCGTTTTGGCAGCAGATACTGCTTAGTCCCTGAGATCAGTAATAGAAAAGGAAGCTTTTGGTAAAAACCTAAGTGGCTCTTTTTTTTTTTTTTTAAAGAAAAAAACTAAATGACGAAAAGAATTGCTTACCAGAATAATTACAGTAGTAAGTACTAGCTAATTTTGCAAACATGCTAATAATCTGAGCTGCAAGGTTGTTATCTTGTAAATCTTGTAAGCTAGCAGAGCTAACTCGCTACTACGTAGGTAGAACTGCAAAGTATTCTGGGACACAACTGCTAACCCTAACTCACAGAAACAACAACAATACATCCTCAAAACCCTCAATTAGCACCAGAATCACTAAACACATATAAGCAAATAAACGACACACAATAGGGGCCAAAAGTTTAAGGACACCTGTATGTGGTTCTTCCACAAAGTTTTGCAGCACAGAATGTATTTTTATGCTAGATTTCCCTTCCGTAAAACTAAAAACCATACACATATGCACTTAAGCAAGGTCCATGAAGACATAATTACTGTTAATGAAAGAACTTAAGTTTCCTGCACTGAGTACTGATTGAAATTAACCCCCGCTGAACATCTTTGGAATGAAACATCATCTGCACCTGGGACTTCCTCGTTCAACACCAGTACCTGACCTCAGTAATGCCCTTGCGGCTGAATAAACACAAATCCCTGCTCCAAATTCTAATGGAAAACCTTGACAGAATCTAAAATAGGATGTTCAACAAATACCTTTGGGTGTGATGGGCATGTGATCACTAACTTTAGGTCATGTGGTATATATTCACACTCCTTTAAGGAGACACAACAAAAAAAAATATCTCGGAAAAACCTCACATTTAAAGGTAGGACTTTCGTAAATCCGACAAAGTGAGTCTTATACGCCTTTGACACAAACATACAGTGTAAAGCATACTAATCCAACTTGACTAAATCTCTGTCCCCTGTCCTCTTTTCCCATATTCCCCACAAAAATCGTAACTACACCTAAGGAAATTAATCTCACACATGTCAAATGTAACAGTGTTGTCTCTGCGCCTTTAAATTGCGAGGGTAATCTCGGACGCCATTTTGTCTCAGAGCTGTTTTCCACAGTATTGGACTGTGAACTCTGTTTTGTTGAGGATTTTCCAAAATTAGGATTATTCCCCATCAGGACTGCTTTACAGGACAGACATTTTCTAGCATAACTGATTCATTGAAACCGGTGGAGCCGACTCATTTCTCTCGCACCCATAAACGCGCACACACACAATATACCGGACTTTAGACATTTTATACTCATACACCTAAAATATTGTATATAAATTTAAATATTGGTATCTGGTGCACTGCAGTGTCTATTTTTTGTATAATACACATGAGCTAATTCCATGATTTGTTTGCATCTGCAAATGTTCATAGAACCGCGTTCCATTCATATCTGCAGAAATTCGTAACTTGAATGTTCATTAGTCGGGGACTGCCTGTATTTAGAACCTGCAATGAAAATGTACTAATTTAAATAGATGAGAGTTTCTATATATGATCATGTGAGCTGTAGTGTGAGGGTGCACCTCTGTCTGTTCCTCACGGCTCTGAATGGCTGGATCCAGACTCTGGATGGACACGCACTGCCGATCATGACCGTAACTCCACAGCCAGTGATGAGGCTCCAGATGCCGTTTACAATCCAGCTTCCGTGTGCACCTAAAAGACACACACACAAGTTTACTATTAAGATTGAATTTTGATAAACGTCATGTTAACGTGTGACATGCAAAAAAGAAAACATGACAGAAATATGGCCTTGAATAATTCCATTACGTATCAGTATAAATACTGTATTGTTGAGAGTAACAGAATAACAAGCTGTGAGAAGAGGAAAGGAAGGAGCAGGATGATGATATTAGAAAAGACGTAGAGAAGGAAGGAGTCTTACCTGCCCTCTAGTGAGCACCATCCGCAGTAGGGGTCTCGGACAGAGAGGCATGAGTGACAGTCTGAATGCCTTTCACACTGAGCCACTGGCAAACGTGTTACCTAGGAAACACACACATACACACATACACAATTATGACACTGAAATAACTCCCTCAGTGTCAAATATGTAATGTCGTGGCCGAATCGTCTTTACAAAAGCTCTTGGACCACCCCTCATGTCTTCATACTAAATGTAGATTAAATGAAAACAAATATTTTACTGCGACAGGCTGCAAAATGCACAAGCTTTAAATAGCTTTACAAATTAGTTATTTATGTAACAACCTCAGCAGCGACCTCATTTCCCCTCTCATCTGTTTTGACCATTCAGCATTCAGCATCAACTGTAGACTAATCACCGGCCTGATCATCTGCACCTGTTCATCATCTCACTGGTTCATGTCTTAAGTTAGATCTTTGAATGATTCAAATAGGTCACTGTGTGGCTTGACAAACAAACCAGAAATGTTTTTTTTTTTTTTGGCTCAGGTACAGGGACTGAACTAATAATGAGAGACAAAAACCTGTCAAAAATGCAGCAAAAAAAAGGTCCTGGAGAACTATTCCTCAAGGCTACATGAAAACAAAAACCTACAAGAACATCTGGCTTTTTCAGGCAAAAATACGAAGAAATAAATGAGCATCAAGACTTTTACACAGTCTCCGTAACAACTGAAAACTACAGGATAATTAATATTTGAATACTAACTCAATAAAGTCATTACATTCTAAATACAACCTGTAAAGGAATAATCTCAGTATCTTGACTACTGCTTTGTGTTCTGACGGGACGGATCGCCTTTATCTGTTCTGATCAGCGTAGCAGCAGTTAGTGCCATTAATGATGTGATTCGGAATCCACTAACACACAGCAGTGAGGATTTTAAAACTGTTGTACAAAGTCTTCTTGTGATACTGCATGAAGGTTATGAGCTATTTTCACAGCCAGGTGTTTTCACACATTTCAGTTAAACCGACTGTAGGTTAGTCATTAGGGCTGTGTTCACACTTAGAGAGAAAAAAAAAAAAAAAAACACTGGCTGCAAAGAGTTTTGTGCTGATGAAAGGGGGAAAAAGCAGCCAGTGTCAAGCACGCACTGTAACCATGGTGATGCTGCTAGCGCTGAGTTCTGCCTTATGTTTAAGGTTTCTTTCGCAGTCATGTGCCGCGTGACACTCACTCGCAGCATGTATGTCTGTACATCCTGGATGTTCTGTCAGAATATACCACAATGCTGATCTGAACATGAGCAGACTGTAGTTGCATAAAGAAAGTCGTTCAAATCAGATTTAAATCGAAACAGCTTTAAACGTATAAATGCTTCTAAATTGCGTGTTGGCACTAATTTCACTTCAGAACCGTAGACTTTATTAAAAACCCGGACAAACCTGCTGTGATGTCACCCGTAGGTGTCTGAAGAAGCTCGACTGTGGGCGACCTACTTAGTCACCTCAGTTGCCACAAGCTAGCTGGCTGCACTTGGGCTCAGCTAAAATATGAAGGTGGTTAACATTAGTTTATATGCTGATGTTACTTTGCGTTTGATTGAACTCTGTCACCCGTATCCCTACACGTCATCCTGAGTCGACTCCATTTCTTGTAGTAAGTTAAACTACAATGATTACAGTTAGCTGGTTAGCTAAAGTGATGCACAGCACACAGCTAGCGGTTGACACCTGCATTGCAGCTGCCACCCCTAATTATGAAAAACTAGTATGGCTTAATGTCATTTTTACTGATGAATTACATAGAAATCCACCCCCTGTACAATTGAATACAGATGAATGTGAATTCTAGCTTTGAAGAACAGAACTGTTTTTTTTTATTTATTTATTTTTTTTATACCAGGCTGCAAAAGTTATCTTTTTGTGAATTTTGGCATTTTAACCTGGGCCTCTATGGGGATTGACTCACTTTTGTAACCTAGTCCTGCACGGTTTTGGCACTTGGACTCGTTTTTCAGAACCGGAGGTTGTCCCTCTGTCCGAATGCAGAAGTGATAGAGTCAAGGATAGATCTGTTTCCTGTTCTTATGTTGTTTTGTTACTTTTTATTGAAAGTGTGCTGAAACACGAGCAGGCTTGGCTAAAATTCCTCCTGTCTCCTGAATCTTTCCCCTGCACTCTCACGCACCCTGGCTGTATATGATCATGTACTAGTCTACCTAACCCATATATTACTTTACCAGATACATCAGCTGAAATACAATACTATACATGTACAAGATCTTGGTTATTTAGGCAGAACACTCCATATAGCTTTCTCTGATATGGTGTTGACACAGTGAATTATTTAAAGGAATGTTAATGACATTAAGTTGTTAATGTTTATCCCACGGTTTCTGTGTTTCAGAAACATCCTCAACTTGATTCTATGACAAAAGCTTATGTTTCTTCGAAGTGAACAATTTTGTGAAATGAATTTTAAACAATATTTTTCCCTCAGCTTTAGCCAGTTGTGTGTGTACCTGTGGTCAGTGTGTGTAAGTGGGTCAGAACTCCCACAGGGTCATGTGTAATATACAGAGTAAACATGGCGAGTGTGTACACTGCCTAAGGCCAACAACTTCACCCACACACTGCCAATAAATCGCTATGTTACCTCTATTACTTACTGCTGTTTGGAGCTGTGTGTGTGTTCATGTGTGTGTGTGTTTGTGTATGTGTTTGTTTGTGCATGTGTTTAGTTGAGCATACCTTCCTCTCAGTCATGATGTAAACACTGCGTGAGGTGGAGTCCAGCAGGAGATCAGCGTTAATGGGGCTCTGGGGGTCCACCCTCACCGAGTCATAGTGAGAACCTGAACCATTCACATGGACGAAGACCTGCACACACACACACACACACACACACACACACAAAGTCATTCCAAGTCATACTAAGCATTTGAACCATTTGGATATACAGAAACACACACACATACACACTCAGCGTAAGTCATACTGAGAAAGTGAACCATTAATATAAACCTGCACACTCACACACACACACACACTCTCTCTATCTCTCAATCTCTCTTTCTCTCTCACACACACACACCAACATACCAGGTCATACAAAACATTTGCATCATTTTCAAACACACACACACACACACACACTCCATATCTTGCCTAGTCATACTAAGCATCTGAACCATTTACACACACACACACACACACACACACACACAGCTTGTGAACCATTAATAAAAACAAAGACCTACACACTCACACACACACACATAGTCTCTTCCTCTCTCTCTCTCTCACACACACACACACACACACACACAAACGTACCAAATCATACAAAACATTTACATCAATTGCAAAAACACTCACACACACAGAGTTATATTGAACATTTGAACCATTCACATGAACAAATGAATACACACACACACACACACACAAGTTATACTGAGCACCTGAACTATTTGTACTCACACACACATTTTCCTTATTACTTATTAATGTACACAGAGCCATACAGAGCGCCTGTTCAATTCATATGAACAAACACCTGCAGTCACACACTTAATGCTATAGGAGAGACAAACTAATCCACACATTAAAGCACCACGTACATTAGAACGGAGTGTGTACACACAGCCGTTACACACACGGCCACACGCATCTCAACACAAAATGAGACAAGTGTGCGTTCAAATGTTCAGTTGCGGCTCGAACTACAACATTATGTCCTTTAAACTGTGCTCTGCTACTCATACCTACTCAATGCTCACTCTGTGTGTGTGTGTGTGTGTGTGTGTGTGTGTGCGCATGTGTGTGTGTGTGTGCCCTTTAGCAAACTCATGGCAGGGTAGGTGTTAAGCTGGACTGAAACTAGCCGGAGGAACTCGATGCTGTAAACACTTGTGTTTGGACGTTAATATTTTATTCAGGCCCGGAGCTGCTGCAGCGGCTGTCACTCCTATCTGCCTACCCACAATGCACCACGGGGGGTCCAGCTGCCCCGGGACAAACACTACTCACCAAGATAAGCCCTCTCATCTCTTTTACATTCACACAAGGCACACAGACTTGTAAACACACACATAAACACACACACACATACCCAACAAAGTTGTTAAACAGACTCAGATTTGAATTTAATTAAATTATTTACGAGGGTGAGTCATAAATTATCTGCACATATTTTCATATCTAATTTTTCTACATAATCTCCTTGTACTTTGTCTATTTTGTCTATCTGTCAACAAATATTTTTTGTATTCCCTCATTAAACAATGTATTAGGCTGAGCTCGAGCCATGAATGGACCGCTGTCTCCGTCCTCGTAGGGTTGCTTTCAGGGGACCAAACAGGTGAAAGTCCGATAAAGTGAGATCAGGACCGTAGGGCTTTAATAACTTAAAATAAAGTTTTTGCAGAGGGTTGACAGTGTGGGCAGAAGTGTGCAGATGTGCATCGTCATGCAAGATCATGACGGTCTTGGATATCAGTCTTCTACGTTTAATCTGAAGTTTAGGCTTCAGCTCTTCAATAAGCGTCTCACTGTAACGAGCACTGTGGATTGTTGAACCTTTTTCCTGATAATATTCCAATACTGGCCCTTGAGAATCCCAGAGACCTGTAAGCATCGATTTTCACACTGATGGTTGACTTTTTAACTTTTTCTCGGTCAGCGATTGAGGATGTCTTCGTTCTGTACGCGTAGTGATGAATCTGCATCTTGTGACCAGTAACGATTCTCCTTAAGAAACGTTCACCTTCCTTAGAGTCCAAATTTTGTTTGCAGATATCTAAACGTTTGTGTTTATGCTCTTCTGTGAGTTGTTTCAGCACCAGATACACCCTCAGACCACAAAAAAATAAAAATAAATCACTGCACACTGCTCTTCCTTTGTGCAAATCACAAGCGGGGTGTCCATTTTCGCTCGTGCCGCAGTTACCAATGTATTGATGTAACACGTTCACACCTGAATGCATGTGAGATGTTTTTCATGATGCCTGAGACAAAGCAATCATCACAATGAAACAATCAGTTTTAAATTAAAAAACTGTTTGTTTAACAACATATTGCAATTTCTTAACAAAGTAAAACATAAAATGTTTAATCACTGATTGTTTTCATGTATTATTTTCAGCACAGACGTGTCACAGTCCTGCCTTGAAGGGTACATGGGATCTGGAGCTAGAGTTTGTTGTATGGCTGCAACATTTTCATCCCTCTCTGTTATAAAATTATATGACTTCTAATAGCTAGTAATATCAACTATCACTGAACTATAGCTAAACTGTAAAAACATACAGTATATAGGTGGAGCTAGCTTGTTACATAAATTTTTTTATATTTTATTTTATTTGTATTAATTAGCTGGTTTATGAATTAATCTAGCATTACATTTATTTTATGTAACACCAGGTTTTTTTTCTGTCACAAAACAAAACTGCTCCCGTTAGCCAATTTATTATTTGTCAGGATTATCTAACACAAATTTACAAATAATAGATACTCTGTATGTTAATATTCATGTCCATCGCATCTGTGGTTTGGTTCGGTATCACTGCAGGAGAAAGAAAAAAACCCTGAAGGATAATACATACTGTACAGGGTGGGCCAAAAGTCCATGTCCTTAGGCATTTTTATTTTTTGAGACTTTTGTTTTTGATTTCATATGCAAGATTGCTTTGGGACTTCAGGACCATATTTAAAATTACTCATATCACATACATCTAGGTACTGTATATTTATTAATTTTCCATACCACTTAAGTCTGTAGTCTGTCTAGGGCCGTGGGGGGTCTGGAGCCTAAACCAGGGAACTCAGACCACAGAGCCACACTGTATGGAGTGACAACCTTTCACAGGGCACAAGCACACACTCACTTACACACCAAAACACATGTTATGGGCAATTTGGAAACATAAATCAGCCTATGATGTATAATTTGTGAGATGGATGAAAGACAGTCTCCAGTGAGAGGAGACTGCAGTACCCTGAGGAAACCTACAACGCACACGGACAACATGAAAGCTCATCACGTATAGACCAGAGGCGAGATTCAAACCCCCTACACTAGGAATGTGAGGTGCCAGTGTGTGTTTGTGTGTGTGTGTGTCTATATATATATATATATATATATAT
>JAQMYJ010000040.1:4540919-4554843 GCA_030014305.1 Clarias laeviceps | reverse complement strand
GTCCGAAAATCCTTGCATGTTGCTCTTCAAGTCGTTTTGTTCAGAGTTCACTCCATCTGCTTCTGTTACTCGAGCAAAGTTATGTTCCTTGTCCTGTCACCGGTTTGCTACCTGAATGTGTTCACCCTTTCTGTGTCTCTCCCTTGATTAATTGACACCCTGCTGTTTCCTTTTCCTGTTGCCTCACTGTGACAAGTCGAATCATCATATAGTGAGTTCAGTTTTACGCACCCATGTTATTACTTCTACGCTTGGAACCCGTTGTTTTTTTTTGTTTTTTTTAACAGCCCCTAATAAATATTACTCTTATTTACTTCTGATTGCCTTCACTAACCACATGTTACACTTCACAACCATATGCATGCAGGTATTCAAAGTAAATACATCCGTCAACCTTTGTCGTTTAGCAAAATAAGGGTAGAAACTGTTTCCTTAAAGGTATACTGGTTGACAAATTTCTTAATTATACCCAAGGGTGTAGAAGAGGAGGAATTTGGGAGTTGGTGGAGATGGTGATGCTCCTTAGGTACCATCTCAACAGCACTGCAAAAAAACTTTCTCCACCATCCAGCTGTAAAACATCCAACACACACTTGTATTAGCCCCTTAAGCGTCTCAAAACTAATCGAAGTGCTTAGAACTGCATTTTTTGTAAAGTAAAGACCCAGATCAGCGACTGATGAAATTCTAATTAGCGCCTGTAGGCTGAAATACTGGTCTGTACTTTGCTAAGACAGATGCTTTCTTTCTTTATTTCTTCTTTTTCCTTTCCTGAAGAGCTCAAAAACTCTTATCCTTGGCTCATTTGCTAAGAGAAAAAAAAGGCTCACATGTTTTAAATGTGCCTAAATCATCCACCGTGTCATGATTAATGTGACAGATTACAGTGCTGAGTAAATGTTGTATGGCAGTCATCTTCCTGAAAAATAAAAAATATAATTCTTCTTCTTTATCACTGTGTGTCTCGTTTTTATTAAGTATGAATAATTAAAACAAGCAATCTTTTTTTGATTGAGCATCTACAGCAGACAATCTTCTCTTCGTCATGCAACAGCTCATTGTTATAGAACAAAGTAAAGCAAAGTCAATTATGAAATTTAGGTCATGGAGTAGTTAATAGTGTAAATAAACAAACAGATAGCTAGATTAGTTGTGCGCACTTTTGAAAGCAGCCCATGTTCCACACGTGCTTTCATTATCATTTCAAGACATTTTCTCAAACAACCAACTGAAACAAATCAAGAGTCCTGTTACATATTTATTCTCAACTTGTTTACCATTTAATAACTCTTATTGTGACACATGATCATATAACCCTGTTTGCAGGATACATGTAGCACATGTCTACATTTAGTTAGGAATAAAAACACATACGGGTGTGCTGTTATAGGAAAACAATCTATGATGGTATGGTGCGTTATTGCCAGATTTGAATTTAAATTATTTTTAACAGCTCAAAGGTGATTATTTTCCAAAAAACACACTTTCTGAAGTTTTTCATGATAATCCCCGTATAACAGAGGAATTTCACTCATTCATTCATTTTCTATACCTCTTTATCCTGTATACCGAGTTCGCGGGAGGCCTGGTGTCTTTCCCAGGACACTTTTGGGCATACACTCTGGGTGGAGTGCCAATCCATGGCAGGGCACACACTCACACAAACTCATTTGCACAAAACTGGCAATTTCGGAACGCCAATTATCCTACTCTGCATGTCTTTGGGAGGAAACCGGAGAACCCAGGGCACACCCACTGAGCACGGAAAGAACATGCAAACATGCAAAAAAAAAATTATAAATCGACCCTGGAGGTGCGAGGCAACAGTGCTGACCACTACACCACCGTGCCACCAACAAAGAAAATTGCAATTTATTATTATTATTATTATTATTATTAATAAAACATCTTTTTATTTTATCCATGTAGACTTACATGTTAATTCCTGTTATCAGATACTCTCTGTCTCAGCTATAAACAACCTCACCTATTTGTTCCCTCTCTTTTAAAAAATGAACCAAAACTCCTGAAAACTTTCCTGTGGTTCAAAAACAGATACAGATACTGGAGACTCCTTCCAAGAATTATCCATTTTTCTTAAAATAAAACTTCACCATTAAACTGTGTCATTCTTTTATTTATCTTTTAGTACTTAGTTATAAGATATTTCATTGTTTAATATTCAGGAGTTTAAATCTCCTGTCCAGTCTGCGTATGTGTGGAGTTTGCATGCTCTACCCATGTTATGTAGGTCTGAGGCACTCCTTCCTCCCCCCAGAGTCCAGAAACATGTGCTGTGAGCTGACTGGCATTTCCAAATTGCCCATAGTGTATGACTGTTTATGCACCTGCGCCTGATGATAGGTTGGCACCACTTTCCAGGGTCTCCCTCCCTCAGCCTTGTGCCACGTGTTCCCTGGCTCTGGGCCTTCATGAAGCAATGCTGAAACTAGATGGATGGGTTTGCATTACTGCTGTTATTAAATCGACAATCACCTTCTGACCAATCAGAATTAAGAATCCGACAGCTCTGTTAGAATAAGGGGTAGACACACCCTAATCAACCCCACCCCAGCCCACACTCACATCCCCTCCAATTCCATTGTTTACACTGTACATATTGCAGTTGCGCCAAGCATTGGTGAGGTGTGTGTGTTCCACGTTAGTGTTACTCTAGAACTGCAGCTGTTCAGTCGGCTGACAGACAGACAATAGCTGGGCGTAGAGAAAGAGGGGGGAATGCTGAGCGTTGGCATACGATTAAAGGCAACTCTGAACACACACATATATATATATACACACACACACACACGCGCGTATAGACATACAGACTCAAAGCACTACTACTATTCCTTTCACAGCTACACCTTTAAAATATGTGTTAAACATGGTGTTTCTGTGATGTTTACGACCACAAAGCGTTTTTCTCTGTGTGAGGTTTTAAAATGAAACCAAACCATAGCTGAATGAGCCGGGGTGTGTTGTGGTGACAGTGTCAGTGTGTGTGTGTGTGTGTGTGTGTGTGTGTGTGTGTGTGTGTCTGACTGAGCTGTGGGGGAGGCAAGGTGGAGATTAGAGGCTCAGTGGTCAGTCTGGGTTTGTGGTGTGTCTAAACAGTGTGTTCATGCTGTGTTTTGCGTTGATCGTTGAAGAGTGGATTAAGAGTCAAACAGGAGGTTAGAACAAGAGGTCAGTAGGCCATTATGGGTGTGTCGTTGCATGTGTGTGTGTGAGAGTGCTTGTGGGATGTGGGTCAGCATAACTGAAACCAGCTGCAGATTTAAGCTAGATTTACCTCCAACACACACACACAAAATATCTCTCTTATGCACGCTGTCATACAAACATACACACATATGTATATACTGTATTTTCTCAAACCACACACACAGACACACAGTTGCTCTTTCATACAGACGCACCCTGCTTTGTGTCTTCCTCCCCCTGCAGCCCATTAAAAGCCCCCATGTGATTTTCCTCCTTCCTTTCACATGAACCTAAACCAGCACATCCTTTTCTTTTTAATTTTCTCATCTGTTCCTGAAATTAAAGTTTCCAATTTTTCAGAGTTTTCCCTCTGAACGTGTGCGGTGTTGAATTTGTTTAAATGCACACGCTATTACAAGCTTCATATCACATGACACCATATTGTGTTACAGATAATTAAGTAAGGGCACGAATGAATGAAACCTATTTCTTTAATTTTATGGCATTGTAATAACTTGCTCAACAGACCAATTGATTAATTTATATATATATATATATATATATATATATATATATATGCATTACAGAAAGAAGGAAAGCCATTTGTTCATTTAAAGCAGCTATTCTTTAGCGACCGCACTCGAAGGAATCATGCTGCTGTCATGTGACACTGGGACTATTGGAAAAAAAAAAAAAAACTTCTGACGCACTTCCTGGCTGGAAACCGCCGAGATCGTGAGGCCGAGCGGATATTTTGGAAACGAGTAAAAATAGGATCGACGACTTTTTCAGTGAGTCAAACCCGGACATGCCACAACATACTGTACATACAACTTCAAAATGCTTCTTCAAGCAGAACCGTTCCCTTGCTGTTACCACCATTGACATTGTTAGTTTTTTCTTCAAAACACGCCCGCACAATCATAGGCTGAAATTTAATCAAACCCACACTTCTGTTTGGTGAGAGTCTGACACTTTGTTTTGCATCTTTTGAGCTTGTTTCTACTTTTGGGGACAAGTTGTGTTTCTTTTGCATTTTACCCAGTGCAAATTTGGGAAGAAAAATTTATACTAGATAGATAAATAGATAGATAGATAGATAGATAGATGAATAGATAGACAGACTATTTATTACTCCCAAAAAGAAATTTATAAATAATGTTGCAGCAGTGAATTAGACTGTACAATAACTCTGATACAATTGACCTAACATTTCCAGTGCAAAAGGAGAAGTGGGGAAAGCAAAGTATTTTATGAGTTGTTTCTTGCTCACACAATTCAGAAGAACATTGTGAAAAAAATACAAATTTGAACTAAAACAAGACAAGGCAAAATCTGCTCCATCTAACCAGTGGGAACCATAGTTACAAACTTGTTCTAAAAATTTACTCTTTAATTATGGAACAGGAACAAAAAGTGTCCATGTTGGTTGACGGGTATCAAAAAAAACTTATTTTTAAATAGGGTGAAAACTTGCTTCTTCCCAACATACACTATATGATTAAAAGTTTGTAGATACTTGTCCATTGCTCCCAGAGGTGATTCTTCCTTAAAAGTTTGAAGCACACAGTTGTACAGAATGTCATTTTACACTGTAGAATTACAATTTCCTTTTGGTAGCCCTAAGGCTATCTTCACGTTACCAGCCTGAAGTGACTCAATTACGATTTCTTTTTTTTCTATTCGACTTTTTTGCCTCTGGCCGTGTATAGGGCGCTCACTGACGTCAGTCAGCACCAGTAGTGCGGAGATTTCATAGTAGCACAAGCAATAGCTGATAAAACAGCTAAAGGGAGGTGTCTGGCTTTCTTCCGTCTTCTGAACTGCAACAAATACAGCTGACTAACTTTTTGCAGACTAACTTATTTTTTCTCTACAATTCAATATGTTTAAAATGAATGAGTGGTCGCACAAACTTGATGTATCAAAGTGCACATACGTGCTGTTTCAGAGATTAGATGTGAACCATTATAACCATGAATCCAATCTGACCAAAAATCAGAATCAAGTAACGTGGTTTGTAAAGTAAACATTGCTTAAGAGGCCCAAAAAAGTTGCAGAGTCACAAAACAAGCTTCTTGAAGACATGGTGTGTTCAGGTTGCAATGGAAGAGCTCAAGTATCCCACACACAGCCCTGATTGAACGCAAAGCCACCGAACACTTTTGGAATTAACAAGAACAGGAGGCTCCTGAAAAGCCTCCTAAAAACACAAATCCCTACATTCGCGCACCAAATTCTAGTGAAATGCCTTTGTAGAAGAGTGGAGCTTGTTATAAAAGCTAATGAGAATGGGATGTTTGAATAGCACAAACGTGAGTGATGGTCAAGTGTCCACAATTTTTTTCCCCTACATAGCCTGTCCTGTTCATATCTGCAGAAATTCGTAACTCGGATGTTTGTAAGTTGAGGACTTTAAAACACAGTGAGGGAGTGGGAGACAGATAAAGAGAGAGAGAGGTGATGTTAAGACAGCACCACTACAGCAGAACAACTAGCATCTGCATCTGAGCAAATCACTGAGATGCCATAAATATCTGGTCTCTGAGTATGGAATTGGCCAGGCAGTGAATTTGTTCCAGTGGTTCCAGTCTCTTTTTCCTTCATATACACACACACACACACACACACACACACACACACACACACACAGTCCCTCAGTGCTATGTGGATTAGTGCTGTCTCTGGCAGCTTGAGCTTAATCTATGTCAGTGCTGAGGCAGCTGCCTCCCCTCTCTCTCTCTCTCTCTCTCTCTCTCTGCTCTACACGGATGTGATGTGAACCCAGGCAACCCTGATGAGTCTTCTGCATACGTTCCACTCTGTAACACCGTCCTCACCTCGCTGTCACACTCTGACCCTGCTAATGGGCTAAAAACGCTCCTCCAGACCTGACTATAAAACTGAAGGCGGAGTGGCAGAAAAGTGACAGTACTGTCGTATAAGAGGATGCAGTTTTCTTCTGAATAGAGCGTACAGGTTTACAGAATGGCTAACGTGAGCCATAAGTGAGCTAAAATACAGAACAAATTTTCATTGAAGTGCATGGATTAGCTCCAGCATCACCCTTTACAGCATAATATGCTAATGCACAGTAAACCAACCCCGAAATGCGACTTTGACAAATTGCCAGCCCGAGGCCATTTTTCTAACGCAATCATGAGGTAACCCACGCAAACTGAAAGCAATACACAATGCGAACTTCTGCTTAACCACTTTTTTTCGTACTACACTTTAAATGACTTAAATAGTGATTTGGATTTTTATACACTTTTATATGAAATATTTAAAGAGAAAACTGGGCAAAATCTTTTGGGGATATCTCTTATTGTTTCGTTTTTTTTTTCATAAAAGTCATAAAAAAAATGTCCAGGTACCATTTTTGTGCATTTCTAGTCATTTTATAAGTAGCGTTTATTGTTACTATACATCTATTCTTACTAAAACACAACCAAAGCATGCATGTTAAACAGTTAAGCGATTAGCCTAAGTCATTCATTAATCTTCATTAACTGGTTTATCATGGGCAGGGTTGCAGTGTATCAGGAGCCTGTGCCAGGATCGCTGGGCGTGAGGCGGGAATACACCCTAAATGGGACACCAGTCTATAAGTGCACAGATTCACACACTCAGTCACACCTACAGTAAATGCAATTTAGAGTCGCTAATCGGGCAGCTGAAGCATAAATGTCTTGCTCAGCGGTGGCTTTGTGGTGCTGACGGTTAAACTGCCTGGCGCTACCCATGCATGGAGCAAGTAAAGACAATAAATTCCTTCAAAATGAATAAAATACTCTTAACTATGCAAATTTACTCTTAATCCTGCAACGAAGCAGCACTTGATGAAATTCCCCTACAAATTCGACATTTTCTGCGCACGTAAAAAAACCTTGGCCGAGGAACTGAATAATGCTGCGCTGTTTGCAAATTACCACGCTAAACATTTCATCACATCACGACTTGTATCAATGAGAAATTATCATATAAATGGGAAGAAAACTGTCTAACTGGATCAGCCTAATCATTTCTTTCTGTTAGTCTGCTCATACAGGACAATCGTGTTTATTCACTACATTAATTATTTTGTCATGGTTAAAAAAAATCTGACCTTCACGGGATATAAAGTAGCTCTAACAACTTTTAAAATTGTGTGCTATTGTGTGCTGCAACGTTATTGTATGTGGATTTGATTCATGCTCTGATAAAAAATATGGTTCATTAGCCTCAGAAATTAGGTTTGCTTGATGTAACTAGCTACAAAATTTACAGCATGCAGTTTGCGGTAAGAATGTTGCCTATGCAAGGGAAAACTGTTGTAATAACTTTTCTGTATAATGTAGATACAGTAAGATTTAAAGGGTTTGGATTTATTTTCAACATTCTATAACAACACTGGATTTTTTTTTCCAATCTGCAGTACAAAATAACATGTATGGCATTAGATTATTAAGTAACAACAACAACATTCAGTTGATATTAAGACACAAAGGTCAGCTGTTCTGGAACAGTTCTGTAATATGTAAAAATAAAATAAAAAACATCAAGCACCATGATGAAACTGGCTCTCTTGAAGAGCTTCCCAGGAAGGAAAGACCAAACTATACCACTGAGTTAGCAGCCTTAGAAATCACCAATTTACATCACTTTGAAGATTACTGCATATTTTTAATGCCTTCAGTATTGTTTTTCAAAAACAAACAAACATGGAATTAGAAGGGGTGTCCAAACATTTGACTGGTAGTATAAATAAACAAAACCATCAGCACTAGCATTAATACTGCCAAATCAAAAATTTTAATCTATGCAAAAACCTTAAAAATTATCTACAGAGAAAAGTATTCCAAGACATTAAAAAATGAGCTGACAGAACAACAATCCAAAATGTTGAAAATCAACAGAAATATTAGTCTGAAAAGAACTGAAGGAAATCCATCAGCATTTTGCTATAACCCTCTTTGACCCCCAGATCTGATTTTTAAAAAAAAGAAGTGTTTCACATCAGGCAGATTTATAACGGAGAAGTCAACAAGAAATAGATGAACGATATAAAGTTATCACATTAAGGAAAGGAGATGAAAAAACTTTTAAACTGACCTTTACATACTCTATACTATTTGACCTACATGAGGTAAACATCCATGAAACCTAACTTACACTAAAGTTCTTGTTGGTTGAAATTAATTTCTTTGTCTTTTTTTCTCAATTTTGTCCTAAGGGCGTGCAAACTAATGCACTCAAGTGTATTTCTTTAACAGCAAACAATGATGTATAGAGCTAAACTTAATCCTTCCTGTACTACAGTAAAAACTTGAACTGCTTTCCTTTGTGACCTTTTAAACCCCCCCTACGCTATTTCCCTCTGTTTCTTAACAAACTCCAAACCAGAACTTTTTAGCGTTCTAACCTTTCACCAGATGTGCAATAATGAACTCTGTATTTTTTGTATTATCCAAATGTTATTATAGTTAAGACTTTTAGCACAACTTGTAAGCAACACAGAAAATATTTAGTGATGACTCACCGGACCAAGTTTGAGGCACTTGGAGGAGACTTCATATGCGATGTAGGCCTCCTGCTCTTTGTCTCCTTTCCCTTCCTGCGTATAGCACTGAAGCTGTGCCCGCTCCAGTGCCCGATCCAGCTCCTCCATGCTGTACAAACACAGGGCCGAGCGACCCGTGGGGGTAGGTGTCGACACCTGCCCTGCCGCCATTACGACAAAGATGGTGGCTTGTCCAAGGTGAGTTCCCATCGCGGCTGCCTGTGCCAGGTTGTAACCTCCTGTGCAGCTCAGTGGTACCTCCACATACGAGTAAAAGCTGGGGTCTCTGGCGCAGAGCCGTGATATGTAAGTCTGATAATCACGTGTTTTTAATGTATCACGGCGTGAGAACAGGAAATAAATATACGTGCCGTGATGGAGCGCCTTCACAAACTGGGTGTTGTACTGAGAGTAACTGCCCACTACCAGCTTCCCCAAGTCCTCGTGTGAAAACGCAGGAGAAGACTGGTAGCGCTCGAGGCGGCGCGTTGTTATTGGTGGAATCCCACCAGGCCCTTTGCTGGTATAGCCTCGTCCCACAAGCATGAGGCGTATGCCTTTGTGCTCGGTGAGCACGGCCACGGTGGAGACGCGAGGGTCATTGGCAGCTACGTACTGCGTGTCCACTGGGTTGGCTGTGTGGTACAGGACCTGGGAGACGTTGGCCAGGCTGCGCTTCTCGCAGATGCCTTGCAGCACGGTGCCACACACGATCAAGCTCTGTGCTTGGTACCCTTCCTGTTTCTCCAGCAGCAGCAGCTGGTTCGTGTTGTCAGTTTTCCGTGCCTCTTTGCAATTTTCAAGTTCGATCGGGGGTAAACAGTTGGGGCTGTCCAGCGTGGGTCCTGTTTTGCCCCATGAGACGAGCTGGAGGTCTGGGGAGAGGTGGTAGAGCGCGTTGACCGCACCTATGTAGACGTAGCCCGAGCTGGAGTCCAGTAGGAGGTGGTTAAGGTGTGAGTCGTGGAGAGAGATGAAGGTCGGCGGGTTGGTAAGGGCAAAAAGGGGCAGGGGGGGCAACAGCAGGAACAGCACCAAGGGCCACCAGCAGATGGCATGGAGGAGTAGCAGGGGAGCTGCAGCCGGCATGGCACCCCCTTACCTGTTAAAAGAGACAGACAGAGAAAGAAAATGGCAAAGAGAGAAAAAACAAATAGAAAGGAATGAAAAGTGTTTTTTTAAGAGGAAGAGTAGCAGGGATGGCAGGAAGGAAAAAAAAGAGGGCAGACGAAGGCATTTCATGAATTCAGAAAGTGCACAATAGAAACAGACCAAAGGAAGAACATGGCAGAAAAAAACACAGTGCATGAAAGAAAGGAAGCAAACATGGGAGAGGGGAAAATGATGAGGTTGGAAAGTTTGGTACAGTATAAGAGAAAGGAAACACATGGAAGGATGATGGCAAGATAGTGGTGGAGGAAGACATTGAATAATAGAGAGAGAGAGAGAGAGAAAGATGTGGGGTAGAAAAAAAAACAATTGTTAGGTTAACACAAACACATGAGAGAGGGAGTATGTTTAGCCTTAGTGTACAACTCAAAGCAATGCTGCTTCAACCGCATTCTTCTGTTCTTCAAAGTGCTGTCACCTTCAGACGGACACCCGGCTCTGACCTGGCATCTCTTTCTTGGCTAGCCTCAATCAAACTGCCTCCTTTCAGACAAAGAAATGCAAAAGTAAACTGCTGCGCTCGCTCAAAAAGAGCAAGTGTTAATCGTAAGCTACTTCAGGTTTCTCTTAGACATGTTCGTATTCATGAAGCAAACGTGTGAGGGATAAAGGAACTAATAAATGCAGATACTTTAAGTCAGGTACTAAATTACACATGACCCGTGAAGATAGCTGCCGCTTTGACCGGATTCTCGGGTGAAAGTAATGGCACCTGAAGTACTGAAGTGCGACAAATCTCAAAAAGAAGAGAAATTTTCCTGCTTGGGATCACTACTCTGACTAATTTCTGTTAAAACGCAGAACATAATTTCATTCCAGGCGAGAAAAAAAAAAGCTGGTATCAAAGGACAACGAAGCGAGAGAAGAAAAAGAAGGAGAGTGAAAGAAGCATGGGAGGGGAGAAAAGTCATCTTTAATTCATTTGGCAGCAGCAGAAGTCTTGGGGGCCTGCTGCTGCTGCTGCTGCTTCTGCTGCTTCTGCTGTATGAAAGATGAGAGAGTGGAGTTAGTGGGGTCGATCAGTATGCACAGCGTTTTACCTCCTCGTCTCCCCTCTTCAAAGCCTCGGCTCAGAGAAAGGCCTGTTTGACACGCTAGCCAGATTAGCCACTTCTTTTCAATTAGGCCTGGGCTTTGCGAGATTGTAGAGACACCTTGTTTATAAGGAGTGAAGGCGGAACATCGTCTTCCACACCACGCCTCAGCCTCCCGGTGGCAGACGCTCACATTGGCCTGCATTAATGAACGTGATCAAAAGGCTGGGGAAAAAAAAAAAGCTACACTCTAACTGGTAACGACCCTCCTTACTGAAAACTTTTTAAAAGATTTGGAGCTATCTTTATCTGGATAGAAGATCGTAGAAGGTTTAATGTGCATCTGATGATGACAGGACTGTATTAATGTGTGTAATCTATTTTAAACAGTTTGGTTGATCACGCTTGCAGGAAATTCATCATGTGACTTTTGAGAAATAATCAAAACAAAATAAAACCGTGATTAGATTTTTAATGTTACTTAGAAACCATGCTTCAGTCTCGAGGCATACAGTAAAACACACACATGCAAAAACCTAGACCATCATAAAGACCCCACCCTGGCAAATAAATTACGAGCAGTTACAAAGTGGGGGAAAAAAGGTGTGTCGCCTGCAACATCCTCCATTGGATCACAACCTGGAGACAAAACAGATGACAAAACCAGAGGACGTCTCCAGGATCCTTACTGCCCGCAAGTGTGAGTGTGTGTGCGTGTGTGTGTGCATTTCTAACCCGGGAAGGAAGGAGTAGCGAACAAAAGGCTGATAAAATAGAGTGCAGGGGGTCTCGCTCGCTGTCAAAACATCCAATTTCATGGCTTAAATTTGAAACGAACGTTTTCTGCACGATCAGCGTTCAACAATATCGCTGTCTCGCTCTTTCTGTCTCTCTCTCTCTCTCCTCAACACTGTCTCGTTCTCTCTTCTTAAATGATAATAAGCGTTCCTGGGGCATACGAGAAAGAAAGCGAGGAAAACACATGCACACACACACACACACACATGCATGGCTGAGTGACAGAACTTCTTTGTGCAGTGAACTGAAAAAAAAAAAAAGGGCATGTGGGGAGGGGGGTGAATTGGGAGACGAGCTCTTCCGTACACTTTGGAATGAGCCGTGTTGTTTGATGGGAGGAAAGTAAACGGGGGTTGATTTTTTTCTTTTTTTGCTCAGCGGCACTGCGATAACAGACTCGGTGGAGCTTGTTTGAGTCGGCTGAATGACTGGATGCTTTTCTCTGACACGGCGCGCGGTTAATGGAGGCAGCGCGGCTGAATGCAACTAAAGAATTTTTTAAAGCCTTTAACAGGCTCGGATTCCAAATCTGACCTTTGACTGTAGTTACGCCTACTCGTTCTCTAGCCTCGCTCATTTCTCTCTCTCTCTTTTGGTCAGTGGTGTGTTGCGGTAAGGAGTTCGTCTTTTGGTGTGCTGCTTAGCTGGTTGTACAGAATTCTGCTGTCAAAATTCCACCCATTTCCCTCAGAAACAGACATCCGGGCAATTATAATGGTCTGTGTGTGTGAGTGTGTGCTGCACCATACAATGATAAACGGAAACACAGACGCACACCAACCCACACATGCAGAGCCTTTCTCAGCTGCACAGAGACGCTAGTATTTTTGGCAGCAGAAAACTCGACTGCACTGGCCAACGGTTCAGTACCAATGGTTCCAGCTGCTCAGGACTGACACTGACAACGATGAATGCAATTCGCAGGATTAACGCTATTCGTTGCTGCATCCTACAGCGTCCAACAGCAGACTGACAAAGAATAAAATTACAGCTGTGTTTGAGTCAGTATACAATTTCTCTCAACACAACGCAAATAGACACTACATTTTTAGTACATAATGTTTTTTATTCTTATAAACTCTCAGATAAAATGATATTAAACAATATCTCACTCGTACTCCATTCCTATCGGTTCTATTAATTAAGCGGCAGGGACTGTATAGCAGTAAATAAAGACGGTACTACTGTATATGATGAGTAAATGAATAATAAGCTAGAACCTTAAAGAGGTTAAGAGGTTAAGATATATCATGACTATTTTCTCTGCAGCTAGGTAACTGGAAAGCTGATTAAATTGAACATTAGAATCGTGGAATGGTGGAAAATGTACTATATGTTTTATTGGATCCTGTCTGCGACTGTTCATGTTTTTTTTTTTTTTATTATAAAAAGGAAAAAACCTCCATACAGACACCTTTAACAACAACCAGACTCAGCCATACAGACACAAACACAAAGCTGAAGGACACCACACACAAAGCCTGGAGAAAAAAAAAATAAAAAAAAAAAACGGCGACTCTGCGTGTGTGTGTATAAAGACAGAGTGCTTTTGAGGGCACTGTGTTGAATTTGAAGAGCCATTTGAACCGCACCCATGTGGCTGGAATCGTAAGTCAATAAGAGCGCCTACTGTCAGCTGTCAAATACCAATCGGTGCACGAATACCAAAGCGGACATGCTAACTTGCGTTCCACTTGAATTCAAACGGGACTCTTTTTTTTTTCTTCTAAATTATCATAAATTCAATTTATAAAATCAACAAAAATTTAAATTGTGGAAGCTGTGGAAGCATCGAGGTGTACTAAACCCCTACAAATCTCACGTTAGCCCTGAGGATGTTTTTGGATAATGCTCTTGGGGTAAGAGGGCATGCTGTGCTGGTGTAGGAGTGTGTACCGCGCACGAGCGTGCGTGACGCATCAGGGAATTTTTAACCAGGTAATAAAACATGAAAAACTGCTGGGGAGGAAGACAAAGAATTTTAGTTACAACACACACACACAAACATATACTGTTGCAGCTACTGCAACAGCAGCGGGAGAAACGTCTCCGGGCAATGAATTCATTCCAGAGACAGCCAGTGATGATTATAGAGAAAGCGAGAAAGAGAGAGAGAGACACAGAGCAAAAGAGAGTGTGTGTGTGTGTGTGTGTGTGTGCATATGTGTGTGTT
>JAQMYJ010000040.1:4529909-4540909 GCA_030014305.1 Clarias laeviceps | reverse complement strand
CCCCCCCCCCCCCCCCCCCCCCCCCACTAGACTGGGATGTACAAGTCTCTTTGAGGCCAAACATGAGTGTCAGCATACCAAGTGTGTATGTGTGTATGTGAGGGAGAGTGTATGTGAGGGTGTGCTTGGGGTTTAATCACCACCTCCATGTGATAGAGGGAAGCTCATTACCATACTCAACACGGAGTGGGTGAAAGAGTGGGTACAACCAATACTCTGCATAGTAAGTATAGAACTAGTATAAAACTGAAAAAGGACAGAGGAAAGGGGGAAAAAAACATCCCGCTGGACGGTTAAAGAAGAGAAGAAGGAATAAATGTGGAGAAAGGAAAAATAGCGAGACATGCAATGTAACCTCATAAATATTTTATCAGCATGAAACGGTACAGTACGTGCAGTTTTCCTAATGTATCACAGGAGGAAGTCTCTCTGTCTCTGTTTCCCCCTTATTTACTCCCCACCGTCTTCCAACTCCGAACTCCTGACGTTATCTTTTCCTGACTGCCGCAATCGCTCCTTTGTTCATTTTATCCTCATCCTTCCTGCGCGAATATTTCTCGCAACATTTGATATCACCAGGCCCCTGGTTTGAGACTTGTGTGTGTATGTGTGAGTGTGTGTGTGACATGAACACGGTTTAGCAGAGGGCGCTTCTGCTCCTGCAGGAATTTCAAACGGAAGAAGAAGAAGAAAAAAAAAAAATCACTGCAGTTCGAGGCTGTCGACCAATTGCAGCACGGTCGGGCTAATTATCACCTCTCAGAATAAACAAATATGATGATGACATCTCGTTTTGATGCTAATGACCCTTAATGGGCACTCGGGGAGCTGGGATGGCGTTCTAATAACTCCCTGCGATAAGAGAAAAAAAAAGATTGTAGTTGCGCTGGCGGGTGAAAAAAAAAAAAAAAGAAAAGAAAGACTTTGCATTTACCGGCAATAAGGCAGCTCACTTAATCTTGATTAGGCGATGAATGTCAGGCCCTGAATGTGAGCTGTTACACTTGAAAGAAGAAAAAAAAAACAAGATCTGAAGATCTGGAGACATCCTTCCATATGATTATGATTATTAGATATCACCTCGGCTCTCATTTTCACACCAACACACTTCCTCTCACTTTCACACAGACACACACGCACACATACACACACACGCATGCGGCACATCAGCTTTCATCACCTCCTTGTCAAGCATCTGTGCATCGTGCTACAACGTTAATTATTTGATGGAGCCTGATAAACAGAGCGCTCTTGTGCAAAACTAGCAGAGGAGTTTATTAGCTCCTGCTTACGCTGGAAAAACACACAGTTATCTACATGCGCTAGTCTTCTGAATATCAACACTGATCTAAAATATTGGATTGGATTTGATGCGCTGTCTGATCCGATTCACTGCATGTTTTCTGTAACTGCTTTGAATGCATCTGAGGTGTGAGAGTGTGTGTTATAGGTTGTCAGATACAATTTATTGTTAAAAGTAAAAAAAAAAAAAAAAAGTCTAATGACTACTTTGGGGGACACCAGAGAGATTATGGGAGACAAATGATACAGACTGGTGTTGGGGTGTTGGGGTGTGTCGAGGTCTGGGTTGGGGTGGGGGGTTGGGGTCAGGGGGGCATAGATCATTCAAGTATCACACAGAAAAATAAGAATGATGCAAAGCAGTTACAGCAAGCTGGTGCGTTGCTTCCAACCACACGTGGATTGTTTTCCAATACCAGCAAGTATTTTCTTTCCTCTGACAACACAGCGATTTACTAACAATTACTATTTTTCATCAACATACTAATGAATAACACATTGCTCATGCTTTTTTTACTGTTTATAGTTCCAACAGCGGAACAGCATCTTCCAGGTTAATCGTTTAGCTGTTTGTGAAAATCAACTTCCTGGTATCATTTAGCAGGTGGTAAACAGCCCTTCCCTCCCCAGTCTATGCTTTCCCCTCTCTTTTAAAGGTCTTTAACACACGTTAACACAGGCCTCAAAGCTTGCCCAAACGGTGTGAGTGAAAGCTCCAGATGAAATACCCCTTAGGATATGCATTTTTCATACCTAAAACGCCCTCTGTTACACTCCTCCTCCTCCTCCAAATGTGCCATTTTAATGCTTGTGTAAATAACCTGCCAAGCCACTCTTACCCCTTTTCCACTCTGGAATCAGGTGCTAATTCGGACTTCCTAAGAACCGGCTTTGTAAAACAATGCAAGCAGCAAGCACAACAACGGCGAACTTCAACCTGGCTTTGCGAGCAGTTCTGCAAGCTTTAACGTTATTAGAAAGCATTTGAGCTGCCCATTACATATTGAGTCCTTTTTTTTTTTTTTTAAAGACGGCGGTCACAAACTTTTAGTTGGTCACAATAATTGTGCCACCCCAGCCCCTGACGTAAGCGGTTCTTTGTTCTGGCCAAGCAAAGTGTTGGTGCCGCCATGAAACCGTTTCTTTTTTTCTGTCTGAGGGCACTGGCTCCGAACTATCTCCGGAACCACCTTGGTGGAAAAGGGGGTAACTGAGGTCACAACAGGGGGAAAATATAAATGCCTTGTTTAATCCCTACCAAGGCAAAAACTGAAAATGCAGAAAGACAAAAAACAGGGATTGTTTTTTTTTTCACATTTTTTTACACACACACACACACATTTGCATAATTAAATTTGCATAATAGTTCCCCTTTAAATTTGCTTGTCAGTGTTATTGAGAAACCACAAAGCATGAAGTCTAGAAGCCTTTCCTCTGGCAGAAAACCTCTGATCGTTACTGATTTACTGAATGATTTTGTATGAATGATTATACAGTTTCCGTTGTTACGAATAACAAATGACGGATAACAAAATGCTTTAGTTTATTATCAGTCACAGGGTAGATAAATCGTCCACCATACAAGTTCATGTGTAAGCTGTTACTATAGAAACACTAAGCGAATTACTATAAACCCATCGCTTGAATTACAACTGGAATTACTTTCAGAGCTGCTGCTATAGAAAATGAGTCAAAACCTTCTGACCGAACAGACTGAAAAAGTCGACATTGCAACTCTCTGGCTTTAGTGTTTTTGAAATGAAAACCCTGTGGTGTAGGGTTCTGCGCTGAAACAGCTCCCGGTTCCCCAGAGAGACGCGCCCTTCTAAGTGCTGGACACGCTGTAATAGCTATGTTATAAATGTTTTAAAGCCCTGTGCCAAACAAACAAGATACACGTTTCCTAAAAATCCATAATCATTGTAATGCGCTGTGTGATTTTAAACTCTCTAGAACATTCCCGATATGCATTTGGCTCTCTGCTTGTCCTACGGCTGAAATGAGGGCTGATGGTGTTTGTTGGAAGTGGCTTTAGAAAGCATCCAAAACAGGCGTAATTAGTTTGTTATTGTGGATGTCTGGTAGGCATTGTTCACTAATCCATGTAATGGATGCTTTTAATGTCAGAAAACAAGTGAAACAGCTGTGCTTTTTTTTGTTCTCGCCGCATGCTTCAGACTTGCGGTTCGGAATGAGTTTGATGTGGTGCTCGAGGTCGAATGCTTCCAGACGCGTTTACGAGTTTCACGCTTTACGAGGAATGGCTTCTTTTGAAAACAGAGATTTTTTCTCAAATTAGCAATAGGAAAGAGTGACAGAGGAGGCTATTTGTGGGTCTGGGGTTTGTGTGACAAGCAGACTAGCGGAACGACACGTGCTGAATACTAGGTGAAAACCCCAACGCTCCTGAGAACGGGGGCGGCGTTTAAGATGGCAAACAATGGAGCGATAACAAGACAGTGTGCATGTATCGTGCATGTGTGTATGTGTTCGCCGGTGTGTTGTGTATAATTGTGTGGGCGAGAGTGAAGGGAATATCTGTGAGTGTGTGTGTGCTGTGTGGGCGGGGGTAAGAGAGACAATCGGGCATCCGTGGTGCAGGAGAGAGAGAGAAAAAAAGAGTAAGGGGGTGGGGGGGATTAGTGTGTGCACGTGTTTGTGTGTGTGTGTGTGTGTGTGTGTGTGTGTATTCAGAATCCACTTCTGGCAGCTCTGACCGTGGCAAACTGCTACTCTGACAGGGCAGCCACACCTCCCCAGAGACTAATACAATAACCAGCAGAAATAACCAAGCCAACCCCCCGGGGAAGGAAATGAAACAAATGCATGATTAAATATCCAGTAATACTCTGATTAGCAACTGGTGCTTGTTTGTGGCTAGTTATAACAAATTGTCAGGCTGAAATCGGAAACGATTGCATGCATGCTTGAAAATTCAACTTTGTGATAAATGATGCATGCGCATCATGATTTCAGAGAGAATAAACATATATATTCATAACTGAAGCAAAACATTAATAAAGACGAATAAATAAGTACATCTGAGCTAGATAGACAAGACATGCCTAACAAAGTTAAAAAACAATACTTTATTATGTAATAGAATGCAGTATTTATGCATGCTTAGACTCTGACCAAACTGAAAGATGTTACTAATGCATCAAACAAAGAAAAAGGCTGAATTATATACGGCTTATACTCACAGATCTAATGCGAGTTACTACAATAACAAAAAAATAATAAACAGGATAAAAGAAATGAAACCGCACATTGGGTTATAAATGCCAAGAGGGAACACATCTGACAAAGAGACGACACAAAGCACCGGAGCACTCACAGACAAGACTACTCACATTAGGATTAAACCAATTTTTAAAAAATTTAATTCTACCTAAAAAAAATAATAATAATCACAAAAGGCAGAAATCTTCTAAAACACAAACTGCTTATTAGCCCGGTGAAGTGTTTGATCATCTTAGCTCATGGAGAGCCTCTTGAATTAGTTGACAGCTCTTCTGCCTTTTGACACTTTCTCAAGTGGAGAAAACACACACATGCACAGACGTTCATCTTACTATTCGTGTAAGGACCCGTTATTGACACCTAATTACCACTGTGTAACACTTCCATAATCATAACCTAAGCAACCAAAAGGAAGCCTTTTGTGTATTTTAATTGTCCTAAAAACATATTTCATTTATAATTATTGCTATTATTACTTACAACTACAGCGTTTTCTTTATCACGGATTAGCCATTTTTAGCAGGTTTAACATGTGAGGCTGACATTGCTATGCTTGCGAGGGTCCCCATTAGGATATAAAAACACACGCGAAAGAGAGAGCACGCGCAGAGAGACAGAGGGAAAGCGCGAGCGCGCGCGCACATACAATCACACTGACACGCGCACGCAAACGCGCACACAGCAGTGCAGCTGCTGATGACAAGGAGCTCGCGCTCCCGGTTTTAAATGGGAATTAACAGAAAATAACAAACGACTCTTTTTTTTTTTTACTTCAGTGAGGCGTGTTAAATACAATTTTAGTACCTGAGCCACTAGGAATAGTGCAAAGCACCCGGAAAAGATTTCACTAACTAAGAAACACAAAAAACTAACAAACATAAAGTAAGCCTGGGGTAAAAAGAAAAAAAAAGAAAAAAAGAAGAAAAAGAAATGTTGTACCTCAGGTTTGTGAAAATATACATAGTGGCAACACTCTGACAAAAAATACACTTAAATCACTCTCAACCGCGTTTGTTTTAAACTTCCTTACTCATCTCTCAGGCATTTCATAAGGCTTGACGAGGGGATAAACCACACAGCCGTCGCCATATCGTTAAACCTTTAACGATTTGAAATAACGGTAATAACGGTGTAGACGATTTAAACACCGTATAGCGCTCGTTACTTACTTTATTTCTTCAGCACCGCCGAGTTTTCATTCCCTTCTCCCGTGAAGGATTAGACAGTGTTGTCTTTGTTTTGTTTTTTATTTTTTTATTTCAAGAACTCCAGATCGCCTCAGAGAAAACTCCCAACTCTTAAAAAGCGCATATATCCCATCGCTCGCGAGTGTTAAACCGGGCTCGTGCGTTGTTTAATCGTCAGCGCGAGAACAGAAGCGCGCGAGGCGAGCCGAGACAAGACGAGCCTCGTGCATCTGGGCGGGGCTTTCGACATATTTAAAAAGAGGCGGGGCATGCAAATTCTCATTCAATTGTCCTTATCTCAAACATGTGTATTTAAAGTCGAATGCCACGCCCACTATTCTCTAGGGAGGGGGCCCTGACTTTCATTACTGCCACAATTCTCTGGATTTTTATGGGTTATTGTCAAGTGTGTGTGTGTGTGTGTGTGTGTGTGTGTGTGTGTGTAAAGACAGAGAGAGATGGAGACAGAGAAAGAAAGAGAATTATTGTTGTTATTATTATTTTTATTATTATTATTAACCTTGCTTACCTTTTTCTTTTTTTAATAATGTTCACAAGTGTCACTTTATCTTTGACGTCAGAACTAAATGTCTGCTTTATATTATATATATGAATTAATTAATTTATTATTACTCTTTTTATTCTATTCTGTTTTTTTACTCCTTTTATTTTCTTCCGACTTATTATTGAGCTTTGGAAATACGAATGTATAATATATATATATATTGTCATGCCAATAAAGCACTTTTGAAAGACAGAAGATCCCTACTGCATGTACAGTATGTTTTATTGTTTGTATATCAGAGTCAAATGCATACGTGATCAGTTGCTAAATACTGATCTTTGTAATACTGTTCTTCCAGTCTGCAGTGAGTTAATAAATAAAATAGTTAATTAAAGAGTTATCATGCATACTAAATTCTGGACAACTAGAGATACCTGACAACTATGTAACATAAATAATAAATAAAAGGCATGAATCAATCAATCATTCAATTATTATGAATAGTAATATTTAGCCATGAAAAAGGACTGACATCTGGACCACATTGTCATCATGCAGTGGTTATTGCAATAAGCTACATATCAAAGTTTAAAATAAGATAAAAATGCATGACGGTAAGAACGGTGAGCGAGAAATAGAAATAAAATTGTGATAATTCTATGTATAAAAAGCACCTTTTTAGACATGATGCATAGGACGAGGTTACGTTATCTTATTAAATATTTATTTTATGCTGAATTTTATAACTGAATATTTGATTGTGGTTCCTTCATGCAATGTGAATAGACACGTAGTGACAGTGACGTGAAGACAAAAACGCAAAGACAGAAAGGTAGAGATACTGTTTATTTCACAATGGCGTGTCTGTCCATATAGCCACACCTTTGTCCCCTTGTCTTTGTGTGTCTGTGTGTGTGCGCTTTTTTTTTTTGTTGTTGCTATATTAAATCTACTACATGAAGCCAACCGGATTATGAGGATTTGATAAACAGAGAAAAAAAAAACCTGCACTGCGTTCAATGTTAAGGTCAATAACCTACAGCAGATCCTGTTCATCTATCCCTCTGAGGGTTGTTGCCAGGGTTACCTAGGAGACGACCCCCACACGACACACCCAAAAATTTATTTGTGGGCCTTTTTGAGTAATTATTCTTAGGTTATATTAATAATAATAATAATAATAATAATAATAATAATAACAACATCATTGTGCATGTCCCATTATCAGTATTAAACTTCCCTATTAGTTTCTCAACATTACTCATTTATCAACATCACAGTAGTCTAATATAATCACAATAATTAATATTTTTTAAATCTCAGGTGCAAATGTAAAGCTTGCATTTGCACCTCCTCCTGGCGCATGACACAGCTCGAGGAAGCAGATGGGTTTTTGGCGCGTTACCTGCCTCCGTTAAACCAGGGTTTGACATCCGACATGATACAGCCTTGAACCCAAAACGTGTCGGATTTAATAGATTATCGCTCGTCCCTTTGGACCTTGTCCGTCTAATGGGATGCAGCTGTGTGAATTTCCCATGATGCCAAATTTTTTTAAACAAACAGGTTAAAAAAAAGATTTATTTTTTTCGTTTTGTTGTTAAAAATACGCCAAAATATGGATTTCCATTTTTTTAATGGAAAAGAGGGAACGGATCCAAGCTAAAGAAGTTACGTTAACCTGCCTGTGTGTGTGTGTGTGTGTGTGTGTGTGTGAAAGAGAATTAGAGAGAGAGAGTGTAAGTGAGGAAGGTGGAGTAGATTATATTTAAAGGTGAGATAGTTGATATAGTTATATATAGAGACAGAGGACCAGAGAGAGAGAGAGAGAGAGAGTGACGGGGGCAGTGGACTGGACGGCTCCCCGTTGGGAGACGGAGCACGAGCTCAGGTGGGAGTGTTTGGCCAGCAGTGAAGAGCCTCATCAAAACGCTCATAAAATATTAATCACGCTCACAAAGAGCCTCCGTCACATGCTCCAGACAGACAAGATAGAGGAGGATGAGGAAGGAAGGAGAGAGAGAGAAAGAGAAAGAGAGATAGATTATAGAAAAAAGATGCAGTGAGACATGAGTAAAGTTGAAGAGGTAGAGACAAGTAAACAGATTGCAACAAGAAATGACTAAATGAGAGAAAAGAAAGAAAGTCAAGAGAAAGGAGAGAGAAAACGAGAGAGACAGGAGAGGAGGAGATGACGAGTGATGAAAGGAGATATAAAGGTTATGAGAACAGAAGGATGAAGGATATGAGACACAGAGGAAGACACTGGGAGAATGAAAGAGCTAGAAGAACAGGACAAAAGAAAGACGGAAGAAGAGATGGAAAGAGAGGTGGGAAAGAAATAGAGAAAAAGAAAAGATTGAAAGAGAGTTAGAAAAAGTGATAGGAGGAATAGAGGGGGAATATAAGGAGGAGAGAGATGACAGAGGAGTGGAGAAAGGAAAGCTGGAGGAAGAGAGGAAGAAGGATAGAAAGTGAGATAGAGAACTGAAAGAGGAAAATAAAGGAAAGAGAGGGGATGAGTGGGGTGTGGAGAGGAAGGAGAAAGAGAGAGAGAGAGAATAATAAGAGAGAAATGATGGGAGTAAGTGAAAAATAAAACAAAAGAGGAAAGGAAGAAAGGATGGAGGGAGAAAGCAAAAGAAGCATAAGTAAGACTAATAGGGGGGAAAAAGGTGGATGAGAATAAAGATTTAAAGCAGAATAAGAGGATGATGGAGAAAAAAAAGCAAGATCAAAGAAAAAGTGAAAGAAAAAGAGAGAAAGAAAGAAACAGAGGAAAATAATAAGGGGTTAATAGACGGTAGAAGTCGGCCAAAAGTAAAAGGAAGGGTGATGGAGGAAGAGGAAAGAGAAAGAGCTGGAAGAAGAGAGTCAGAACTATAAGGAAGGATGGAGAGAGACGGAGAGAGGAAATAGAGGAGGTGTGCTGGAGACAGATTGAATACAAGGAGGAGAGGTAATGAATGGCCGGACGGGTGGAGGAGGGGTGTGTGCGTGTGTGTGTGTGTGTGTGTGTGTTTGTAAGGGGGGGTTGTTAGGTGTAGGGGTCACATGCTGTAATTGGGGGGAAATGTGTGTGACGCTGGGAGGGAACCATTATTGGCAGGTGGAACAAAAATGTACGCATCTCTGAAATAATGAAGTGGCGGAGAGAGAGAGAGAGTGAGAGAGAGAGAGAGAGTAAGAGAGAGAGAGAGAGAGAGAGAGAGAGAGAAAGGGAGAGAGAGAGAGAGAGAGAGAGAGAGGTGACTTTAAATGAAAAAGGAACCAAGATTTTTGGGAAGGGATCAGGGAATTTTTTGTGCTTCTGACATGGACAGGTTGTGTAATAGTCTGTATAAGAATCTGCAATTACTGTATATGGAAACCTTATAATGTTGAAGTTTATCAAACTGGGAACCGATTCTACCTCAGTTTATAATTTACTTTGCTTTATAATTATTAATCTAAACACAACTGTAAGCCTGCCTTGAAATTTATATAAAGAAACTTCAACAGAGTTGAGGGAAAGGTTTCCCTTCAGGTTTTCCACTTTTTGTTATGTTTCATTCTCATCTTAAAATGGATTCAAATCCCCTTTTCCCCTAATCATTCTACACACAGTACTACTGTACACAATGAAAAAAAAAAGGTTTTGGATTTTGTTATGATTTTTGAAAAAAATGGAGACTGAAATATCTAGTCTACAAACGTATTCAGACCCATCACTTGGTTAAAGCGTCATGCAAATGATGCTACAAGCTCAGCACACCTTTGTTGTTTGGAGGTTTCTTCTTTTTTCTTCAGTCCCCAAATTATCATGTTGTGGTCATGTGACCGTGAAACGCATCCAGTGGCTTTGGGTCTCTGTGCACATACAATTGATGCAATAACAGACCTACACACTTACAGTTGCATTGAGTGATCACTATACTGACTTACTTGTGACAATGTTATTACTTCATAGTACTTTCTCGATTTTGACCAAAAGACTCAGAAGTCCTATTTAATGTACTATGTAATATTAATGCTAAATTCAAGTGACATTCAATTCAAATGACCCCAACGTGGTCGCCTGGTGGCTTAGTGGTTAGGATTGTCATTTTGCTCAGGTTTGTTCCTGCACCAGGTCTGCATAAAGTTTTCATGTTCTCCCTGTACTTGATGGGTTTCCTTCAAGATGCAGATTAGGCTAATTGGCATTCAGTCTGTTGCCTAGGACCACAACAGTCTCTAGAATCACACCTGTACACACTCATACTTACAGTATGAATCTATTCTATCAGCTAATCATATGGCACTCAGATGAAGTCATTTATGTCAATGAACTGACTGGAACAAAAACAACAAGAATACAGACATGCAAAGATTTCTGGGTCATTTTACTTACATAACTTAAAACGCTGATGACAGATTTATGATTACATTACTTTTTTCCTGACTGTAGAGGGAAACCAGTTACTGTGGGAAAGTTCTGGACTGAAGTGTGTGCTTTGAATATTTGGTATATGAAAACTGTACAGAATGTAGAACGTTATTATGACTAAATATCAATTATGAATAAATAATTGCATTTTGTGGTTCATGTTTGTGGAAATACCCTCTAGAAGGAGGCAGATGTTTCAGCTTAAGTGTCTATACATTGCTACTGAACAGAAGAGCTGGTATGAGAGCAAACAGGACTGTACAGAGATTGAGGAGCAGATCTATTCAATTCAATTCAATTCAATTTTATTTATATAGCGCTTTTAACAATGGTCATTGTCTCAAAGCAGCTTCAC
>JAQMYJ010000040.1:4503042-4524416 GCA_030014305.1 Clarias laeviceps | reverse complement strand
TACCAGTAAGAGACGAGCACTAAGACCCAGCAGGGGAGACGATTACCCACAATTCCGCAGCACAGGAGAGAGAAAAACCGTTGGCTCAGTTGTGTTCACGTGACGCTCGGCGTCAAAACAAGAAGTGAATGGGTGATACATGATACTCTGTACTCGTAAACCAAGACTTGTTCGTTTTCCAAGTCAAACTTTATAAAAAATCTTTGCTCGTCTTGCTGAACACTCGCAAATCACGTTACTCGCAATCCAAGGTTTCACTGTATCATTATTATTATTATTTTATTTAATACTTTCTGGTTTTGTAATGCAAATCATGGATTGTGTAATGAATGTGAAAGGCATGTATAGTCTAAGCAAACAATCTCCTCGTTACTCCGTATGCCAATTCTCACCTTGCGCGGTGCGTTAATATTCACTCTCTCGTGTCCACAGCGGTTTTATGGACTTATCAGAATTTAAATGATGTCATTAATATTCAAGCTCATGTAATCTGTAAATAAAATTTAAATCGAATGTTTAGAGGAAGCTGACGGCCCCAGCTTGAAGTGTTTGTTTTTCATCAGGTACGTTCAATACTGTTGATATTTTCTTATTTACAAAGAAATTACACAGACTATTATGCAATCTCGGGCTGATTATGATGTTTTGTGCGTATCGATGCACAAACAATGTAAGAACTGATTGCTTTTCATAATCTGTCCGTGATTTACAGACCTCCGCTTTAATTCGGTTTTCGGGATGTAGAGAGCTTTTAATAATAGATATCGGCGCAAAGAGACTATAGATCTCTAACAAGCGAGCCGAAGGCGATGTTAATAAGGAATAAAGCACTGAGACGACACTGAGAGAGAGAGAGAAACCAGACTCCTATACATACTCTTCTGGGCCTCGGTGCTTCCTAAACAACATTTATAATAACGCCGAGATGTTTTTCTTTTTAAACTGCAATGATCACAAACCTGCCCCACCCCTATGATTAAGCAGGGTGTTGTCATGGCAACCTGCTTCTCATTGATCGATCGCGCTGGTTTTTCAGCTTCTTTGCATCCCGCTCTCATCTTGACCCTGAATTTAAAACGTCTATCGAACATCTGTATCGGTTTCGACGTGGCATAAAGAAAACGACAAAAGCCAGGACTCCAATCTTCATGTTCGACCTCCTCGAGTCTTACGCCGCAATTGATCGGGATTGGTGGAAATACCGAGCCCGAACAGAGGAGAAGGCGAAGATGACTACATTGTGCTCACTTAATCCAAATCCAAAAGTGGAAATTAATTGTTCCTAAATGAGCTGTTTTTTTTTTGTACTACATTTCCCATCTATTTTCCATCCAAAGTCTTCGTCTGTTGCGGATTAGTGCCGATTACGTCTTAATCATCTCTGATAGCCGATTACATCGTCCTATCATCCAGCCCCTTTGTGCGCACGCGAGATAACCGCGTAGTGACCCGATGTTCATAATTCGTGTGTTAAAAAGCTGGCAAATGTATTCTCAGGCCTTTTAAAGAAATAATGATTAATTCATGTGTATTAGTGTAAAAAAAAAAAATTACTTTTCAATTAAAAAAAAATCCCAATAATAATAATACGAACACTAATACTACTAATAATAATAACGCAACTGCATTACCGTGTTCTGTCTCTCACTGGTAACATAAAAAAAAAGCAGTGGAAGAAGGCTGGAAAAATCATGCATAATCTGTTCACGACCTTGAGAAGCTGCTACTGTAATGATGGTTACAAGCAGCAGCTTACAAACGCTGAACAAATCTGTTGAGAATTTTATCATCTCATGATTTTCATGGTGTGAAATGAAAATAAATGACTGATTTAGATATACATACAGTGATACACATACAGTATATGTACATATACTTCCAAATATTTTCCAAAAATTTTCTTTTCTAAAAACCTTTTAAATTTTTGTGAAGCTGCTTTGAGACAATGACCATTGTTAAAAGCGCTATATAAATAAAATTGAATTGAATTGAATTGAATTTCAAATAAATTCCATATTCTGATTGGTCATTAAAGCTGTGAATCATAGGCAGACTGTGTGGTTTGTTTCAATCCCATTTGATTTGTCATTTCCAGTTCGGTTCCATACAAGAGCGCAAAAAATGCACTTTCTGCTTTATGTATCTACGACCTCATCACAGCCATGCTATATCCAGCAGTATAGCACTCCCGCTCGTGTGATATTGCTTGAATAGTGCTCTGATATGATTTCCGACTACAAGGTTTATATCAAAGCATTCTCCGTCATGTGTTATCATTTATATAGTAAGAACTTTTAAAGGAACTTGGGGAAGAATGTGGGTAAGAATTGATTCGTACTGTGCCTGAGTCCTATTGCTTTTCCTCCCCTCTCCTCCACTGGCCAGCTTTCACATTAGTTATTTTGTCCCATACAGATGTACACTTACACATTATACTCTCCAAGTCCGCACAAGCACACACACACACTATGGGCAATTTGGAAATACTAATTAGCCTAATCTGCATGTCTTTGGGCTGTGGGAGGAAACCGGAGTGCCTGGAGGAAACCCACCATGCGAACGTGGTGATGCCACAGTGCTAACCAGTACGCCATAGTGTCGCCACCAGTAAACATAAAAAGAAAAACAAGAAACTCAACAAGATTTTCACAATATGCCTGATATTAATGACATTTTGAAAGAGCAATACTATTGTGTGCTGTCGTTTTACTTTACCAGCTATAGTCTGCGTACTTCAGACAACAAGATTAGTGTTCCGCTCTTCTCACACGGAGATGATGGAACAGACAGACACGTTTTAAATGGAGATCCACTTCTGTGTTTAGATTTGATCAGTTTTCATATTTAATTCGAGCCTTGCTTGAGAACATGGACTCGAGTGTTCATGTTAAGCAAACATGCTGGACTATGGGGTCAAGTATAGCGGGATCCATGCTTCATCCCGCAGAGGAACACTCCGAGAACTCGTTTAATAATTTTCAGCCGATACGATTAAGTGACTAATAGTCATAGAAAAAAAAAATTCTGTTTCTGATCATTTCTTTACCTGATGCATGTAAAATGTAACGTATACAGCAGGTTTACTCAGGTGACTGACACACTTTCTGGTAATTTCACACATTGGAAACATATAATCACATAAAGCAAACGTACACATTAACACTGGTGATAAAGCATTTACTAGGCTAACAAAATATATATTAAAAAAAGAAATCTCAGCACTGGGATTAGTTTTGAACTCGAGCTCAGCGATGCTATGCGTGCTTTGATAAGGCCAGGGCACATTGCCCTAATAAACACCAACAGATCCCTGGTGTACCTTATACACACACTCAGCCATGAAAGTAAACGGCTCATCGCCTTCACATGCCAGCATTACGCTTGAACTGTATAATTGGATAAAAGCATCTGTCAAATGAATAAATGTAAGTACGCAATGTGTCGTGCCAATGGCGTAATCCATTAGACTGTACTTGTGAATTGGTGCACGTTCAAGATGTTAAAAATCCTTAGATTATTTATTTGAATGAGGTACACGTACATATGCTATTGAGTGACACAGTTATCCTAGATCTTCCTATATACTGTAGGAATGTGAAAAAATACATTCATCCGCAGTTCATTCCTTCACCACACACTCCACACATTGGATTAAGCTGGTGGAAAAACATGGAGGAAATTAAAAGTACTAGTAGTCCCAGATTTACGAACGTTCCGTTCCGAGAGCACGTTCGTAAATCGGATTTGTTCTTAAGTCGGATTTGTTATTAAGTCTGACAAAGCGAGTTTTATATAACTTTGACACAAATATACAATGTAAAGCGTACCAATGATCCTACTTAAATCGCGAGGGGAATCCCGGACATCATTTTGTCTCAGAGCTGTTTTCCACTGTATTGGACTGTGGACTCTGTTTAGTTGAGGATTTCCCGAAATTAGGATTATTCACCATCAGGACAGCTTAACAGGACAGACATTTTCTATTATCGAGCTCCCGGTGAAACAGAGGCTTACACATACTGTACAATATACCGAACTTTAGACAGTTTATACATTCACTTACACACTGAAAATATTGTATATAATTGTAAATATTGGTATCTGCACCAATGCAGTGTCTATTTTTTGTACATTACACATGAGCTACGTTTGTGATTGAACCGGAAGTAGAACCGCGGTCCGTATATGCGGAAATTCATAACTCGAATGTTTGTAAGTCAGGGACTCCCTGTAGTCATTTTATCAATGGTGTTTGTGGTGAAATGCAGTGTTCAGTTCATTCAGTTAATGATGTTGATTGTGTTTCAGAAACTCCGGATCTCATGGAAGGCTGCTTTCACACTAGGCACAATTAATTTGTAATGTGCCTGGGTACTCCTCCGCTGGCCAGCTTTCACATCAGTTATAATGTTCCGTACCCGAGTACACTTGCATATTTACACTCTCCGATACACCAGGTGGCAGTATGCACCTAGTTGGTTTGAGAGGCACCAATTAATATTCATCAATTTATTAATTCTCAAAAACTCTTCTCTTCTACAGCCTGTCCCAGGGGACTCGGGCTCAAGGCAGGGTGGGTACACCCTGGACGGGATGCCAATCCTTCGCATGGCACACAAGAATGCACAAACACACACACACACACACTACCAGTAATTAGGAAACGGTAAACACAATAGTGTGAGAAAAACAAACGTACTATGAGCGGAGGGTCTGCTGACTGATACGCCTTCTTGATAAGAATCAGAGAAGAATGGCCAGACTGCTTCGAGTTCACGGGAAGTCTGTAGTCCTAGTTGGGCTCAGGATAGCCACAGATTCCTGTTCTCGGCTGAAACCTTATGTAGTCTTTTGCTGTTGTAGCTCCTCCTCCTCAAGGTTTGATGTTCTGTGCGTTCTGAGATGCTTTTCTGCTCACCATAGTGTTAAAGAGTGACTATTTGAGTTATTATATCCTACTTGGAAGCTTAAACTAATTTGGCCACAATGGTGGTCTGTTTGTTTTTGAAGAATTCTGTATAAACTCTAGAGACGGCTGTGTGTTAAAATCCCAGTCGATCAGTCGTTTATGAAACACTTGAACAAGCCAACTTGGCACCAACAAGCATCCAGTATCTGCACAAAGTGTTAGCTGTTTAGATAACTGCATGAATGCTGAGTATATAAAATTATAAATGTTATATATTTTTTTTTATGTGCGTCCACATGCACAGATACTCCTCACCCTCGGGATATATCCGTCGTTTTTGCACCAGTTACTTCAAGGGTCGGCTTGCCAGCTCAATGCCTGATTGTCATTCACACACTACGGGCAATTTGGGAACAGCAGTTAACCTGCATGTCTTTGGAGTGTGGGAGGACACTAGAGTACCCGGAGGAAACCCACCAAGCACGGGGAGTACATGCAAACTCCACACACACAGACCAGGTGGGAATCAAACCCCGACCCTGGTGGTGAGGTGAGAGGAGACAGTGCAAATTTTTTTTATGATATAACAGCGTTTTCCATTTGAATTTCAAAGTAGCATATCTTCACTTCCCGTGGGACAACTGAGATGAAACAAAGCCTGTATGTTAACTCAAGCTCGGCCAAATACGTCTGCGAAAAAACACTGTTAAAATTCGTTTTTACGTGATGCGTGCACAAACAAACAGACAAACAGAGAGAGAAACATTTCAAAAACCACCTTGATGTGTTCTCTTACACATCTTACGTTAGTTTTTGGCTCAAAACTCTTGAAGTATCTTATTTACACCAGTATACTATACATTTTTATACCTGGTAAAGTAAATTCAATTTGCTTTTAAAACAAACAAAGTAGTGCAGGATTTAAACCCTTAGGGACAAGTGTAAGTTGTATAAAAGGGAAGAAATTACGGCGTCGACACGTTGCCAGGCCAGTGCAGCTGTAGAGGAAACCAGAAGGTCTGTTTGTGCAACAGTGGAAAAGAAAACAAGTTTGCAAAGCAATCTGAGACCTTGTGGTCCTCATAACAATGCTCGAGGTGTGAAAAAGAAAGAACGAAAGAGACAGTGGTTTCAGGTTCTACAGTGTGTGTGTGTGTGTATGCGTGTGTGTATATATGTGTGTGTGTGTGTGTGTGTGTGTGTGTGTATATAGTCCAACAGGTTTGACCTTAGAAACAAACTATGCACTGCAAATAGAGAAATCCTCCCACACTGCGCGAGAAGCGCCACTGGGAAACCGCAAACTCACAGCTCTTATTGCAGCGGGCCGAGAAGTAAAAAAAAAAAAAAAAAGGGGAAAAAAAGGCGTCTTTATTACTACAACCTACGGCACATCGAGCCACGCGACCGGCACCTTAATCAATCAAGAGGAATCCAATTTTACGCAGAACACACTGCGGTACAATCGTATCAGGACGTGGAAGGAGGCGCGGAACACAATTTCGACCGTAGGAATATGCAATAAGTGCTTTTAGACTGAAGGCGGAGACGATTCGGGAGAAATATTAGTTTGTGAATATTCTCTTTAAGCGCTACGAGTATCCGTGCTGCTTTTAGTCTCCGTGTTTTTTCCCCTGGTTAATCCATACTTAATGCTTCACATACTTAATACGTTGAACCCCGATATGCTGAGGAAGTGTGTGCACGCGTGTGTGTGTGTGTGTGTATGAGAGAAAGAGAAAGAGAGAACACACATCCCCACACGGATTTCAGGAACACACGTATCTCAACTTCTTTTGTTATTACGTAAAAAAATAACAAAAGGATTTAGGCGCACAGGCTTAAGATCTAGACCAGAAAATGTGTGTGTGTGTGTGTGTGTGGATGAGGAGAAGAAAGAGGAAAGAAACAGATGCTGTTACGTTCAGACAGCTGCAGACTAAAAGGCAGCAATTACAGTGCCACCCTGCCTCTGACACACATTATTACAGACTCTGTAATCTCCACTGTGACTCGTACACCCACACACACACACACACACACACATACATACAGTATATATATATATATATATATATATATATATATATATATATATAAATATAAGAGTGTGTATATATATATATATATATATATATATATATATACTGCCATGGTGAGGAGAGAGAAAGAGAGTGAGAGAGAAAGGAAGAAAGGATATGCGAGGCTTCTTGGGAGCGATAAAGCCAGGCTTAGAGAGAGAGAGAGAGAGAGAGAGAGAGAGAGAGACCAGGATGGAATGCAAACAGAGTAAAAGGCAGAAACAGGGAGAGGAGGACGGAGTTCAGAGGCTGGATGAGGAGAGGAGTGATGGAGCTACAGCACCAAAGTTAAGAAAAAGTGAGAGAGAGAAAAGGGAGAGAGAAAGAGAGAGAGAGAAAAGAAAGAAAGGAAGGTAAAAAAGTGGAGGAAAAAGACATGAAGGAAAGGGGAAAGATAGGCTAGACAAGAAGAAAACAGTTGAAGAGATAAAAAAGGAATAGGAGAAAGAAATAAAAAAAGAAAGAAAGAAAGAGATAGAGCCAAAGAAAGAAAGAAATATACATAGAGCTAAGGAAAGAGAAAGAAAGAAAGACATAGAGCCAAAGAAAAAAGAAAGAAAGAAAGAGATAGGGCCATAGAAAGGAAGAATGGAAGAAAGAAAGAAAGAAAGAAACATAGAGCCAAACAAGAAAAGAAAAAAGTGATAGAGTCAAAGAAAGAAAGAAAGAAAGAAAGAAGAAAAAGGGACATAGAACCAAAGAAGGAAAGAAATAAAGTAAGAAAGAGACAAATGTAGTGCCAAAAGAAAGAAAGAAAGAAAGAAAGAAAGAAAGGGACAAAGATAGAGACAAAGAAAGAAAGAAAAAAGGAAGAAAGAAGAAAGAAAGAAAGATAATGACATAGTTAGAGCCAAAGAAAGAAAGATAAACAGAACTAACAAATAAAAAACTAAGAACAAAAGATCCAATAAGAGAAGAAAAAAGGAAAGAAAAAAATCACTCTTTTTTTCTTTAGCTGTCATTTCTCTCACTCTGCCCCTTTCTTTCTCTCTCTCTCTCTATATATATATATATATATATATATATATCTTTCTATATTCCTCTTCTCATCTTATTTTCTCTCCATCCCTGCCTCTACCTCTCTCTTCATACTTGTATCACTATCTGATTCTCTCTCTCCATCTCTCTCACTCTCCCTCTTTCTCTCTCTTTCTCTCTCCAGGGCGTCTGGTTCGATCCTCAGCTCCGGTTTCCTCTCACCTAACAAGAACATGCCAGTGGGAGGATTAACCATCCTCAATCGCCCTAGGTGGGAGTGTGTGTGTGTGTGAGAGTGTGTGTGTGTGTGTGTGTGTGTGAGTGTGTGTGTGTGTGTGTGTGTGTGTGAGTGTGTGTGTGTGTGTGTGTGTGTGTGTGAGTGTGTGTGTGTGTGTGTGTGGTTCCTTGTGATGGTCTGTGGTCCATGTTGTGCCCAGTGTTCCTGGGATAGACCAAAACTTTGGCAGACAGTGCTCTCCTCCCGAAGACCACTCTTCTCTCTCTCTCTCTCTCTCTCTCTCTTCTCTCTCTCTCTCTCTCTTCTGTCTCTCTCTCTCCCGTCTCTCTCTCTCTCTCCTGTCTCCTCTCCTCTCTCCTGAGATCAGTCAGTCTTTCTCAGCTGATTTACTGCACTGGTTAATAAGAAAGTGAGCGCGGATCACTGCCTGCTGTCTTACAGAGGCTTCAATTCCTAAGAGAGATAGAACAAGGGAGGGAGAGAGAAAGAGAGCGAGAGAGAGAGAGAGGGAGAGAGTGTGTGATGGCAGTGGATAGTCTGGTCTGAGTGTTTGTGTGATCTCTCTCTCTCTCTCTCTCTCTCTCTTTTATAAAACTACACACTTACTGACAGTTGTGTGTGTGTGTGTATGTGTGTGTGTGCGTGTGTGTGTGTGTGTGTGGTGTGTGTGTGCAGAATCATGATGAGTGTGTGACGTGCTGGACAAGTTGACACACTCTGAGTTATTTTAGCCGTCTCTCTCTGAGCTAATGCTATCTTCTTCTTTTTTCTCTCGTTCCTCCATCGCTCACAACCTCCTTGTCTTTTGTCTCTGTCTCATCACATCTCTCTCTCTCTCTCTCTCTCCATCCTGCACTTTTATCTGAAAACAGAATAAAAAATAAAAAAGTGAGCATGTCTTTGGGCTGACTTTCAGGTTTTTTTAAATGATTTTTTTTAATAGAGACACGTGAGGCCTATGATCCTTTCTTGCTCTACATTTTTTTCTCCTCTCATTCCCTTTTCCTCACGCAGCCCTGTCTCACCTACTCAAGGAAAAGAAGAAGAAGAAGAAGAAGAAAAAAGAATGAAACAAGGCAATGGAGAATTATTCAAAGAGAAAAAAACGAATGATGGTTAAAAGGGATAGAGAAAGAAAAGGAGGAGATGGAGGATGGAGATGTAGACCCTGAGACGATGGAGAAGATATAAAGAGAGACATGATGAGAAGGAAAGAATGAACGACTGCGAGATGAAGATAGATGGAGAAAGAAATCACGATAGACAGAGCGAAAGAACGACAGAGTTAAGGAAGATGGAACGACACCCAATACTGCTTTTCTTTCTCTTTCTCTACATTTTACTTCTTTTACTTCCTCTTCTTTCACACATTTTCAAGTCTTCTCCTTCAACGCAGCAGAAAATGGAGTGAAAGGAGTAAAATGGAGAGAAGAAAGAAAGAAAAATAGATAGATAGATAGATAGATAGATAGATAAAGAAAGAAAGAAAGAAAGAAAGAAAGAAAGAAAGAAAAAAAAGGAAATCAGATAGATAGATAGATAGATGAATGGTTGGATGGATAAAGAAAGAAAAAAGAAAAACAGATACAGTAAATGAATAGATAGATAGATAGATAGATAGAAAGAAAAAAGGAAATCAGATAGATAGATAGATAGATAGATAGATAGAAAAAAGGAAATCAGATAGATAGATAGATAGATGGATAAAGGATGGATAAAGAAAGAAAAAAGAAAAACAGATAGATAGATAGATAGATAGATAGATAGATAAAGAAAGAAAGGAAGACGGATGGACACAGAGAGAAAGAAAGAAAGAAAAACAGATAGATAGATAGATAGATAGAAAAAAAATAATTATAAAAAAAACAGAAAGAACAACCTAAACAAACCAATAAATAAAAAAACAAACAAACAAGATAAACAGAAAGAGACAGAAGAAGGAAAGAAAGTGAACAGAAAGAACGGTGATGAATGAGAGAAATAACGTGATGTAAACGTGTGTGTAAATACGTGCCTGCTCTCACACACTGATGTTACAGCAGTGTTAATAAGCCTCTCTTTAGCTTTACACACATTATTCAGTGTAAATTGGCTTAGTTACCCTGTAACCCCCATAACCCTGTTACCCTCTAACCTTGTTACCCCATAACCCTGTTACCCCGTAACCCCTGCACTTTCCTGTAACCCCACGGCCGCACGCTTTCTTCTCTGCTTAGAGGAAATAAAGACAAATGTCATTAAGCACCTCGAATAGAGCGACGACACAATGTGACTGCTTTTCACATGGGAGGGACAAGTGGAGGAAAAAAAAGAAAAGACCTTGGAGAGGAAGAGACAGGGCCAGGAGACAAAGAGGCAAAGAGAGAGAGAGAGAGAGAGAGAGAGAGAGAGTGTCTATAAGACTATTAATTCACCAATTAAAGGCAGCCGTATCTCATACTGCTTTAAACTGACATCCAAATCAATTCAACAGAAAGCAGCGCTATAAGCGGCAGCTGAACGAGTGTGTGTGCGTGTGCATGTGTGTGTGTGTGTGTGTGTGTGTGTGTGTGTGTGTGTGTGTGTGTGCAAGCGTGTGTATTCAAATGGCAGTCTTCATGCTAAAGGCAGCTCTGGGATTAGAGGGTCACATTGTTATGGGAGAGTGAGATTTGTTTAACGTCCAGAATGACCAAGCACAACCTTATCATCAGATAAAGAGAGAGAGAGAGAGAGGGGGGGGGAGAGAGAAAGGGGGAGAGAGAGAGAGAGAGAAGGAGAGAGAGAAAGAGGGGAGAGAGGGGAACAGAAATAGAATAAATGAGCTAGATGTGCAATGCATTTCCTGAAGGAACTATTACAGTGGGATGAAAGAAAAAGGGAAAAAGAGATTCTCTAAGTATAGCATAAGAGAGAGATTGAGAAAGAGAGAGAGAGAGTCAAAGTCAAAACTCAGGCAAGAAGGATGGATAAAGAAAGGAAGAAAGAAACAGGGGGTTGGAGGTAACAAAAAAAAAAAAAAGAGTGAGAGAGTGAAAGAGTGTAGCATTTCTGCATCGCAGAAGTTTCAGTAAAACTGTTGAAAAATTAGCTCCAACGGCAACAACATCCATCCTGTTTCATTACCCATTGTTTGTAGTAAACCAAAAAAAAAAAAAAAACGTTAAAGTAGCATTGAAACCCAACCCCCAACTAGTGGTTCGGTGATGCAACTGCAGAGCGACACAGACGCACAAGTACAAATAATAAAAAAAAAAAAAAAAAAAACAGCTACAGCCTATATAGCGCACTAGCTTTCATTTCCCGCTATTTGGGATTCAATGCTAAAAGCGTTATTTAGCTGAGGCTATTCTAAAGAGGAATAAGTGGAGACATGAAGAGAAACTTGTTAGATTTACAGGACTGTCCGAAACCTCCACCAGGGGTAGCTCGGTGGTTAAGGTGCTGGACTTCTGATCAGGCACCTGAAGCCGCTGTTGGACCCTTGAGCAATTTCCCTCTGGGATTAATAAAGTTCTTTGAAACTTGAATCTTGAGCAAGGTCCTTCACCCCAAGTGCTCAGATACAATCGGGTGTTGAGCTGGCAACCCGACCCCGTAAAGTAACTGCCACAGAAATGCGGATATACCTGCAGGGTGGGGAGGATCCGTCGCATGATTTGCCGGAAGGACAGATAGACCCTTTCACCTTTCAGCACCACCTTCAGGGCTTGTTGTCCTCGTCTTTTGTCTACATGGTACCGGTAAAAATTTAAAACTACTTTCCGCCCTGTTAACTAGAAACTAAAAAGGTATAAAAATGATGAAAAGTGATGCTTCAGAGCTCCAGGGTCACCAGCTCGATCGGCTGAATCTCTGGAGTTTCTGGTTTCCTTCCAAATCCCCAAAAACACGCTTGGTGCAGTAATGACTAGTAATTGCCCCTAGGTGTAAATCTGTGTATCTATGTGTTCCATTTCGGGTGTTTTTTTTGGGGATAGATCCCGGATCCATGGTGAGCGGATCCATTTGTGATAAATGTACAAAAATCATCTACAAAGCACAATTTGGAAGGAGAAGAGGAAGGAGATAAAAAAAAAAAAGCAGGAGTGCGAGAGGACCGAATACATGGGGACTGTAACAGGAGAGAGTTTTCAAATCTCCAACATCTCTACATAGCCTGGAGCTGCTATTTCCCCTTGGAGTTCGAGCTGCCCAAGCCTCCCCCCGCTCCCCCTCATCTCCTCCCTGCCCAAAACACACACACACACACACACACACACACAGCCTGAAGAAAGGCCTGAGTTTAGGAGCCTTTTGTCGAGCTTCTCCTCCCTTCTTGGCTAAATTTAGCCTAATTGTTCTCTCATATCGGGCTCATAATACCAGAGCCGTGTGCCCACCTCGGCAAGTCGTTAAATCGAGTTAGCTCACTTAATGAGTGGAGAAAAACTCAGCGTGTGCCTGCGGTATGGCCGTAATCAGCTCGCTCACAGCAAAGACAGAGACGCAATCCTCCACCATGCACCCCAAGTGGAGTGGTTTAAAAAAAAAAAAAAAAAAAAGTAAAAAAAAAAAAATTGTCTAATCCTGATGAGCTCGTTCCTCATGGAGAGCTCAAACACTAGACAGAGAGAGAGAGAGAAAGAGAAGACTACGTTAAGGGAGACTGATGAAGGATACAGAAAGAAAGACTGCTTAAAAAACAGAGAGATAGAAAGATATATGGCATCGTGAAAAAGATAAAGAGACAAATTGGAGAACTGAGGAGGATGAAAAAGGACTATGAAAAGAGCGAGGGAGAGATAGAGAGATAAAAAGGCAGAGGAAGGGAAAGAAATACATGCATTAGTCAAGATGGAGATTAAGAAAGACCAACAGAGAGAGAAAGAGAGAGGGAATACTTATCAGGAGGGACAGACAGAGAGGCATAGAAAGACTTGAGGATTTAGAGCTTCCTTCACACTGCAGCGGAGCAAAGCGTTTTTCATGCCTCTTCCCGCTTCTATTCTACAGAGACAGGTGAAAATCCTGTGCAGGGGATTGTGGGAGCGAGAGCGTGCCAAACAGCCATTCAGCCGGTTGCAAGCGGGAGAAAAGTAAAAATTGCAAATTTCCACTCTATGCAAATAAGGAGTGAAAATCGCGCTGGATTCAGCCAATCAGATTAGAGAACGCGCCGTGGAGGATGATCGTGTCATGATGTGCCACGCCCATGGTCAAGCCACAGTTTAGTGACACGCCCTCTGAAAGGTCAAGTGCTGGTGAAGGAAGAAGGGCAGACAAACGGAAAAAAAGCGATTGAAGGACAAATAAACAGCTGAAGACAGAGAGAGAGAGACAGATAGGAAGAATTTTTTAAGTAACTGAGGATGATAGAGAGAAATAAGCAGGGACAGAGATGAAAAAAGACTGACCACGGAAGAAAATAAAAAGAGAAAGAAAGAAGAGAGAAGATAAAGGGATAAAGAGTCGAGTTAGAAAAAGAAAGAGCGGCAGATAAAGGGATGATGTTATACAGAGATGGACAGACAGATAAAGAGAGAGAAAAAAGGAGGACTATATAGAAAGAATATGGAAGAGAATTAAAGAATGAAAGATAGAGACAGAGAGAGAAAAGTTACAAAAGAGAGAGAGAAGCAGAAGGGAATGAGGGATATTATCAAAACTGATTAGAAAGATAGAGAGATATAGAAGAAAGTGATAAAAGAAAATGAGAAAGCCAGAGATATGAGACCGAGAGAAGAAAAGATGATACATGTGTATATTAAGAAATATAGATAGACAGATTGTCTAGCATTTCATCATTCTTTCCTTCTCTCTTTCTATTTATTTTTCATCTCTCTCTCTATCTATCTGTCTGTCTCTCCACATCACCTGGTGGTCTTTTTCTTTTTTGCTGTCTATCTCTAAGTCTTTCTCACTTTTGTCTGGTCTGTCTCTCTCTTTCTGTCTGTCTATTTGTTCCTCTGCCTCTCTCCTCTCAGTTGTCCTGAGGGGGTGAATGCTACCCTGGGAGACAGAGAAAGAGAGAGTCAGAGACAGTGACGAATACAGAGAGAGAGAGAGAGAGAGAGAGCGATACATGTGGTAATTAAGAAGTACAGATAGACAGATTGTCTAGCATTTCATCACTTATTCCATCTCTCTTTCCATCTATATTTTCCATTTCTCTCTGCCTGTCTGCCTCTTTTCTCCATCTTTCTCACTGTGTATGTACGTCTCTCTCTCTCTCTCTCTCTCTCTCAGTCTATCTCTCTGCAACACAAAGGATTTATTAAAATATAAAGGCGAGGTTAAGCACACGTTTCCCGTCTAAATGCTCAGGAGATGATTAGTGGCTAAATCCCATGGCTCGCTCTATCTCTCATCCACAGATGGTGGAGGGATTTGAGCGATGGTTACCGCACTCGAGGTCACGACCGGATAGGTGGGAAAACAAGGGCCCTCGTTTGAAGTGTGCACTTCAGCTCATATGGACGGCATCCCGCTCGGACAAAGAGGTGCGATGAGTCTGTGCAGAAGAGCCAGCGAGCTTACGCCCGTGTGGTAAAAAAAATACTACTAATAAAAAATTGAATGAAATAAAACATTTTAAAAATGATTTAAAAGGTTCTGCCTTTCAGAAGGCAAAATGAACCTGCATGAAGGGAAATAAGGGCATGATGAGGGGGAGAAAAGGTAATGATGGGGGGAAAAAAAGTCAATGAGTGTGTACGCATTTCAGCAGATTGAGGAAAAGAGCTGCTTTTGGTCCAGAGTGCAATTTGACAAGTGACAGGGAGGGAAGAACAGTGTGATCAAGGGCACTTCATAAAAACACATACACACACACACACACACACACACAGACCCTGCCAAGGCACTTGTCAAGATCCATGTCTGAGCAGGGAAGCTCCTAATCTGTGTTTGCTGTGGCTTCCCCCACCACAGCATACACTCCCCGGGGAAACGTCATGGGGGCTGGAGGGCCCTGACACATACACATACACACACACACACACGTATCCTCCCCCTCAAACCAGCACCACCCTTGGTGATCACACGTGGCTTTGATCATCCTGAACACACACCTTGTTTGATCTATAGACATGACGGCAATGTAATCACACACACACACACACACACACACACACACACACACAGCATGTCATTTTAAACCGTAAACATAATCCATATTAAAGATTACACTTAACTAATGTGTAAGAATCATCTAAAATCTCTATAATTGTACATCCCATTATAACGAATAAAAGGCTCTGGGATCAAATCGCACCCTTGAACCTGTTCACTATAAACTGCACCTCGCCCCTAGGCTACATCATTTTCTCACCTACCTACTGCAATGCATTGTGGGATCTTAGAAATGCCATCCATATTGTCCTGTATACTGCTAATCACCAACATGGCTGCTGAGCCTATTGAAATTAGCCCTGTTATCATTGCTAACTCCAATGACTGCACAATTTTAGCTTCAAATGAAAATATCTCAATATTTCTGAGGTAAATGTTGGTCTTTTCAACAGTTTGGGATTGTTACTGCTGTTCCCTTGCCTTCACATCAAATAATAAATACTTTTTTAGCATTAGTTATTAGCTAGCTATACTAGCCAAACTAGCAACAGCTCTCTTCTGACCACGACCACTTTGTGTTTGTTTTTTTTCTACAGTAGGTTAAAAGAAAACTACTTAAAATATTCTGTGGAATTAATTCCTCAGTAGAATCAGTAGCTCTGTGAAAAACATACCATGATGATGAGTTTCTTCAAATTCATTGCTAACCTTCGATCAGCTAGTTAGCTAGCTAGCATAGAAAACATGCTCAGTCATTTGTAGCTCTGTAGCATTTGTAGTCACATGATTACTGTGACGACGTGGCTATGTATTTTCGTTAATAATTATATGTTCGAGGTGTGCTTAAGAGCCGGAAACAAAAAATTATAATAATATAACAGTACGATTACCTGATTAGCTAGTGCATTACATGATGATTTGTCACAAAGATAAAAGAGTAACCTAGCAACGAAGTGCTTCTGTTCTGATTCTTTATGTTTTCATTTAGTATGTTGTGTTGGACTCTGTAACTGAGATACAAAAATGGATGAAGAAGCTAATAATTGTTATAATTTGTTTAATTTGTTATCATAATGTGATTACCTAAGACGCTGTACAAGTACTTCATCAAATTATGTGCACGTACGACTCTGAGAGTAAGCGGCAGAGTATGGAACGGAAACATCCTCAATCACCGCCCAAAAAAAAGTCAACCTTCAGCTGGAAAATTCATCAATGCTTACAGTTTGCTGGGATTCTCAAGGACCAGTATTGGAACGTTATCTGGAAAAAAGGTTCAACAATCAACAGTGCTCATTACAGTGAGATGCTTATGCTTGAAGAGAAGCCTAAACTTCAAATTAAACACAGAGGACCGCTATCCAAGGGTGTGTTGATCTTCCATGGGTATACACGTCTGCACACTTCTGCCCACACACACAACTTCGCTTTGAGGTGTTAAAGCATCGTCCCTATAAGCTAACATTTTTCAATACGAAATGGGAAATATGAAAGGGAATACAAAAGCTTATTGACAGAAGGACGATTATTGAAAATCAAGGAGATTATGCTGAAAAATTATATATTTTTCATTTCCAAAAGTTAATTAAAATAAATTCAACAGCCAGAGAGTGTGTATATATGTTTAAAGTTTGGATTTATTTATATTTATTTATATAGAATGATTTCATTATAGACGTACCTTATTTTTTACAGGGTAGTATATATATATATATATATATATATATATATATATATATATGTATACACACACAAAAAATAATGCCATAACTGTGACAAACATCAGGTTTCCAGTTCGCACAATATGATAGGTTTTGTTTAATTTTTCGAAAGCTCAAGTTTTCGAGTTTGGAAATTATTTAAACACTAAACTTGGGAACGATGAACGAGGCAGAAACAGGGTTTATGAGGAGTGTGTGTGATTCAGAGGTACAGTAATCGCCAGGAACTCATTAACCACAAACAGCTGACTGTGCACTATGAGTTCCTCAAGGGTAGGTGGAGATCTGTCTCCACCTCTCACTGTCTCTTTCTCTCCTGTGTCTCTCTTTTTATTTTTCTTCACATTGTAGTAAAGCTCAAACACTCGGATGCCAGTTATATCCCTACAGATCTTCCAACTGACAGTATACAAACACAAGAAAGTGCAGACACTTGCGTTTTTTTTTTTTTTTTCCACTCGAAACAGCTATGCTGGGCTAATCCTGTCCTGAAGCAGGTGTAGTCAAACGAGTGTTACAAATCCAGCCCATACCTCACCCCTCCTTCGTCTCCTCACCCTTTTGACCCCTGGCGTTCTCTATGTGAACTACCATCCCCCCCTCATGAGCTTTCTATCATTCCCTGAATACACACACATGCGCACACGCATACGCACACATACACATACACATAAACATGTACAGGTACATGTGTTATATAAAACACACACACAGACATCTATATATAAACATAAAAGTGTACTTGGAGCCACATTTCCTGATTGTTACTTCCTGAAGCGGCGTGAGTTTGTTAGTGCCTTCATACAGACATGCAAAACACTGGGCCATGCTAGAGCATGCAAACAAGGACAGGATGTGAGGACGGGGCGGTACAGGTCTGACCAGTTGTCTGTTTGTATAAACGAGCCATATGTGTGTGTGTGTGTGTGTGTGTTCGCGCCAGAGTATTTCAAAGCCTCTTAAAACAGGAATACATATACACAGATGCTGTAGTTATTGCACAAATCTAACACACTGGAAAATCAACCAGTACCAAATACCGACAACCTACCTAACGGCCAGGAGCGATCGTGATCAGGGCTCGCTTTTCATTCAATTTCACAAATCTCTATGTCTATGCTCCTGATGATCGTTTGATAACCCTAAACACAAGATGTCGGTGATTTACCATGCACCGACAGATGTCTCCTTTGTGTGTGTGGTAAATGTGTGAGTGTGTGTAGGCTATGTGTGTGGGGGTTGGTAGGTGGGTTGTTGTTTTGTGTGTGTGTGTGTGTGTGAGCATATGAGCCAGTGTTTTGGCTCATCCCTCCGACGGAAAATCCCGTTGTAATCCAGATTGAGAAACAAGCATTGCCGATGTTAACCGCTTAAAGTTTTTAGTGTAACCTTCTGCAACTGGAGACTGAGACTAAGACTGAGTGATGGGTGTGACGCCTTTTACGCTTATAACCATCAAACTGTGGGCTGGGTCTAAACACTGTACTGGAATTTTTGGCACTATGGAACCACTCAACTCACTAGGACAACGTCCAATTTTTGAACAGGACTGCCTACTAGCTGTAATTAACCATACTACATGGGGCGTTCAAGTCAAACTGGGATGTTTGATTGTGCAGAATAACAGTTAGAGTTAAAACTAGCTTTATTTCTCTATATAATTCCCTGTTACACTAATGCACTAATCCCATTAGTGCATGGATACCATCAAAGTAGACAGTTTTCTAAGTATGCTGGACCATACTAGTAAGACTGCCGGCTTCATGTCTGAAATGCTGGCCTCCCAGGAACCCCTTTAATGTGTAAATGGTTCGGATCGAGGTCAGGACTAAATGTAGGGGACTGGGGGATGTAGCACGTCTCTTCGTAGCAAGAAAACTCTTACGACAAGTTTTCTGCCAATTTTCAAGGATCAGGTGTTCCGCTCGTTGAATGTTCACGGGAACAACAGTATCATCATTCACAGACGTATGACCTTCTTTAAAACGTTTGCACCATGCAAATGTTTTACTGTCTCATCACCGTACTGTACTTGAAGTCTTCTGTAAATGTCAACTGCTTTGCCTCCGAGTGGCGCAGTGGTAAAGTTCGCCCTATCATCCGGAGATCGCGAGTTCAATTCCCGGGTGATGCTGTAACCTCTCGTAGCCAGAGGTCTAGAGAGAGCTGATTGGCCGAGCTCTCTCAGAGGGGAGGGATGAGAGGTACATCGTGCTCCCACATCAATCACGGCTCTACAGCTCTACCCATCAGGGGAGTCTGTGAGCTCATGCAAGCGGAAGAAGCGGATAGCGCTGTCCTCCGAGTGTGGTACGTCGCCCCTGATGTGGTCGGCTGGTGTCACGTGGTTCGGAGGAAACACATGATAGTCTTCAACCCTCCCGACTGAGTGGTAGTAGCGGCCTTAATGTGGGAGCCCCCTAGTGACGGGGAGGAATTGGACACAACTAAATTATGGAGAAAATCGGGGAAAATTAACAAAAAAGAAGTCAATCTCCTTTACGCCTTCATTCATAAGAAATTTCCCAGTTTGATTTGAACGCCCCTCATAATAGAAATGTGAAAGGCGTTATTTTTTGTTACTTCCATTCCCGCTTGCCCCCCAAGGCTTTCTAACACACCTGGTCTCACCTGTAGACTCTGTGAATAATTACGGCCTCCACTTATACTCACAATACACAATTTTTTCTGACTAATGTAGTTGATTCTATTTGTGAAAACATTGTATAAACACATTAGCCATTCAAACCACCGTGACCCTGACCAGGATAAAGCATTTACTTCTGCTGAGTGAATGAAAGCAGTAATTGCGTCACACAGCCCTGTGCCAGCACCATAAAAGATCACATGTTAATATCTGACTGCTCTGCGGAACATAAAAACTGCCCTCTCTTGCAACTCTTATTTGTATAATCCGCTCGATCTCATTCCTGATGTCCACCTCAAGTTTTGATTGCTGTTTTGGGCTAATTGGTTACGTATACTTAACTACACAACCACACAAAAAAAAAAAACATAGAGACAAAAAAAAATAAAATCACAACAGTCTGACATATTTGTTATAGTGAATAATTCCCACAGAAGCTGTTTTTTTTTTTTTAAAGATTTTTTGAAAAAATGTGATCTTATTAAATTATACTGATAACATTTTTATAATGTTGTTTACTTTTAACTATTTTTACTATCAACTATTTTGTGTGTGTATATACTGTACATACTGTATATACTGTAGATATACATCCATCCATCTAGGAACATCTGCAACTAGGAATTGTGGAGGCCAGTGGTGACCACTGCATTTATTCCCATTTTGTACGACCATGGTAGGACCTCCGGTGAACATTCACACACACATTCGCACACTACGGACAATTTGGGAACGCCATTTAGCCTAATTTGCATGTCTTTGGACTGTGGGAGGAAACCGGAGAGCCCAGAGGAAACCCAGCAAGCAAGGGGGTGAAACATGCAAACTCCAGGCACACAGATCAGATGCGGGACCTGGAGGTGCGAGGAGACAGTGCTAACCACTAAGTCACCGTGCCGTAAAATAAATAAATAAATAAATAAAGTTATGGAGTGGCTAAGTCAAAGTCCGGACTAACTGAAATCCTTAAACAGGTCGGTCATGCTTGAAAACTTTCCAATGTGGCTGAATCAAAACAATTCTTCGGAGAACACCAGGCCAAAATTCCTCCACGGCGATGTTAAAGACTCATTGGCAGTTATCACAGCATGGTGAAATAAATACAGTAAATATATACACCACACACAGTATATACACTGTATATACCAAATGCTGCATAATATATTACCCCTGGTTATGCTTAAATATGTAGCACTGTTGTATCTTTAGCTTAAGTAATATTTTCAATTTTGTCATAGTGAGAAATTTTGTATTGTTTCTCTTTTTTTTTTTTTATCCTTGTGCACATTTTAAACTCTACCATTTTCACAAAGAAAAGAACAAAGCAAGCTGATTTTCTTTACATTTTCCATTTGCTTGAGGCAATAATAGTAACAGCAATCAAAGTTTAGTTCTTAGCACACCCCAAAAGTAGGCTCCTTCCGAACGGTGGAGATGTCACTTCATGTAAATACACCCACTCTCAAAGGTAAGTACACGCCTCTAATTTCAGGAAACATTTTAGTACATCTTCTCAAAGGACAATACTATAGAAATGAAACTTGGATATACTGTATTTTAGAGTAGTCAATGTGCAGCTTGTATAACAGTATGGATTTACTATCATCTGAAAATAACTCAACATACAGCCATTAATGTCAAAATAGCTGGCAAGTGATAACAGCTGTATTGTACAGTGTGGCAAAAAAGGTTTTAGTCAGCCACCAATTGTGCAAGTTCTCCCACTTTAAAAGATGAGAGAGGCCTGTAATTTTCATCATAGGTTTAC